>VXAX01007268.1:0-34655 GCA_013399835.1 Leptocoma aspasia
GTGGAGTTTTTTCTGCAAATCAGAACGACTGAGGGAGCTGGCGTTGTTTAGCCTGGAGAAAAGGAGACTCAGGGGTGATCTTATCACTCTCTACAACTTCCTGAAAGGTGGTTGTAGTCAGGTGGGGGTTGGTCTCTTTCTCCAGGCAGCAACTGACAGAACAAGAGGACACAGTCTCAAGCTGTGTCAAGGGAAATATAGGTTGGATATTAGGAAAAAGTTTTTCACTGAAAGAGTGATAAAGAACTGGAATGGCCTGCCCGGGGAGATGGTGGAGTCACCATCCCTGGATGTGTTTATAAAAAGACTGGATATGGCACTTGGTGTCATGGTTTAGTTGAAGTGTTAGAGTATGGGTTGGACTCGATCTTGAATGTCTCTTCCAACCTAGTCATTCTGTGATTCTGTGAATTCTACAGGATCACTGCTTCAACAGAACCACATTTGTCATTCCAGGAGGACTGCAGCCACCATTTAATTGGACTGCTGCTAACATCCTGACCAACATGGTTTCAGAATATAACTCTGTCAGTGTTGTTTTGTATTACTGCATTTTTAATTTTATTTTTCCTGATAAAGAACTGTTATTCCTACTCCCATATCTTTACCTGAGATCCCCTTAACTTTAAAATTATAATAATTTGGAGGAGGGGAGGGTTTACATTTTCTATTTCAAGAGGGGTTCCTGCCTTCCTTACCAGATACCTGTCTTTTCAAACCAAGACAGCTGTCCATGTGGTTAATTGAACCTGTTATTGATTTGAGGTTATTTGAATCAAGCAGATGTAGCTCAAGGACATTCATATTCTTTAACTACAATTAAAACATATTACTCAAACATTCCTCTTCTTCTAAAAGTATTCCTAGAAACCATAGCTTCCTACATATCCTAGACTCTTCCTAGCTCAATCCAGTCATCATGGCATTTGCAGTTCATTCATGCTGTTGCAGTTCTTTTTCCTGATCTCTGCACTTACAGTCAAAATGTCTAAATGTATAGCTATTAAGTTTTAAATTTATAAAGGAAAAAAACAGTTGTGAAGGCAGCTGGGTGCCCTTTAGCAAGCACAATTACTTCTATTATCCTAAAAACATTAGGTTTTGCCAGAAGCACAGCTGCCAATAGCAAGCCAAAGACAGTGCCTCCGTTTCTTACACCATCAACCCTTCACCCAATTTCTCCAGCATCACCTGGAAATGTAAAAGCTGGCTGACATAAAAGAAATAATAGTCTTTAAATAGGACATCGAGAATATAAGGGTTTTGTTTGAAAAATAAAGGAAGTAGATACAAAAAATTACTTCTAGAGCTATTGCCAGGTGACCATTCATCGAAGAAGTCTTGCTCAAACCACATCAGAATTACCTAACAGCTGTGAATCACCACCATGCCAGTTCCCCTGCCTTTTCTTGCTACAATGCTTCCCACTGTTTTTGTTCAGACTGAACTAGAGTCAGAATGGGAGATACTTCTTGTGAAAATTCCTTAATTTCAAAGTCCAGTAATATACAGTATAGTAATTTGTACCTTATTTTAAATGGGCAAATGATAAGGCAGGTAATTGGTTTTGAAGCCTTTCTCTTCATTTATCTACAGTCTGGCAGTGGAAAAATCCTTTTAAGATTCTTTATGAATGAGAGACACCTACTGGACAAAATACACCATTAAAAAAATCCACATTTCCCTGGAGTTCCATAACCTTTTTAATGCAGGAGACTGAACTTAAAACTAACCACAGCTTCCTTTAAAAGAAGTGTCGGGGAGAAAAGTCAAGCAAGACATTGTTTTTACCTTCAAAGTCCTCAGTCAAATCAAAGTGAAGTTTGTACTGAAAACAAGTAAGCTATCAGAAAATTAATCTCATTTTCCTATCTGGAAGAGTAGTCGAGTAGTGAGCAAAAACAGGAATTACTTTTAATGGAGGTGTTCGAAGTATTTAAATATAGTTTCATTTCATTTTTAGACTTACTGTATTCAAAACTTTCTTTGAAAGACAAAGGAGCTTCATGTCCAGTTGATTTCCAGTTCATGTTGGTGTGCAGTTTTGAAGCCTCACCAAGTTGTAAGACTTGGTTGACAAGATTTTTAACAGGGATTACAGTTGTTCATGTACTCTGAGTTAGACACATGCTAGAAATACTGACAAGATATTCTCAAGAGGTCAAAACAACAAAAGAGAACTTCACCAGCAACTTTAGAAAATCAAAGAAACTTTGGCAAAAGGTTTAGTGCAATATTCAATCAGTATAAAAGACTTCTCAAAGCATTAATTTAGCCCATTCAATTTATCAAACTTTAAGCCTGTTCAATTACAAGTTACTCAAGAATTCCAAGAAGAAGGAATTGAAGATGAAAGAGAAAGAGAGAGGATAGAAAAATACAGAAAAGCACACATATTATATCTACCAGCTCCTGGTTTCCCACAATGATAGAAACTCCAAAAGTAGGTAGGGTCCAGACAAAGTGATGTTCTCATGTTTGGCCTTAAATACCCCTTGGGCCTTCTTGGGCCCTTCCCCCAGATGGGAATTCTAGTCATTTGGCCACTTAGAAGCTGGGTTAGGAGAGTGTGGGGCATTGCCTCTGGTGTTCCATGATTGGCAGCCACTGCCAGACTGGGATACAGGCTCTAGGGGTGGGGGTGTAGAGAGCAGATAGCTGCATCTCCAGGGCAAGGCCTGACCTGCTCCTTCCCCCACACACATGCATGCCAAAATGTCTCAAGACATCAGTCTTTCCAGGCTCTCACACAAGGCTGGAAGGCATATCTGGAGGTCATCTAGTCAGTCAAAGCCTACTTTGTCCTACTCAAAGCAGGTTGGTCAGGGCCCTGTTCTAATGACTTATGATTACTGCAGCCTAACTGGGCAAACTACTATGGTGTTTGACAATCATCGTGGTGAATTTTTTTTCTCTCTAACTGGAATTTTCCATGTTGCAGCTTGCATGTACTGCTTCTTGTACTACCAAAACACACCCTTGAGAATAATCTGTCTTTGTATCTTCGTTGCAAGTAGATATAGACACCAAAAAGATCTGTCTTTAGCCTTCTTTTCCTAACGCTGAAGGGATTCTGATATCTTGAGCTCTCATCTTAGACCCCTTTACCATATGCTGGCAGCCATCCACTTGGACTTGCTCCAGTTTTTCCTTGCCTGTCTTCTGACCTGAATTTGTGCACAGCACTCCACATACAATCTTACAAGTATCACAACGACAGGTAATACCACTTCCCTCAAGCAAGAGCACATTACTGACTTATGTTCAGTGTGTGTTCCACCAGTACTCCCGATTCTGCAAAGCCTCTTTCCAGCCTCTTTCCTAGGTTATTTCATCCCAGGGTTATTTCATCCCAGACAAAGGATTTTGCACCCTCCTTTATTGAACAAACTCAAATCGGTCTCACCTGCCTCTGCTGCACATAACAAGTAGTAACCTTATTGAGACGGACTTAACTGTTTTTCATTTATGCCTCAACATATGTTATACGTGAGGTGAGATTCCTATAAAGTCTGTGCTGGCATCCCTATCCTTGGAGAGGCTTCACCTGGCAACCAATCAGGGCAGAGAAAGCCTCCACGATGGGGCAAATAAAAAAATAAAAACAACTTATTCATTCTGTATCATCATAGTGACACAATTACTGTTCTTATAAAGCATGTTTTGTTGTCCTAACTTCTTTAATGAGCATAGACCTTCTTAAATAAGATGAAAAATATATTTCTATCATTCTTCAGAAAATCTTTAACTAGCATTTTGTTAAAGTTTCTGGGAATAGAGTATTTCACTGCCCAACACCCATACGTGGTAATACACATGAAAAGACATGTAATGAGAAGTCACATTTATTTGCTATTAAATCACATCAATGCAACAGTTAAAAACCACAAGCCCAGCCACAGAGCAATTGTTCATATAACCCTTTCCTAGGTGTACTGGTCTACAGCCATGAGTATTTCTTTGGCAAACAACTGGACTGAACTCCATCAAAAAACCAAGCAAGTAAACCCCGGTACACACCTCATGCTACATGAAGGCAAGAACTTGTGAGGCATAAGCCAAAGTGCCCTTCCAAGACCATCTACACTTTGAGTGAGAACATATTCAACATACACTGTAGAGAGGGAAGGAAACAAACTTGCAATATTTTTGTGTTAAGGTCCAAAGTAAATAGCTAAGAAAAAGGGGAACGTCTGGAAAAACATCACTTCTAAGAGGCGGCATCTATTTCGATTAATCCATCTCCCCTATGTGGTGCAGTCAAGAAGTGTGTTCCTGCAAATATATATAATGTGGCAGTAATCTAACTACTAGCTTTACCTCTACAGCTGGGAGCATCTCTACCAAAGTACTGTACAGGGACGCAATTCTCATTAAGAGACAAACGGCAAGTTATATTGAAGATGCTGATTGTAATTCTACTTTCAAAAAAAAAAAAAAAGAAAATTATTCTCTTATTAATAAGGTCTTCTTTCTGTACTTTGCATTTCTTAGTAGAAAGATGTGCTGGAACTAAATCAGTTACAATCATAGAACATAGTTTCCTTCTAAAGAGGATCAACTCAGTCTTATTCCTACCTGAAGCCAATTTATACAGACATTTAGAAATGCTGTCGTGTTACAGCATTTATTTCTTTTTCTTATAGAAGAAAATAGTGGTTTTAAATTATAATGAGAGGGGGTCTAATACTATGATTTTATAAAAAGCAAAGGAGATACTTATATAATAGCCTTCTGTAAGGCCTTTGACATGGTTCCCTACAACATCCTTCTTTCTAAATTGGTGAAAGATGGACTGGATGGGTGGACTATGGTGGATGAGGAATTGGTTGGATGATCACATCCAAAAGAAAGGCCTTGATGCTGTGCAAGTACTGCTCAACAATAGATGGGCTTGGCTGAGGTAGAGTTATTTCCTTCACAGTGGCTAGTCTGGAGCTATGCTTTGGATTTGTGCTGAAACCAGTCTTGATAGTAAAGAGTTGTTTATGTTATTGCCGAGCAAGGTTTACTGAGGGCTTTCTGAGCTAAGACCTGTAGGAATGAGCCCCCTGTTGACAGAGTGACTAAATTATTCTTTGTCTGCTAAAAAACACAAAAAGCCCAGAAATTTCTCTCCCAATTTGGTATGAAGACACCTCATAGGACCTTTTGGACTTCACCTCAGATCTGGGGCTGTCCAACTGGACAGAGGCCAAGAGGTCCCGCCTAGGTAATTCACTAGAAAAAGAAGAGAACAAAGGAGATAATCGCTTTTGTGGCGTGTTTTAGCAGGAGCAAGAACCTCTTGCCCCTGGCTCAGTTTTTCTCTGTAAGAGCTGTGTTATTTTGTATTTTATTAAACCTTTTTCTGTTTCCAACACTGCCTCAGAAGCCATCCTGCTATTTTTATGCCATTTGGGATAGCTGGGCTATCTTGGGTGTGATAAGTTCTCTGAGAGCTCCTTAGACCTGGCTCGAGGAGAAACCTATCGAAGACCTTTTTGCTTCTTGTACCACCTCACCAGCAAGGGGGCTGGGAGTGCACAAGAAGTTGGGAGGGGACACAGCCAGGACAGCTGACACCAACTAACCAAAAGGACACTTCATACCATATGGTGTCATGCTCAGTATATAAATGGGGGGAAGGGGGAAGAAGGAAGAAAAAGAGAAACATTTGGAGAGATAGCATTTGTTTTCCCAAGCCACAATTATTCCTGATGGGACTCTTCTCCTGGGAATAGCTCAACACCTGCCTGCTCATGGGAAGTGGTGAACTAATTCCTTGTTTTTCTTCACTTGTATGTGCTGATTTTGCTTTCCCTTTTAAATTATCTCAACCCAGGAGTTTTCCCACTTTTCCAATTCTCTCCCCATCCCCTTGTGAGAGTAAGTGAGCAGCTGCATGGTACTTAGTTACTAGTTTAAGATTAAACTATGACAATTTCCAACACTGCCTTGAACACAAATCCAAAACATAGCCCTATACTAGCTACTACAAAGAAAACTTTTCTGGCCAAATGGTCAGCCCTATGGCACCTATGGTCTGTTCTTACTTCTTAAACCCGGAAAATTCATTCTCAGAGAAGGAAAGAAGACATAAAACTTGAAGTTTGATAAGCAGTGTAATCTGAAGTGTGTCCATAGCATGAGGAAGAATACTGAAGCCAGCAAATAGGCTTAAAAACACCTAAAATGTAATAGCACAAATTTCTGAACAATTCAGTTTTTGAACGTTGCAGCTTCAGGACTTGCAGTGAACAAGCCTAACTTTTAAATGAGAGGGTTGGAGGGGGAAAGTCCTGTTCATGGTACCCACTCTCAACTATTTCTGTCATCAACACATTCCGCACTCCTTTCAAAATACTCCTCATTTGACCTCTTCCTACATTGATGATGTAGCAAGGCTTACTCCTACAATTACATAGGAAATTACCTAGTTAGATAGAAAGATTGGAATAGACACCTGCCAGCAGGAGAGAGCAATTAGATAGGTTTGGGTTGTCTGAGAATATGAATTCATAATAACAGCAGCAATACAAGACTTGCATACAGTTCTGGAAGGTATTTCTATTGTTACCAGAGTAACACAGGCTCAAATAGCACTGCCTACACTGTGCTTACATTTTTGGCTAACATGGCAGACATGCCCTTGGATTTCCCATGTCGGCGTGGAGTGTGCAATATTTCATTATAAGAGTTTTCCCTAGCTGTAAGTCACCCAGTCCTGAATCCAAGTGAACTTTATAGTGTTAGTCTGTAGACAGTTCCTTGCTTTATTACTTTCTTACTTTTTCTAATATATACATTACCTTTGCTAATATATACATCAGTTTACTTTATCAAAATGTACTGGAATTTAACCAATAAGTGGTCTTAACTGCTACTTATTTATGCCACAAGAAAGTCACAAACAGAGAAAATGTCTTTTAGATTGTGATGGCTAACTGCTGGCCTGAAGCCCTCACAAGTAACCTTGACATTGATTTGACCAGCCTGTACCCATGAGAAAAGGAAGTAAACATCTTTAAGGAATAAAGCACTGAAAAGCAGAAGGACTTAACTGCAAGGAACGGATGCTGCGCAATCTTTGGCGTATGCCTGCACGTATGCAGGCAGCTATTGGCCAGTGTCTTGTTGGGTGGCAACAACAAAATTCTTGCTTAACCTAACAAGAAACCAAGCTAGCTAAGCAACAAAGTAATGCCAGTCCCCATGGCACTGAGCATGCCCAGGGGTGAGGCTTGGAACAAAGCCTGTGCAAGGGCCCCCAAGGCTCCCACCCCTCCCCAGGACCTACCTTAAAACCACAGCAACCATTTCTGGGCATAGAGCAGAAGATTAGGGCATAGAGTATCATCATAAAATCACCCCAAGACACAAACAAACATGTCTTTAATCTGTCTTGACTCCTTATGAGATGTGTGCACAGCCTTTGGTTTAATTTAAAATGTAGAAAAATACAGACCTATTTTACCTGCAGTAAGGAAAATGAAAAGTGGTGAAAAAATGTTTTGATAATAGAAGAAAAGACAGCAGGGGAAAAGCCTGTGTAGTTTGTGGAACTCCCTTTGTGAGTCCTCTGAGGAGGATTCCCCTTGTGGGTTCTTTGCTAGGAAGGAGAGGCAGACAGGACTCTTGGGTTTTTCGGACTTCAGCTCATTGTTTATTTTTCTCTTATCAAAAGTTCAGTACGCCATCTGCACACCAGACTTAGCGTACAAGAAGAAAGGCACCAAAAGTCACAAGACACACATATTCAAGGTCCTTTAAAGCTATTTTGTCCAATTAACTCTTAGAACGTACTTTATTTCTACCTTTCTACCTATAACTAATTATTTGTCTGTTCACATAACATCTACATTGTGACTCTCTCTAGCCAATCACTTTGTGCCACCAACACTGCAGAAAATGGAGTAGATGAAGAACAAGAAGGAGATCAGACAACACCCAAAATTCTCCACCTTTCTCCTATTTACTTCCATACTAAAATCCCAGAACTCTAAATTTTTCACCCTGTGATAAACTACATTACTATCTACCACTATCTAATTCACACACTTGTAGATTACAATTCATCCCAAAGTCTTGGAAGCTTTCTCCATGGATGAAGGTTAAAAGCAGTGTTCTGCTGGGGATCAGGACATCGAAAGAGAAATGTTTATTTCGGAAGATACTACTTGATACCGGGAAAAAAGAAATGGCCAGAATTTAAATGGGATAACTGATTAGCTATAGCTCAAAACACTGGTTCTGGAGAAATCACTTAAATATCTCCCTGGGAGCAAAAAATAAGCTATTAAGATACACATTGCAAGAATTCTGGGCCCGATGTTATGGATAGGGTTTGCATGGCCAGGTTTATGTAGCAGGGGTGGGGGTCCAGAGGTGGCTGCTGTGAGAAGCTGCTAGAAGTTTCCTCCATATCCAGCACAGCCTATACCAGCTGGCTCCAAGACACACCCACCACTGGCCAAGGCTGGGCCAACCAGAAATGGTAGTAACGCCTCTGTGATAACATATTAAGGAAGAAGAAAAAAAATTATTGTGCAGATGTAATTGAAGCCAGAGGAGAGAGGAGTGACAATATGTGAGGGACAACTCTACAGACACCAAGGTCCTTGGAGAAGGACGGGGAGGAGGTGCTCCAAGTGCTGAAATTGGGATTTCTCTGCAGTCCATGGTGAAGACCATGGTGAAGCAGCTGAGCCCATGGAGGTCAGTGGGAGTGCAGAGATCCACCTGCAGCCGAAGGAGGAGACCCATGCTGGAGCAGACAGATGACCAAAAGAGGTTGTGAACCCATGGGAGTCCTGTGCTGGAGCAGGGTCCTGACAGGGATCTGCAGACCCATGGAGAGAGGAGCTCACACTAGAGCAGTTTCCTGTGATCCTGTGGGGGCCTAATGCTACAGCAGGCTGAGCCTGAAGGACTGCATGGAAAAGTGATCCATGTTGGAGCAGTTTGTGAAGTACTGCTGCCCATGGGATGGATTGACATTGGAGAAGTTCAAGGAGAACTGTCTCCTGTGAAAGGGATCCCATGCTGGAGCAGAGGAAGGACTCTTTTCCCTGAGCAGCAGTAGGACCAACTGTGATGAACTGATGACAACCCCCATTTCCCATCTTCCTATGCCACTAGGGAGGAGGACAGAGAGTCTGTTGAGGTGGGAGAGCCTGTTAAGGAGGAAGGGGTGGGGGGAAGGTAGTTTTAAGATTTATTTTACTTCTCATTATCTGTTCTGATTTCGTTAGGAATAAATTCAATCAGTATTCTCACATTCAGTCTCTCTTGCCCGTGGTGGTATTTGGTGAGTGATCTCTCCCTGTCCTTGTCTCAACACATGAACCTTTTGCACTATTTTCTCTCTCCTATCTACTTGTGGAGGGAAGTGATAGAGCCGCTTTCATGGACACCTAGTATCCAGTCAGGATCAACCCACTATACCTTGAAGGGTGGAAACTCACCTGGATTATTGCTTTTAATACCATCAAGGTTCAGTAGGATTTGATTTTTCAGGATGTTTTCAGACATTTTTTATAGGCATCTATGTAAGCTGTGTTATGGTATTAATTGCACAGATATACTGTGTGAAGCAACTATTAAATTTATTCATTTATTTATTTAAGCTTTTTTTCCTATGAATACAATAATCAAAGACTTCAGTAGGAACAGTTACGTCATCAAACTGTTTTTAAAAATACATCTTATTTGAAATGGACTATTATGACATGTCATTAACAAAGCTAAAGTAACCATTGTTTTCTTCCTTCTTTTATATCCAAAGAACCTGAAAATACGTTTGAAAAAAGTATACAAGTATAACAATTATGATAGTTATTGTGTCCCAGTGGGGACACTGTGACTATATTTTTACAGTTCTAAAACATTGTGTCTAGTGCTGTGTAGTTTTCCACAATGATAGCAACATTTACCACTTCCTAAATAAATAGGGTTCTCACACTTCTATGATACTGACTTCACAATTTTACAATTATTTGTGAAAACATTTAATTGAAGAAATGTAAATCCCATTCCATGACCTTTGATTTTAACTAGTCATTAGGCTCCATTTGTGATACTATAATTTGATGCCAAGACTTCTGTAAACACTTCATCAACTAATAGATGAGCAAGAGAAGATTGAGGAAAAAAATATTCAATTTTGCCTTCAGACTGGAGATTATTGTCTTTTGAAGATACTGTTAAATTATGTACACATATTTGCTCTCAGAAACTAGAAAAAAATTAAAGCTTGAAGTAACCAAAATTCTCAGTCCTCCTTCCTTTGCAGAAAATGGCATGCTTCTCAAAAATTGTGCAGTCATATATAGAGTCTTAGAAATATTTAGGTTGGAAAAGACCCATAAGATCATCAAGTCCATATTTAACCTATCACTGCCAAATACACCACAAAACTATGTCCCTAAGAGTCACATCTACACATCTTCTAAGTATCTCCAGGGACGATAACCACTTGCCTCGGGAGTCTATTCTGATGCATGACATTCACAGTAGCCTCTTTATCATACAAAATGATCTGACTAATAATACCAATTATGATAAAGTATTTCAAGTGAAGCAAAATTTCCCAATTCCTTGCTATTGTACAATCTGTCTTCTCTGTAGCAAAGCAGCTGCAAAGATATTAAGTGTCTTAAAAAATATAGGAGCGAACACGATACCACTCTGGAATTTCCAAGTTAATGACAATTAAGTTAATCATTAAAATCAAGGCTAATGAGTCCAATAATACATCATGTTCACATGTTTATTTAGCCACTTAAATCAAGTTGCCATCTTTGCCTTGCACTGTGCCCTGTACCAGACATATCAGGGTTTTGGCACCTTCGCTATCATACCTATCACAGAAATGTAACACATAGCTGTAGATAGAGGCCGTATGGGTTAAAGATAGGAAAGATTTCCAGAGACGGTGGAAGGAAAGATAAAACTGCAACTTCCATGGACATAGGCAGAACAAGCTCCTGCAAATATGTGAGAAATGCTTTAACTTCAATATTTTTGAAGACTAGGTAGTTTCTATTACAGAAATCTAAGGTACAATCCACACACTGGCTCTGCCATTAGGTCCTGTAGCAGGTTGTTCCTGCCAGATTTGCTCCTGCTGCAGCAGAAGCAAAGCACAAGCAGAGGAAAAATACAAGATTAGAAGGAAATGGGTGAGGAAGAAAGAGGGAGGTATAATTCTTTTGAGTCTGGAGACAGGGAAATTATACAGGTGTCAGGACCTGGAGGGGAAAACCATTCAGAAAAAAGTGCTAATGGCTCCTTGGCTGACAAAAAGTGCAAAGGAGTCTGATGAGGCAGTGTTTGCAAGGGATAACTCCTTAAAGCAATTATATATTATTCCTGCTTCTGTAATATTTCAGATTTAGCTGTCCTTATATTTGAAAAATATGCACATGTGGAGGATGGGACTTGACTACATTTCAGAAATTATTTTCTTAAGTTTATAAAAATTGCTGGTGTTGTTACAGAGGAAAAGACATGGAATGGGGAGGATGTAGTGCAGAAGAAAGTAGAGATGTGTTATTCTAAAGGTAGTTTTCCCTTTATTTCTTGGGAAATAAACTAAAAATATAAAGTATGGAAATGAATAGAGAACTAAAAATAGAAAGGAAACAGTAAGGCAATAAAGACTGTTGGTTATCCCCACTTAGAGGAGAATACCCAGCAATTGTGCCTCAGCAGCAATGGAAAGGTATATATTAAATTTTTGAACCTGAGCTTCTTGCAGACATTTTGAGAAAAGAAATATGGAATTTTATGATAGATTATAAATTTTAGTTCAGTTTTCTGCTCACTGTCATTTCCATTCTCAAGTTTTCCCAGATACTTAATGTGAATCTTCCTTACTGTAATTACATCCTTTTAGAGGTAGTTCCAATTCACCAGGGTCCTAAAATTCCTTCCTCTTTGCACAAAGTCTTGGCATATATTAAGACTATTTTTCACTCCTTCAGTGAATGCCTTAATAAACCTATGGTCTTGCTCTTCTCAGAAATGTTACTAACAGGGTAGGGCTACAGCCTTCTTGAAACATGGGAGGTCAAAGCGAAAACAAACGGAAGCAAAGAGATAGGAATGATGCCTTAATTATGAAGTGATTTTAAATTTTTCTACGGGGGGTGGGGATGAATATTTTCTGTGGTTACTTGTAGTATCTCTGAGGGTTAGATTTTTGTTACAGGTTTTTAATTACAAATTTAACTAGATTAGTCCTCATTTCACCAATAGTGTCTTCAGCAAAATCGTAGACTTCTGTAATTTTAGCTCTATCACTGGCTTAAAAAGAGGCGCTCACTGAGGGGAAAAATACTTTTGTTTTACTTTTTACATAGCTCCCCTAAAAGTCTTATCACAACTAAGCATGATTTGCTAAATTGGCACCATCTTTAATACTTATGGAGTACAAAAACTTTCCAATTCTAGACTTCAAATTTTAACATGTAGGAAGGTTGCTATCAAAATCAGCTGGTCTAGTATTAGTTCTTGCAGTACAGTCCACAAACAGAACAAGCCAATTGAATTATATAAATATGCATAAGCCAGGAAGTCTGGAAACATATAAAACAATTAGTTAACAATCATGAGTAAATTCCTCGCAACACACAGTGATTTCTTTGATGCTTCATCTTAAGTATCATGTTGTCAAGTAGAGATGGCAACACAAGGGCCTTGGTATAGCTTTCTCATAGTTATTCTTAGTAAACATCTTTCTGTCCCTTTTTTTTAACTACCCCAACACAAAGAAAATACTTCCTGGACTTACTGTGCATTAACATTCTCATTTCTTACAAAATACTTAATTTTATGTCCATTTTTAAGATGGTGTGAAATCTGTTCTCCTGGCTAGTAAGAGTTTATAATGACTATGGAATATAAAATGCAGCTCTTCATGTCTTCAACACACTTTGATTGCTCAATCATGTTGAAACCTAATGTCGGAGTCTGACTATGTGAGTACAATCAATTGCCAACTGGGAAGCATTTACCCAGGGCCATCTTTATCTCAGCTAGTAGTGTCACTGATACCTCTGTGCATCTTTTTTCCTAAACAGGCTTACAGAATATTCAACTGCAAGAGTACCTAAAAGACTCAATTTAAACTGGAACACAAGTTCTAAATATTATTCCTGTAGAAATGCTATTATAAGGTATATGAATACCCAAAGCCTCCAATCCATTATGCACATACCATTAGTTTAATTAAGGTAAAAAATCATAGATAATTTGGTGGATTTATTATTTGAATATATAAGGCCAGTGAAGAGTGAGAAATCAAATGACTGAAGTTATAAAAAAGATCAGCAACATTTCCAGAAATAAAAAACAGACTCCTATCCACACTGCAACCTACACTGAATCCTTTAAAAACTATATGAATTTCCATGAGGTGGTATTTGATAAAAGATTAATCTAGTATCTCATAATAATTTAAAAAAATCATATTGTGTTTCCTAGGGTAGGTTTCCTAAAAGAGTTAGAATTAAGTTTTCTAATTAAGCAATCCATATCAAATTTCATCATATTTCTCATCTTTACAATCTGCAGGGAACATTTAAACTATCAAATTTATGTGACTAAATTAAAATCTTCAAAAAAGGGTGTGCTGTATTTGTTCAGACCACAGTTGTATTCCCCTCAAGTGCAATTTGAAGTACTGGAGATATTTACTCTCTAAGACTTTTCCTTCTCTTCATCTACATAAATGAAAACGTTTCCAAGACTTTATCAACAGTTATCATACAGTTTCTCTTTTAGTAGAAATGATGCATAAGTACGTAAACAGCTATTTTTGTATTTTTTCATTTACAAGAAAAAATAGCATATCTTTTTTAAGGAATAACAACTTCTGTTTTTAAAAGCCTTCTATCACCAATTGAACATCAGGCAGTAAAGGCCATTTCTCCAAGGTCAATTGCCCAAAAATTCATCTGTGAAAGTTAAACTGAAAGGAAGTGGTATCATTGGGCAGTTATTTTAGATTTTGTACTTATGAAAAATATAACTGTGCATAAAATTAGCACAGTATCTTTTAGAACCATAATACTTCAGACAGAGGAGAAGTTAAGATTTTATGATAATGCTAGGAATGCCTCCTCACAGCATATTTTTAAATGTTTGCCAGTTTGTGCAAGGTCATTCCAAAGGGAAACAGAAGAAATGCTCCTAAGTATTTTTATGATCTTCAAGAAATGACCTGTATCTGGCAGAGAAATATTAGCTCTATTCATAGAGAATGGCAAAAGACTAAGTGTTCATTTTTACTCCCTCACTTCCTTTAGATTAAGGAGTTTTAATGTGAAAACCCAAGAATTTTTTCAGCTCATCTTCACACTCTGCCTCAGAGGAACATGCTACAAACAACTGCTAGAGCAACTTATGCTCCCTTCATCCTCAAGCAAGCTGCTTACACCAGAATCAAAAATCTCCTTTCATTTCCATTTATTTCAGTTAAATTTCCCTAAACCTAAAGTAAATAAAGCTACATCAAAATAAGTCTAGTTCGAGGTCAGAGGTAATACAAATGCTGAGTTACAAAATAGACAGAAAAAATAGTTTCCAACGTGTGGGAAATGGATTTGTGGAGAATGCTCAGNCCAACTTGAATAGTGTTTTACAATATGTCTGTAAGTCACAAAATATGTCCAGTGACTTGTCATTCATATTTCCTGCTTCAGTAGTACATTAAAGACTTTAATTTACATTAAATACAAGGATGCCTGTGATAGTAATGGTACTTGATTAGGACTGAAAGTGATGACTGTTTTCAACCCCCCAGTAAACCCTAAGCAAGTCATGTAACTTCTGAAAACTCACACAATAACAACTTTATATCAACATGTACTCACTGGAAAACATAAATATTTTGTCCAGTGCTCTGATAAATCATTCATTTCTGTCTAATATTTCTCGATTGTGTGTCTCTCAGAAACTTGGTCCAGTCTAGAAATTTCAATCACATCAAAGGTCAGAATCCTGAACCTCTTGATGTCTCATATTAAATATGAAAATCATCTTGTGCCAAACAACATTGTGCCAATGTCAATAAAATAACTATGTGAAAATCAATTTTTGTTGGAAGCCCACTAGTGGCTGTGTATAAGTAACCAACTTGTGAAGAAGAGCAGAAGAAAAGCAATGGAGGTGCAGTGATTTTTCACTGGCTAGAAAGTTAATCAAGACCTGTATAGAAATAATGGGTGAAATTCTCCATCTCCTTTCAGTATAATTAATGTTCCACTATCTGCCTCGTCACTTGCAATTCTATTGAATGGCGTTGCTTCTTTGAAGAAAGCCCAAAGGAACGCGCACAGAACAGAGACAGAGGTCCAAAGGTTATTTTTCTGAATACCTTGCTCTAGTATGCAATTATTTAGCTTCCAAAATACTCAAAGATTAACTGATCATTACCACTATAATAATAGCTGCTTTGTGGTATAGCATCTGTTGAAGCGAGCACAAACAAAATGACCATGCCATTTTAGAAATATTTTTTCTTTCTTCTACCTTGGCTTTCTAGCTTTATTCTGTGCATTCCAATATAGGTTTCAATAAGATTTGAAACACAAGAGATAGGACATTTACTGATCCTGAAAGCTTGAATGAGATTCTCATGCACTAGATTTATCTCAATGCTACATGCCAGCTCTCTTCTGATGTGACCAAAATGGTTTTTCTCAGCCATAGTTACCTTGCTTTGCAAACTCCCCATTGCCTGCTCCTCATCAGATTACCAGCAAAAGATGGGAGCATCTCCAGGTTTCATAAGTGCCTCTGGTCCTTGGTATTTCCATGCTTAGTATTGCACTTGAAGTCCAGTGCATAAAGTGTACACAACATTGCACAGAGACTTATGGACAAAGGCTCTTATTACTGACAAACTAAAATAATTGCAGACTAAATCTAACAATGACATTAATCTACAATTCAGCATTTTCCCTGACCTTCAAAGCCTATTAATGACTATGTTGCTTTCTTCTGTCAGGTAGAGTTGGGCTTTTATAACTTTGCAGTGAAGTGTGTTGCTGCAGAACAAGTTTTAAATATGCAGCATGGTTATGTCTATAAAGCTGCAATCATGAGGAAATATCCTTTTTTCTCCAGACATCCGTAGTTTTTGGCAGTCAGAGTCATCAGCATACCCCAGGGAAACAGAGTGGATACCTATCTACTCTAAGTAGGAACTTATGTAGTTCTTTGGCATTACTGAAGCCATGTGCTGAGTCTGTTCATTATAAAATTGATATTTACCCATGGGTAAAAGGAAATTAAAAATAACATAGAAAATCTTCTCAGTGGCAAGCAAGAAATACGTACTTCATTAGTCTATGGCTTCATGAAGGAATAAGTACTTCAATCTACTTAACCTGGCCTTCAAATACAGCCTGATACCTAGCTCCTCTTCAAACCGAGATGGAGCTCTAAGGCTCAGCTTCCTTTAATCTCTTTGTCTGTACTAATACTGCATGTCTCTTATTTCAGTATCCTGTCAAGATTTCATAGTAAGAAAGAAAACAATCAGACACAATACAGTTGTTCTGTACTCACTGTCTCAGTGACTCAAAAATAGGTCTGTACTGAGGACAATATGAATTAACCAATGCAGCTTTAGAGAAGTCAGCGTGAGTATCAATGCTAATTCACATTAAAAGGAAACAGACACACAAATCTGCTGGCAGTATTTACCATGTGCAAGTGCCCAGGTGTGCTCTCTGGAAGAGGAGAGGCCTGGGCTACCACAGGCCAAACACAACTGGTTCCGGATAGCTCCAGCTGCCCCAGCGCCTCTCAGCCTTGAGCTCCACAGGGGAAGCACAGCTGAGAATGGGCAGAGCACTGCCCAGCAGTGGGGTGGTGAGGGAAAAAGGAGGAAACAGGCTGAATTAACTTTCCCCAAGTCAAGTCTGTTTTGCCTGTGATAGTAATTACTATGTGACCTCCTTGTCTTTGCCTTGACCCACAATATTTTTTTGTCATTTTGGCCCTCTGTCCAGTTAAGGAAGATGCACAAAAAAGAACAGCTGGGTGAGGATTTGGCAGCCAGGCAATGTCAAAAAATATCTTTTGGAAGGATTGATTATCTAATAAAATTATTCTTTATTAAAAAGCCAGTGCTACAATACATGTACACGTAGAAACAGATCAACAGGTATTTGCCGGGGTTGCTAAAAGAACAATTTTGGTTTTAATTTAGGGGTTTAAAAAGAAAATTCAATACTCAAAGAATAGACAAAGGAAGAAATTATTGAAGTAAAAGGAAAGGGAAACATTCTACCAGATTTTAGATTGAGGAGGACTGACACCAACAATTACCAAACCATAAGCCTAACTGGAGAATTGATATTAGAGAGGAAAGCCAATATTTTGTACTTATGCTCCAAAGAGCCATGTGTGCAATTATATTCATGCTTAGTCAGAATAAAAGAAGAATGTCTCATGTGATACTAATGTCTTCCAGGTTTCTGACAATACTGTTATTAGGTCCGTACTTCAAGAACAACAATCAGCAAGTATAGATCTATAAGACTAGAGGAAAAAAGGTCATGTATCAAAGAATAGCTGATTTTCTCTTAAAATTCAATATCTGAGGCAAGCTTACATTGTGTAACTTGCATAACTAATTCAGATTGGCATGGCTGTAACTACTAAGTACCAAGCACACCACAAATTAACTGAAGAAAAGCAAAAAAGCTCCCGATTTGTAGAAAGAGGTACAGCATACAGTTAGCTGCTAGCCATGCCTATAGCTCTTGTTCTGTAACAAACAGAAAAAGAGTTAACTACTATTCTTAAACGAAGCTGCTGTGCATAAGTGTCTGGTCAAAAATGGCAAATGGAATGTCCTAGGCATTATGCAGATCAGTAGAGACACAAATCCCAGCCTCAGATGGTTTGCAATTGCCTTGTCAGACAGGCAGATGGGCTTAAACAAAGAAATGCGATTTGGGAAAACAAGGTTAACAATAAAACAAGTGTTTGGCATAAAAGCAGCTGCATTTGATGTGTTTGGTAGAGAAGACGTGAAGCCCTTGCAATAAAGAAAGTCTCCATTTTGGGGATGCCCACTCTACTTCAGGTCATAGAACAAGACAGCAGAGTCTCAAATATCTCAGCTGAAAATGTAATTTGTGGAACAATTGGAAAGGAAGAGTAAAACTCAATAGCTAAAATGCTTTCACTTCCTAGTGTTTGGGAAGGAAACAATAAACATTCCCTTGCTTGAGAGTTACAGCAAGACAATACACTATTTAAAAACAAATGTCATTCTTCACTGGCAACAGGGTAGATGGGAAGTCACATAGCAATTTATATTAACTGTATTGCATATTTTCACTTTTTTAGAGTGGAAATTATGTCTACTAATTATATATTTTTTCTCTTCTATTTGTGATTTTTGGTTTATTATTTTACTGTAAGTAATTGCACAACAAATTAAAGATGGAAAACACATTACTCTCTGTATAGTCTAAAGTTGTCCCTCTCCTTTGAAAAACTGCAGAAATTTCTTCATAGATTTTCTGATCACTTTCAATGATTTGGTCAGAACTTCACTAGGACCTGTCAGCACTTGCTGTTTTAATCACCATATAAATGAGGTTGCAAGGGTTCTATCGCAGAGAACATTAGCCTATATATGTGCAGCTACTCACCCTTCAATGCAAGGTCAAGTCTCAGATTCATGAATCAAAAACAAGCCAGTGTTGGCCTAGTCTCACCCATTTTTTGCAATAGGAGGTCACTGACTTCTGACTCATTTATCAGCTGATGATGATTTGTTTGTTATTTTTCCTTTCCAAAAGCTTCTTAGATGTCTGTAAACTTTGTTTTCATTTTGTTTATGTTTTTCTGGAAATGTGTTTTCCCACAGCGGTTTCTGAAGCAGTCATTATCTCTTCTTTCCCAGATCTGTGTGTTTTGGGACACAAAACTCAAGTAGCAACCTGTCTACTGCCAGATGTTGGATATCACATTATGTGTAGCACAAGGGAAAAATATGCCCAGAACCACAGATTTCTAAGAACTTAAGTCACTTATTCCAAGAATGGTATTCCTGGTGTACACCATTCTGAAGCAATGGCCGCTGGGTGCTATGCTTGTTCACATATGTTCACAGCATGGATCACAGTACCTCAAGCTGTGCATTATTAGATCCAGCCACTTTATTCACTTACTAAGTCATATTTTATGGTTTGTGTCTGGCATAACTACTCCTTGAAAACCCAGTGTCCTACATTTGTTTCATGCCTGAAATTAACTAGACCTGTAGGCAGTTCGCTTTCAGTGACATCCATTATGCCAACCAGTACTGCTAACAAAAGTTTAAGGCATTTAACCAAATTTCTGTGGGAAGAAAAGAATGGTGGTTCAGTGACAACAAAAAGACAAAACATAAAACACATACCCTTTTGTTTAGTCTTACAAAAACAGTGTCTGAAAAACAATTAACTCATTAATCAACAGTGTTACCATGCAACGGTGTCACTTACTTAATGGATTAATTCAAACTTAATCTGATCCCAAAGATGAGGACTGCTAGAATCAATTCTTACTAGTCTGTAAACCTTGTTCCTCCCAGCTATGCCTTATATTCTGGTAACATCTGTATGATGTAGCTATGTTTTTTCAAGTGCTAAATGATATGCTATCAATTTTATCTCACTTAGGTTGAGCTTTGTGTCTACCCATTTCAAAGTTATGTGGCCTCTGAGATTGCTGTATCTAATAACAAAGTCCTTTAAATAAAGCAGTGATCTTCTTTTCATAATAGTATTTTAAAATAAACCAAATCTGATTATTTCTTACATACATGCAAGGGAAAAGAAACCCAAAGGAAACAGTGTTTAACTCAGGAAGTTTATGGTAGAGTTAAAAGCTTAAACCCAGTTTTCTGCCAAGCCACTGTTTTGAGTCTGAACCTCATAGGCATCCTTTCCACTTCCCATTTATAGTCAAAAGTATAGTCTATTTACATACTTAGCGTTTATAATAGTTGAGTTTGATCCCAGCCACAGCTCTCACCCCACTCCCTCCACGCTGCCATGACCACACAAACAGGGACAAAATGTTTCTTTAGACTAAATCAAATTAAGGAATGCTTAAGCATAAATGAGTGTGTTTCTGACTTGTTCCAGTGGGATCCGTCTGTGTGGAAATGTGAAATTACAACTACTCGAATTTGCTTTGGCAAATAAACCCATCCCCTCGCATTTCTGAAGAAGCAAAAGGTTTCACATACCCATCATACCCATCAGATACACTTTTGCTCTGATGCCTATTTGTGCAATAAGAGATTTTTTTTTTTTAATTGACATGGTTCTTTTCCTGTCTTGCTCATTTATTCACACACAATTGTAGGTAATTCCTGTGGTAAAGCATTTTTCAAACACTAATTTAAAGTGGCAGTATCCAGTTCTGTATAGTTACCTGAGGTTAGAACGGTAAAAAAAAAAGGAATAGTATTTACTGAAGAAAATAAGCCAAAAAAGACAAGTGATTCAGGACTGGAATTTACACAACTAAAGCATAGCTGTGTAGCAATCTGCCACCAAGAACAGTGAACAAGATCACATGGGAGTTAAAACTATGCATTGCCATATGGTAGATTGAGAGATCTTAACTGACAAATACCTGAAGTTTTCTAGTTTTTTGCACTTTCAGAATATTTCTATGAATGAAGATAAATGAAACCCAAGGAATAAAAAATGGTACTTCTCTCTCTGAAATTGGGACCTTGCCCCCACATTGTATGAATAAATTTGAAAAGAAAAAGTGAACTATGAGAAAGTTTTCTGACAATACAAGGAAAATTCCTCATTTCAAAATTGCCCTTCCCTTGTAATCAAATTCCACACCAAGGCTGTCATAGGAATAACATGACAGCCAATTGCTCACATGAGAGAATTCTTTAGGAGTTTTGCCTGGACTCAAAAGCCCTCATGTCTTTCATCTACTGCCATTGCTTTGATTAGCTGTTCTTTTAATCTCAAATTCTGATGATATCAAATTCATGGAAGCAGGTATTAAGAAAGACATGGGGTTATGAGGAGAGGGCTGCTTGCTTGTGTTAATTTACAATATTCTTTGTTGACTTCAAAATCTTTTTATAACAGTAACTTGTTAGGAAATTGCTTGTAAAAAAAAATTGTCTGCTGCTGTCTAAGTGCTTCAGACTGCTGACTGCCAAAAAATGTGGGGGTGGAATGGGAGGAGTTCAGTTGGCTAAAATATGTTCCATGGAAAAAAAATACCTTCATTAAAACATAATAAATAAAAAACCCATAAAAATAATTTTTTTTTTGTTTAGTTCACCTTTTAACTTCTGGAAAAGTAGTCAGTACTACTTTTCATTATCTGATCTATTTGTAATGTCCAGGAAAGATCTCTGTGTGTTGGAGGTTAGGATTTTCCTTCTTTTTTTTCTTTCTCTCAGGGAATTTTCTCCCATGCATGGCCTAGGAGATGATAACTACGACACTTTAGAGACAAAAGATGAGGCAGGGAGGAGATGGAGGGGGAAGGGTGCAGTTTGCTACCATCTCTTAACTCTGCAGCTTTCTCTTGGGAAGTGCAGAGATACCATGAGATTTTAGCTGTGGGGTGAGGGGCTGGGCACGGCCCTCTCTCACTCTCTTGCTCTTGGGATTGGACTGGGGACGGGTCGTGTTTTGGTGCTGGACCATTGCTGCCCAGAGGATTTGCTGCTACTGTGGAGTTTTGGTCCTGCACAGAGCTTCTCCTTCCCATGGGTGAGCCCTTTCTCATAAGAGCGTCCAACAAGCCAACCTGTTCAACACCCAATCTCACTGGAAAGGACCCTCACCATCTACTCAGGTGCCTCAGGGGAAAACCCAGCACCCCGATCCCCAATCCCTGACGCCTTCTGGAGGGAACATTTCCTGTCTGCTTGTGGGAGCTGGGCCACCACTGCCCAGCCTCACCGTTTTCTGCCACTGCTTCGGGCTTTTTTGCTATAATTTAACCCAACACCCCATGTCCCCTCATGGCTCCTGGCACAGCTTGGGAGTTTTTGCTACACTTTTTTGCGACCCCGGGGGTGCTCGCCTCTGCTGTTCCAGCCTGCTACTCCAAGGTTCCTACTACAGCCCATTTCACGACCCAGAGGAGCACTGCGACCGGTTGTTTCCTGTGAGTTTGCAAATGAAGGCCCTTTCTGTCTCTCCCACAGCTGCGCTGCCATTACCCAGTGGAGGCGGCTGAGCTCGCCCCACAGCGCCCCCTGCAGCCGCGGGGGAGTCACCGCACCTGCCCTGCCTGGCCAGGAGCCAGCAGCGCCCCTGCTGGCTGTGACCGTAACTGCACCAGCGGGGAATGTGACCGCAGCCGAGAGAAGGCTGTCACTGGGCTTCTGGTTTTTTGTTTCTTGTTGCTGCTGTTGCTCTTATCTGTTTGCCTTGTTAAATATATATATACACACACAAATACTTTTCCCCAGGACGCTGCCCCACGTTGGGTGCAAAAAAGTATTTGTCCTTGTTTAGGGCAAATTTTGGGAGGAAACCTCCAAAGAGGTCCCTCTAGAAAGCAAATTCAAGCAGCCCCTCCCCACCACTTGTTCAGGAGACATAAATCTCCTTTGATAAAAGTGGAAGAAACTGTTTATTTGACAAGTAAAGTATTCACAAACATAGAAAAATGAATAATATTTAAAAATGGAACCTCCTGTTGTTCTGAAGAGATGGCAAATTCAGACAGAGGGTCCTTTTCGTGAGGTGTAGCTCGGATTACTCAGTCTCTTATTAGTCCCTCCTGAGCTGGAAAATGCCATGTCCTGGGCCCCAGTGGGCCACAGGTGTGAGCTGCCAGTGTTTTTCTGGGTTTTCAGTCCAAAGCAGGGCTAAAAAGTTCCAAGAAAAAGAAAAGCCACAGTCCAGGGAACTTCTCTGCCTCAGCTAGCTAAAAAAAAAAAAACAACTAAAAGCAAAAGAGACTTCTCTCCCACTCCCTGTCTGTGCTGCAGACAACATGCGCCAAGAGAAAAGGAATTCCAGGAGAGTGAAAATGAAGCTTCTACACACACAAACTGCGTGCCACCACTTCCACCTCCCTTTGCTCTCAGATCTAGTTTTAAAGGTGCAGAACTTATTTCTGGGCTAAACAAGAACAGACAGTTGGGGATAGAAGCATCATAAGGTCACCCTAAGACACACAGTCACCTGAGGCAAGGAAAGAACAGGCAGGTGGGACTGGGCTGAAGGCATCTTCATTAACAATGGAGACAGCATTCTCCACCACAGAAGAGAAATAATACCATTCTGCTCATGGAGTAACAAGGTCAAACAGGAAAGAGACTCACTCTAGATATCACATCAGTTCAACTTCCAGCACACATCAGATGTGGGTATGTAAACCTGGAAAAGTTGCAGAGGGAAGTTCATGCCATTTTGTTTGAGCTGGACTACCTATCTTAAGAAACACTAGTGGGACTTCAGTATTTGTGCGTAAAGCTAAAAGCATAGAAAGACTAACAAGGCTGAGATTTTTAAAAGTCCATGACTACATGGGTCTCTCAAATGGGAAAATTGCTATTTCTATTGAAATTGTAGGGCACTAACACTAAGATTTGATTCTCCTTCAGCAGTGCAACTGAAAATCTCTCCTATTATACATTAGCAATGGGTGGTAAATACAACGGTGAAGGCTAGAAGCGCGCATGGAGGACAAAAGCCAATATTAAGAAAACAATGCATAAAATTGTCTTCTTAATTCTAATTCCTTAATTTCCAATCTGAAATACAGATTAGCTCACTAAATTGAAACAAAGCTTCAGAAATTAAGGCTTTTGTAAAAATCTAAAGCACAGCCGCAACCACATATCAGTTTATCACAAGCCTTTGATAGAAAAGTAAATCCATCGGTTCCACCAGGACTGCAGCCAACCCTGAGGACTTGGTGACAATTTTTCAACTGAAATCATTACCTTTTGGAAGTGATCCATGTCCCAGACTTGTGCATACAGAATCAGCAGAAAGAACCTGTATGAGACCAAAGTCATTTGGGTCTGGTATCTTGACTGATTTTCAGGTCAACTCTCCATGAGTTACTTCACATCCTTCTTGATACTTACTGTGCAGTTTGAACACAGGTTTCAGAAACTTGTTGGCTTTATTGTCTTGCTTTAATATATATTTCTAAAACTGACATTCAAACAGGCAACATACAACATTTTTCAACATACAGCTAAGAATAAATTTTATCTTTCCCAGTCCATTGAAGAAGAAACAATGAAAGTGATATTTTTTCCCAAGCAATCCTAATTATTACAATGACATGCACATTCTTCTTTAATTACACCAGATGTGCTGATGTATACTGTCCAATAATTTCTTTGTGCAAATAAGAAGATGGATAAAGAATTAATCACTGCAATGAATTCTAAGAATAGTACTTCTAAAAAGATGAAGTGGTTACCTTGCAAACAGGAAAAGAAAGGTGGTGATGGTGAGGAATACATTTTAAAAATTTGTGAAATAAGGGCAAAGTGGAGCAGCTTTAATTAAAATACCTTTTATTGACTTCCCTATGGTAAAACCAGTAGTCTTGGGCTGGTCTCCACCTTACCTGAACTGTATTTGTTTCTATTGAGGTACTTACACATCAGAGTCCATGTTCTCATAGTTGCTTTCAAGTGAACTTGGAAGGAGGTGGAGAGTCCTATTGTCACTATACGTATACCATCTGGGGCACATTATTCTTGCAAAAACAACATTCATCTTTTAAAAAAATTATTATTATGAAATTTTATTACTATGGCCTACTTAATCAGCTGCAAGAGTAGTAGAGAGTGGAGAAGACTGGCATTGAAAAGGAATATAACAGGGAAAACATGTGATTTGATTTGGGGGCATTGTTTGTTTTCTTGTTTGTACTTTGCTATTGTGGTAATCAGTTCATTTGTTCTAATCTCTAATGAATTTCACTGAATAAGCAATCCTGGCAAAGGGCACCCTTTGAAGAATGTATTTGGCATTCCTTTAGCTTCATCAAATGCTCTGGGCCAACCTCATACTGGCAGATCTTCAATGGACCTCAGCCAGTTTATATTCAGCTGAGTATTTGACCCAGTTGAAAGTTTGATTAATACCATATTCAGTGTTCTTATCCCAATGCAAAGCACATTTGCACAGAACTGTCACTTGTGGTAAAACAGTTATTCTGGGGGAAAGAAAGGATGTGAGTGAATTAATTTTAAGAAGTCAGTAGGCACGATACCTTCTGCTTACAAGTAAACAGAAAGACCTTGCTACTTATAATAAAAAATGATTTTGCAACAATAATAATTGCCATAGACAACCCTGACCCAGTTTATACTTAAAGAGTAATGCTGCTATCCCCCTATCCCCCACAATTTCATTCTACTCACTATCGTATAACTGAAGAATCTTCTCACAGTAAATGTTTTTGTGAGTCCTCTAGATGCTGCATTTTATGATAGAGTTCTTTCCTTTGTATAAGGGGGATATTCAAGCATAAAAGCAAAAAATTATAAAGTATCACTTGTGCTGTATTTTATAATATAAACACACTGATCATCAAAGTATCATTTTGAATTACAACACTTGTCCTACTGTTTAGAGCTTTTCTTCTCTTACACCTCAGTCATCTCTTCGGAAAAAAAAGCAAGGGTAAGATTTTAATGTCTGTTGTCATCTCACTGCCTCTTTATTGAAATTCCTTAGCTTCTGCTATATCCCTTTGAAAATGAAATGTCCAATTCTGCATTTAGGATGGAATAGCCAACTCTCTAATTCCATAAGGGATCTATAATTCCTTCATTGCACTTCTGTGCAAACTGTCATTTCTGATTGCTGTTGCATGTTAACCAGCCCTTTCCACTAACCTACCTACAGTGTGCCACAGCTGTGAGCAGTCAGACAACACTTATAGCTACCCAAAACTGGAGAGCTGAAACCTTCCTCTGGAGGTTGTAACAACTTTACCGAATTTAAAGAACCACTGGACAAAATACTGTAGTCTAATGGCTATAACACCATTCTTCCATTAGGCACTTATGAAAAGTAAATATAATAATTTTCTGTGATTTTCTTTGCTGGTGGGTTTTAACTAATTTTACCAAATGAAGAGTATTTACCTAAACCATTAATACTTTCCAAAAATTTTGTACAAATAAAGTAATTAATTTTCATGTGACTTACACTCCAAATATTTTTGTCTTCCCTTCTAAGATAAAGAGTTTAATAAAATTATACTCACAAGTTGATATCTCTTATAAGCTGAAATAAACAGTTTGGTTTGAGATTATTAAATTCTAAATTTTAGGCAGAATAGGAAGAAAATCATTCTATATTACCTGTAAGGACCAGTTCAAGCTGCTTGATGCAGCTTGTAATTCAACTTTTATGTCAAGTCTTCACAAAGAAATGCCCATCTTTCTGGAAAAACAGTTGTTTAATAACTTCAAAGACATATTTTTGAAAAACTTATTTCCTTAGCTCTCAAGGAAAAGAACTATTAAGTCTAACTCAGCCCAAATAGTTTTCTTCATCTTCAAAAGAGACTGTAAATATACACCTCCCAAAAAGTGGCACATCAGATAGGTAGGTGTCACACCACTACCTTATAGAGAAGCAAGCCACATAAAAGAATTTGCTTAATGCACCTGAGACAAGAGTGAATCTCAGGACCAATGTTAGAACTCTTTTATATTGAAACTTCCATGCAAATGCAAATGGAAAAAAAAAATCTGTTGCTGTAGCCTTTTCATTATTCATTAAATGACGAGGTTTTAGTGGGTCTGGGGTCTTCAAGGAGGCAAGAGCAGTTGTTGGTTGTAGTAAAGTTGTTTATTGCAAGAATACATCAGTCTTGAAGGCAAAGAATTCAAAGTTTTAAAGTTTGTGCTAAAAGCTTTCTAGCATAAAGTCCTGAGCAAAAGCTGCAGCAGCAGCAGCAGCAGCAGCTGCTACCTGGCATAGAGTCCCTGGCATAGAGTCCAAGGTTCTGAGCAGAAGCAGTGGCAGCAGGCTTCTTTCTCCTTCTTCATCTTGATTCCCCTGCACCCCATTACAGGGGCATTTTATACATAAAACATCCAATCAGCTAAAAAAACAATTCTAAAACATTCTTTCTACACCAATCTGAACTTGATTCTAATGTACAAAAGTAGTACGAAAGTAATACAAAAGTAGTGTCAGTTATTACCTAAATTTTTATGCATATAATTTTATCTATTTACGCATATAGCTTTATCTGTTTACGTGAAAAATTCTATCTATTGTATCTGGAAACGCAAGCAAAGTTTCTGCTATGTTTTTGTTATGTCTGGAGCTAAGTTACTGAACTTAAAACTATGCTTTAGGGCCTTAGTAGCTAACACAGTCTCTTAAGGCACTTAAGATATATTTCTGCTTACTTCAAACTATAACTTACACTTCTGCTTCATATCTATGTGGCTTAATATATCTTAATTTCTCTAAAGGCTTTAATTCAACTCCTGCATTAATTTCTCTCTCTCAGGAGCTCAGAGAGGCTTGCACTCCAACAATTAAGGTCTGATCCATTGTTTCACGAAGTGAGTGGAAATACTTCCACTACAGTTATAACTGGGAAGCAGATTGCGAAAAGCACCTGCAGCCACACTCAGTGGGAAAAGCTGCAACTATCCCAGGAGCAGTAGCTGTGCAGCCTGGTTGCCAAAGAAATATCCACTAATTTTACCACTACCAGGCAAGTTTATAGGGGCAGAAACAAGAGTGCTATTCAATTAAGGGTACTTCTACAGACATAGCTGGATGAGAAGGGATAAAAATCTCTAAGCTGGCAGCTTGCTGAGTTACCTTTTCAATCCTAACATTTGTTCCTGTGTTTCCTCTGGAAGAAAAAGCAAGGCACTTAGAGGTGGGCCTATGTGGAACACAAAGACCTTTCATTTCACTATCTAGAGCAAAAATTAGAATTGTGCATTTGATCCTCAGAAGTATAAACATTAGTAAAGTTGTCCATTGGTAGGTAAATGTCCTTTCCTGGCCTGTAAGGCTGAACTGCAGGGGAAAAGTATTTCAAGCAAGAGGTTGCAAATAGCATCAGCAGACTTCCACCAATCAGTAGAGTAGCTGCAGGCCAGAGGACTACACTTACTTTTTAAGGTGTTTGGGTTTTAAGGTCTGCTGATCTCCATTCTAGAACAAATCCAAGTCAGCCAAAGTTTCCTCACAGGAAGACCAGCAATAATATCTCATCTAAAAAAATGGATGACCGTCCATGGCTCTGTGGTTTTAAAATAAAGTTTTCTTGGCATAAAAACTTCTAGTAATGGTGATTTGGCCTGTCCAGTTTTGAAAATTATTAATTAAACTATTCTAAAAGTTATACAAAATACTATTCTAACTCCTTGTGGCTGATGATGTCATGACTCAGCTTCTGTGCATGGCTGAATGAGCAACTATAGGAGAAAGTGATCTGACTTCATGGAGCTTCCTGCCCGAAGAGTAACTCATCAAGCAAACAACAGTAATTCTCCTCCAACTGGGAGCTCAATACAGTACAAAGAAAACAAACTTAAAATTCAGGAGAGAATTAGGAAAATATCTTCTAAAGACGTTGCCATGGATTTAACAGAAAAGGAGAACAAGATGAAGGAGCCTTGAAGTGGATCTCTAGGGGTCCATTACAAAGATTAATAGATGCTGAGTTTTTTTAACCTAAAACTTGTATGGCAATCTAGATGTATAAAAATGAAGCCAGCTCATGAGGCACTGTTGGACAGCTGCAACCAAGGGCAGTTTTTTGATGTGCATGGCGCAGCTGTATTTTCACTAAGCAGAGGAAATTGTCCCCTAGTGCAACTCCTCTACTGCTGATGTTTAGGTGAAGTGGAATAATGACTATGCATCTAACACACAGTGGTCTGCAGCATGTGAGTACAGCCAAAATTAAAGACTTGCCTGTAACCAGGATATTTGATAGTTTTTTCAGTGTTACTGATCATTCTGACTATCAAATCGGATTATCTTCTGGGCTTGATCATGGACTGGCAGTATCAGCAAAGCACTTTCTGAAAAGCTCAGTAAGAAACGTTATGTAGCAACTGCACTGTTTTTCTCCTTAACTTAGCCACAGATTGTACAGACATCTTCTATGAGAGAACCATAGAAATTGTAGGGATGTGGCTCAGACTACAGTGCTCCACTACAGTTTTTTAGATGTGACAAAGCTGTAAAAGTTCTACTTATGCATCTACATTTACACTCTGAATCTATCTTCATGGATGAGAGGAGTCAGTGAACAGTAATTTCAATGTTGTGAGCTCACTGTTGAGAAAGCTTACTATTTCCCTATTTCTTTCAAGAAAACCAACAAAAGGCAGAAGTTGGATTCTTCACAGAGCATTTCTCTATTTTCCACAAGTTTGCTATATAGGGCACAGGTGAGGAAGAAAAATGCCTATGCTAGCCATGAGCAATTTTTTATATTTGTAATTCCATACTTAACATAAAGCACCTGAAAATATTTGCAAAATCAAGTGAAAATATTTACTCAAAACCACGTAGATGGCAAATATAAACATTAGTAGGGAGCAATCCAACCTAAAAAGCCTTTAACTAAATATCAGCTTTTCACTTTTCCCACAGATTTCCTTAATTGTCATATTTAGATACCATTACTGTAAAGTCATTAGAAATAGTAACTGATAAAAGAAACAAGCCTTATGCAAGGATATTTAAACTTTTCAATTTCAAGTGTAAGAAGAGACAATTCTTAATACATGAGAGTTCAAAGACGTGGTTATAAAGGCCTGCTTGTATGATTGGGAGCAGGTGTTACAGTTTCTTCATTTCAGCATCAATGTATTAAGAAGATACTTATGAAGACTTCTTTTCATAATCCAAATCCATCATCATTTCTGGATATTCTTATGGGAAAAAAACAAAAATAAAAACCAAAACCAACCAAACAAAAAAAACCAACCAACCAACCAACCAAACAAAAAACCCCCCTTAAACCCACCAAAACCCACCAACCCACAAAACCTACAAAATAACCCAACAAATTATGCCACAAAATCTTCACCAGATAAAGCAAAAGGGCTTGTCTAGGGAACACCCATTAGCAGCAGATTTGAGTTGCTTTCATCTAAGCTTTAGTAAACTAGAACCACATCATGCTTTTTCAATGCTAACTACACATGGAATATGCAAGTTCATAATTGGTTTCTAATTGCACAATAGAATACAGGCATTTTAGAATGACATTATGCACAAATTTTGCTAGAAATTCACTTACAAAGTGTTATTTTTAGATAACTGTAAAATTCATTCAGAAATGAACAATACTAATGTCTTAAAGGAAAGAAATGTCTGTGTCAGGGTACGCTGATTAGTCCAGGATAGAGGTTAGTGATACAGCAGGTAAGGGTGATATGCTGTCTCACTCACAATTCTTCATATTTCCCTCTGGACACTTCTAAGTTTAACGCTGAGCAGCAGGAAGGAGGTATAGTGAGCTATCAGAGGAGCCATGGTGGGGATGTGGAGGTACAATTCCCAGGAGAGGGACACCAAGAGTCAGCGTTCTCCCTGGTAGGTTTCTTCACCCCATTCAGATACTCTTCATTGCCCACATTCACCAAAATCACCTCTATAATTTCCTGCATTTTGGAAACAAAGTGGCACCATTCCGTTTAAACGGAATGGCTTCAACTTTAGAAGAAAACAAAGATTAACAACTTACACTGTTCAAAAGAACCATCTCCTCCAAGGATACTGAGAGACACAATATGCCCCTTCTTTTCTGTGGACCAAAAAGTGTACATATCACTGTGCAATCGGTCTGTGTAATCTTAACAGCATGAAGGGAAGTTCAAGATCAGAGAATTAGTTTTATATGCTCAAGCAGGTCTCAGGCACTGTACGAATGCGCCATCTGCTGGGGAGAAATGTTCAGCTATCAGCAAAAACATCAGAGGAACCTGGGCATTTTGGGAAACATGCAACCACCGCTGCTGAAAAAAGAGATGAAAGGGTTGACAGTGCTGGGAGGTAAGGGAATACCAGCTAACCAGCCTGACTTCACCGTGGAGAATTACTTCATGGCTGCTTAATTCCAAAGGCCTTTAGGCAAGAATCAATGTCTTTAAGACTCCTAAGCACAATTCCAAGTACTGCCAAACACAAATAGTAAATTAAATGAAAAGAAAAAAAAAAATCCCAAGAAAGAGCTCTCCCAACCACTCTCTCCCAACTCTGTTCTCTAAACAGTAATAAAGGCAGATGCTCCCAAGGAAATGAGCCAAAATAAACTTGAGCACAGCAGTAATTTGATGGCAATTGGGACTGTCAAGGGTTCTGAAATTAACTTTGGTTTTGCTTCTGTCATCATCTTGCATGGCCAGACTCCTTAAATTTTCCAGGCTTTCACTTCTCTGCATTTCAGCACATACAAAAACATAATACAGTGCACATATATGAGTATATAAAAATATAACACAGTAAACTCATTCATGATAGCTTTGATTCTCAAAATCTTTGGTTAGTATTTTGGTCACATAAGGAAAATCTAATTCTGTATAAAAGTTGGGCAAAATTACTTCCACTCTCCTCACAGACCTAATTAAATGCTACCAAGATTTTACCCATATTTAGAACTCATCATGTCAGTTATTAAGAAACCAGCAGGAGGTAAGAGTACCCATTGTCTTTCCATTCTCCTGAGCCACCTAGTCATTCTACACTTCACCCAGACTCTCCACTGAACAGACCAGCATCTAGCACTTAAATCTTAAATCCACATTTTGCTTGCTTTAAAATGCACTACTTCTGAAGCTCAGAGTTCCTGTGAGTTAGTATCATTTCTGTAAGAGCAGATATCCTTCTCAGATATCCCCCTTAGGATAAATTCTAAGAAAAGCAAGAAGAAAGTATGTAAAACTTCACAAACTGAGCTGGACTTCTTGTCTGTAAGAATGCAGGAGAACAAGTTAATCATGTTGTCTAAGACCTCTTCTTCACAAAAAAGTTTTCTGTCTCCATCACATGTCCCTGAAACAGTAGCCTGTCTCTGTTCTCACCTTTTTTTTACCACCAAGCTGTCCAAGCTGGAACAAAAAATTCTCCATTCCTCTGGACAACTTAGAGCTGTCACACAATAGCTGTGTTGTCAGTGTCACATTGTTAAATACTGATGATCATGCCACTGATGGAGTATCTAAATTATAATCAGCTACGAATTATAGTAAAGAGGATTTTCAGTTTTAAGCATGGTTTTTAATGAGATACTGTAAGCTATGCCCAAAGCAGAAATAAGTATCATATGCATAGTCTAGTAAACTGAAAAGGTAAACACACAGACATATGTATATAAATTACAAATAATATATGCATATAAGATTGCTGATATGGCAGCAAAACAATATATTAAAATTAATTCTTTTTGGCATAGTGAAATTTATATTAAAGATATAGATATATATACATACATACACATGTACATATAAATAAGACATATACTTATGTATACGCATGTGTATTAAAGGTGTTCAGAGAACTTTCCCTCATATATTCAAGCAAGTCATCAGTTAAGCCAACAGCCATTTCTTACTGCACAAATGCTCCTTTTAGGGTTATGCAGGGAACATGAAATTGGCAAGAAAAGATACTGAGGATGGCACCAAAGATGACTGTAGCATGGCTTCAAATAGCTGGCAAGCAGGAAAGGAGACATAAGCAGATTTGGTAATAGCAAATAAAAGCATTCTATTTCCTGTTTTACATATATATGTGTCAGCTTTCTTGCTCCACAATAAAAGCATCACAGAGATTATTACAAACATACTAAAATATTTAAGCTCACACCTTTGCTTAGACCAATTTAACCCTGCAAGGAAGATGCAAATGAGCTTTAGAGTTTTAAAACATGGACTCTTACAACAGACCAGGCTGGAAGGTCATCTGGCCCAACTTTTTTCATGGGAAAGAGCCATCATGAGATTATCTAGAACCCTGTTCAATCCACCTTAAAACTCTCTACCACATCCTTGGGAAGGTTGTTCTGGTTTATTCCCTTTTTAGACATGAATAAGAAAAAAACAGAAAAAAAGAATAGCCATGTGTCTATGCCAGCCTACCAATGCCTAAGGCATAGCCATCTCATCCACTACCACAGCAATCCTACAGGCTGTAGCTGCAGGATCAGGACTCACATTATGCGACAAGCAATCTCCAGGCACAAACAGGAACCATACATTTTTGTGAGCCACTTCTTAATGTTTCTGTTTTTCTAAACTGCATATCATTCAAAAGTAATCTTTTTCCCAGTTCACACAGCCTCCTGAGTGCCATAACAAGCTAATGCAAGCTTCTTAGGACATGGGGAAAAAAACTAAAACCATACATTAATTCCTTCATTTGCTCTCTTCCCTTTTTTTGCAGGGGACTGGATAAGTTAAGGAAACATTCATGTCTGACCATTCTGATGTCACTCTAGCAGTCACACTTGCACCACCCCAGACTTTAACTACTGAGACCGAAGCCCCTTTGCAGCAGGTGGCTTCAGCAAGCCAAAAGGTGTCCCACTTGACTCCCTACACACACACCTCTCACACAGTCAGACAGGTTTCCCTCACCACTTGAGCCCTAGGTTTCCTGGAGTAGAGTCACAGAAATCTGGTTCCTTTAAGTCATTTAATCGTGGTTCAGCAGCAACACAACAGCTCAAGCTGATGGCTCTGGGGAGGGACCCCAAACAAAGGGGTCTCTGGGCTTTTGTATCCCTACGGTCTGTGGACATGTTCCTCACACACACTTCATGCCCCTTACATGTGCCTCTTGGTCATGATAATTGATATGGGGTCCCCTCTTTGTTTATTTGGGTTCTACATAGTCCCTTAGTGACCGCCACAGACACCACACAGCCCTCTCTGTCTGATGCCACAGGTCTCCATGTCCTTTGTTAGACAAAGGATCAGTGCCAGGTAAGGGCTGGTGGCCAGGCGTCATTTCGGCCCACCCAGGGTCCAACCCACAGCTTGCACTGCAGCTACTCACTGAGCTGCCTGCACTGGCAGTATTCCTCAACTCTGCAGCTGCCATATCTTTTTTTTTACTCTCCTGTCTTCCTGGATAAGCTTTGCCTTCAAACAAGCACTGAAGTGCTTATGATGCAAGGTTATGCTTTGGGGACTGCTCCCTACTCAGCAGTTGCCCAGCTTGCAGCAAGCCTCACCATTAGCCATTTGGTCAAGTGTTTGCATGATTCTTGCTGTTGAGGGACACCTGTCTGGCTCCCCGCTCACCTTTGGTGCCTGCCCTGGTCCTCATGAGGTCTTTGCCTAAATGGCAAGCATGACTGCTAGGATGCAAAAGTAAACTAGCAAACCTCCAAGGCCAGAGCCAACAGTCCCCAGATGATTTCAGAAACACTTATTTTCATACATAGATCCCAGAGTGACTCAGTAATTGTATTCATCCAAACTATCCAAAACTGCACTGCATGTGGACATCCCACAAATATATTTGTATACAGTCAGACAAGAATGTCACATTGGGGTACATTATCACAGCTATAATCTAGCACATTGATCTATCTGGTATAATTAATTATCTCCATACTTCTAAATATGATCCATGAAATGTGCATTTGCCACTGGCAATTGTGGGAGGCTTTTTGCTGTT
>VXAX01007270.1:0-37897 GCA_013399835.1 Leptocoma aspasia
ATATATATATATATATTTTGTACTTTATCACTTCAGTCATTTCCATTTTTATTCAGCGGTATTTCTGGCCAAACTCAACTTATTTTCCAGAAGTCGGCGTACCTCTCATCTCTTCCATTTAAAATCTATCTCAGTTGCAAACGTGCAAACAACAGCAACCGGAAAAGTATTCTCCAGGCTCCCTTTTCCCTCCGTGCTCCTAACGCGAGGGGAAGGCAGAGAAAGACCCCCGTGCTTTACGTCAAGAACAAATATTGTGCAGTTTTCCCACCTTTTTGTTTTGTTTTGTTTTGTTTTCCCTTTGAGTGTTTTTGGAACTTAAGAGCTACAAAAATGTAGAAACCCCCGGAAAGCGTTGCGGGTGCCCGGAGCCCGCCGGGACCTCCCTGCCGGGCTGCCCGCGGTGCTGCGCTGGCCGCGGACTGCCGGGGCTGAACGCTGCCCCGTCCCACCACCCCGGCCCGGTCCGGAGAGCCTCGCCAGGGAGAACACCGCGGGGTCTGGGCCCTCCAGCGCAGGGAAAACGCGGTCTCCAATGCGTGCCCACCCGTTATGGCAGATTTCGCAGCGGGGCAGGGGCAGGTGAAGTTTCAGCAACGGCCCCAGGAGTGGCAGGTCGGTGGCTCCGTGGATTTCCCTCGCCCCTTACACCGAGGATGCGAGGAAAAGGCAGAGCAAGCCCGGGATAACAGCAAGAAAAGTCCCCTCGCGCTGAACTGCGAGCCGGCGGCGAGGGGAATATTCCATCCACCCTAAAGAGCTTTTAAACCGCGCTGTATCGCGGTTAAATGAATATCCTTAACAAGCGTAAAGACAAGTAGTTTTTCTCCTGCCATAAACATATTGCATCTCCGGTGTAATTATATGCAAACCAGGAGCGAACGAGACATTTCCATTGTAGCTGTCACTCAGCGGAGGGGGAAGCACATGTACATTTGAACTTCAGAGATCCGGGCTGGAGTAAACAGGTCTGAACTTCGGCAAGGGGAGGGGGCGAGGAATATCAAAGGCCAGACGGAGGCAGGCAGAAGGACTTGAGTGGCGAGAAAACGTAGGTGCTAGCGGGCTCCATCCTGCACCCCGGGGAGCCAGGCCGGCACCGACACCGGCAACCTTGCCCGCGGACCAGGGTTTGTTGCTCGTTTTGTGGTGATGGGGAGAAGTTTCCCCCTGAAATGAAGATCACCGTTCAGCTGCGTGGGAAATATGCATCGGGCTCGGAAAGGGAGTGGGAAAACCACGAGGACCTGTTCAAGTGCTGTAGAATAAATTGTGTCCTGTCGCCCAAACGGGGCCGAGGCAAACCTAGGAGAGGGGAACAAGGGGTGTCGCAGCCCTGCAGGGAGCTGAGGCGGCTCCCTGCACCTTGGGGTACCCACGCACCGGAGTGACCCAGGAAAGGCAGCCTCTGGAAGGGGGAAAGAGCCACTCCGCATCTCCCTCGCCCCCTACCCCTCGCTAAGCCATCAGCTGCGAGCGGGCAGCGGGGGAAGCCAGGGCCTCGCACCCCGGCCCGGCCGAGAGCATCCGCACCCTACGGCCGCCCCTTGGAAACCCCCCCACGCCTCCGAGGAGCGGAGAGGGTGGGGGGAAGTGGCGAATATCTCAATCAGCGAGGAGGTGACCTGTGACCCGAAGGGTGGCTCTATTGTCCCGCTGTTGCGGGGGACACAGACTTTAGTCAGCCTTTCTGCGTGACTGAGCCCTGAGGGGCAACCGCAAGCCCAGGGCTCCGGGGAAGCATCCGGGCTTCGGGAGTCCCCAGGCCGGCATCAGCTGCCGGGACAGAGCCGCCCCTTCCCCAGCGTGCCGAGGCCGCTGCCTTTTCGCCCCGGCTGTTTCCGAGCCCGCACCCGGAACACGCGGCCCCCTCTTGCCCTGGGCCTTTCTCCGGGAGCCGGGCGAGGCTGGGCAGACTCTCTCCGCCCAATGGCGAGCACCGGTGGGACGGAGAGGCCCCGACGGGTGGTGCTGAGCTGCGGTTTGACGTGCAGAGATTCTCCGAGAAGCCGCCGGGGATAAAGCGAGAGGAAGAACAAGGAAGGGTTGTCCCGGACGGAGCCCTCGCCCCAGCTCTTCAGCCTGGCGGCCCCGGAGCGGAGCGGCCGCGGCGGGGCCGGGCGCGGGGCGGCGCNCACCCGCTTCCCGGGGGCAAATCGCCCCGTTTGAACAGGCACCCCTAGGGGCTCTAAACAGCGGTCTCTAGCTGCCGCGGGTCAACCCCGGGAAGCTGCCGAACTCCGGGGAAGCAGACTCAAGCCCACCCTGGGGACCCTCCTCAGCCTGCAGCAGGTCCCCGGGGCGGCTGCGGGGACACCCCGGGGTGTGCCGGGGCTCGAGCGCTCTTCTCGTTGCCGGGAGCCCCAGGGGGGGACGCGGTGTTTCCTCTCGCTTCCAGCTCTTCTCCCCTAGCCCTGGGCACAGCCGCGGCCCGGAGCTGCAGGGTCGGCAGCGGGAGTCACCGCTGCCCGCGGCCCCGGGCTGGGATCTGCCACCGGCCGGGACGGCCCGGAGCAGAGCCGTTCAGTGCTCGGGCGGAGCAGGGGTCTGAGAGGGGCCGCAGGTGGCCCGACACCGGGGGTCGAGTCACTCGCTCAAGCGTCGGCTCCGCGCATCGGCGGGCACGCCGGTACCGGGCACCGAGGGTGTCTCCCACAGCCGGCGTTCCATGAAGACGGGGACACGATTTCGCCAGCCCCGATGATGTGTTGGAACAAGATGTTGAACGATTTAAAGTATTTTAAACAATTAAAACGACGATTTTCCACTGCTCGTCTTTCGCCATCCTCTCTCCGGCCGCATCGCCCAGCGATTCTGCCCCAACGGCCGGGGGTTTTCCCCGGGATGTCGGGGAGTGAACCAAGCTCCCCTTCGCTCTCCGGCCCGCGACACATCCTCGACGGTCCCCTTGGGTGATCTGCTCATCCCTTTTTCTCTTGTGTTCTTTTCCTCCCCGGGACAGGCGGTGCCGCCGCACAGCTGTGGGTCTGACCCGCTCCTTCTCTTTTCGTCCCTGCCCCACTCGTTTCACCAACGAGGGCAGCGCTCCGGCGGCTCCTCCAGGCTGCCCCCGGGCACCGTGGGTCAGCGGGGGCTGGGCGGCCGTGGCGCCCGGGGGGAGCCGGGCTCAGCCCTCGGACGTTTCCCTCGGTGAAACAGCCCTGCAATAGGAGCCGCTTTCACCGGTAAAACCCGCTCGAAGCTTTGGGGCCAAGGCGGGTGAATCACAGCGGGGCAGAGTGGGGCGAGGGCTTCTGCCCGAATGTGCCCCCCTGCCCGGGTCCGGGTTGGCACCGGGGTGGTTCATCCCCTGCCTGTGTCCGCGGGGCTTCGGGAAGAGCCAGCTCCATTCTCGCTCCCGATATCCCCACGCAGACGTCCCCTCGCGGGTCTGGCCCCCTCCCTTGTGAATTTTGGCTATGGAATACCCCCAGGGAGCGCACCCCGGGCGCTGGGGGCAGCGACGGGCCCCCGCGGTACGATTAACCCGCCTGTAAACGATGTGCTTGCCACGGGGTGAAGGAGTCGAAGCCTCTTAAAAGACTTTTATTCCCCTACCCGGAGAATCAGTTCCGTACCGAGAACCTTGCCGGGCAGAGGCGGGGGAGACGGCCGTGGAAAAGGTGCGTCAAGTGATCAAGCCCGGAGCGGGCAGTGCCGGGGGGAGGGGGGCTTGCGGCAATCTGGGCTTCGATGAGAACCGCACCAGAATTAAAATAAAAAATTAAAAAAAAAAAAAGAAGAAGAAGAAAGAGATCAAGACAGAGAAACCAAGATAAATCCAAAACGCAACCAAGCAAACGGAAAGCCCCATTGCAGCCCTTCAGCTGCGGCTCCCAGATGAAGGCAGCTCGGTGCCCCCGTTGCGTTTCAATTCTCTCGGCGGGGCTACGAGCCCGCGGGGCCAGCGAGCGAGCGCTGCGGGCAGGTTGCGGGCAGGGCTGCCCGCGACACTCCACATCCTCTCAAGTTTTCAAAGCCAGGAAACAGCCATTTCCCGCTACCTTCGCCCGTTCCCCAATAGCTTTCAAGGCGTCCACGTTTATTTTAAAAACTCTTCTGAGAGCCGTAGTAAATTGAGTTTGCTTGTAGCTACAAAAGAGAAAGTTAAGCATTTGTCTATGCTGTTGTATAGGCAGCCAGTTGTTTTAATTAAAGGGTGGGGATCCGTGATATATACACCAGATAAAAGCAAATGCACAGAATAAACTAATTAAAACATTGTGTTTGGAACACATTTTATTTCTTTTTTTGATCTTAGTTGTGTTTTAAAGAAATGTCAGCGCACTATAAAGCAACCTTATTTCCCTTATAGTGTGCGGCGCTTTTCAAAGGCTAGTGTGATATATTTTAGAAAAGAAATCCCGCTGTGAAAGCTTGCGTGTCTTCTCTTTACCAAACTAAGCTCTTGTCAATCATGCCAAGGCATAACCAATCACCAAGTCCCTTTTTGGAAAGCAGCTCATCCCGCTGTGCTTTTATATATCACACCGCAGCATGTTTAGATGCATTTTTACTATCACTTCAGGAGCGGTGACTGATGAGAGCGCAGTTACAGTACCGGCTTCCCCAAACGCCGGAGTTATTAACAATTTGCCTGGCTATTGTGTGCGTGTCTTTCTCTCCCTCCTCCCTTTTTCCTTTCTCACGTTGCCTCTATTTGTCATGGACACGAAGATGCAGGGAATATTGGGGCCGGGGGTGGTGGTGGGGGTTGGCTTTCCGAGATGCCCATCACCTGCCTGGGTAGGGGTGTCAGGATGTTTCGTGGCTGCCGAGCCATGGGGAGGGAGAAGCCCCGCGGCTCGGGAGTCTCCCCATAGCACTGCGGAAAAAAATAAGGACACCCCACCTTGTAACGTGCTCGCCCTTTCCACGCCCGGCTGAGGAGAGCCCCGGTGCAAAGTCCCCGGGCCCCCGGGGCTGGCTGTCCCCGTCCCGCTGCTCCTGAGCCCCCGCGGGAGTTCCGCGGCCCGCCGGGGTCCGGCTCCGGGCGGGGAAACGGCGGAGCACGGCGAGCTGTGTGCCGGGACATGAGCCACACCGACACGGACCGCGACAATACCGCCTGTATTTCCTCTCTCCTGTAACGCGGAGCCCCGAAGTCGTTGCAGGGGCACCGCATTTACCTCTTGATCCCGACAGCAAGTGAGGAAAAAAATAGACATTTCTTCTTTTTGCTAAATTTCTAGACCCTAATTGAAGACAAGTGGCAAATGGTTTTTATTAAAACCCGCCTCCAGTTCCGGGCGTTCCCAGACAAACTGTGCAAACCTCTGGCATCGCGCACGTACAGACACATCCAATATTTCTCTGTTCAGTAATATATCAATATCATCTGGTTTTGTATCTCTTTCCAGGCTCAAATTTCAGGGACTCGGTTGTGCACAGATCCCCCGGCGGCTCCTTTGATGTGACCATGTCAGAGACCACAGAAAGGGGAGTCGGGAGGGACGGGTACCCCCGACGCCCCTCCGCTTTTCAAGGCGACCTGAGCATAAAGACTGCCGATGCTCAACCTATTTACAGAGATCCCCCACCTTCCTCCATAATTTTATCTCACAAGATTTCGCATCGCTCGTTTGCGGGAAAAGACTGCACCTTCTCCCCCGACTTTGGGGTCTCCCCACGCTCCTTGCGCGGATTTGGCTGTACCGGGAGACACAAAATTATTTTGCCGTTTGCCTTAAAAACGGGGCAGATGAGGGCATTTATTTCTATTCTATTTATCGTTTAACTCTTAGGCGGCAGCGGCTGCTGCATCACATCCACCCTGAAAAGAGAATTACAGGTGCAAATGGGCCCGTGGCTTACTGGTGCAGGGGAAAAAAATTAAATATATGTAATATATATTTTATACCCTTTCCATACCTGCCACTTCGTTGCCGGGAGCCACCCCCTGCCCTCCCATTTGCCCTGCAGGAAGAAACTCTCGGGCATCCGCGCTGTTGCTCCACATCCGTGGGAAGCTCCTGCGCCCATCCCGCTCCCCCGCAGCAGGGCTGGAGGACTCCACAACCCGAGTCATCCCATCCCAGGACCCACGGAACGGCGCTTGGTGGAAGCGGGGGGCCAGCAGGGAATGCTGCCGGCAATGCCACAGCCCCTCCTCGTCCCGCAAAGGGATCTGTGGCTTCCAGCCTCACCAGTCGTGTCGTGTTCCCCCCTCCATACGAGTAGTAATTAGCCTTTTTCTTTTTTTAATTTCCTACCCATCAGGCAGAGGAAAGGTCTCCCTTTTGTCCTGCATTTCCTCCTTCCCCCCCAAACTTGTCTCTTTGACCCTCCTCAAAACCGACGCTTTGAGCAGGTCTCAGCCCTTCTGGCCGCAGTGTCGGGTCGTGAGATGGGACCACGCAGAGCCCCACACACGTGCCAGAGCTGCTGTTGCATTTCTGGGAGACTCACACTGTTCCTCCCTCCCAAATCTGACTTTGTGCCTCTTTCTCCAACTGCCAGAGGGCAGAATTGGAGCTGGGGCTCTCTGGGGGCTTGGGTAGGAACCATGCTGAGAGGAGGGGGCTGCAGGGGCAGAGACTTCCCAGCTGGAGGCCAGTTTTTGGGGACAGGAGGCCACCTAGGTGGGCACGTGTCCCAGGGCGTTCTCAGCCACTGAGGACGCCAAAGGCCCTGGAAGTGAGGAGCAGGGCACAGATGTGGCACTTGGCAGGCTGGGGCTGGGGGCAGCTCCCCGCACTGAGCGCCAGCCCCCGCTCGTGTGCCGGCACAAGTCCCTGCATGGACTCTGTTGTCGCATGCCTTGAATCAGAAGTGTTGCCATTGCTGCCACTCCCAGGGGCTCAGCACAGACGTGACAGAGGTGCTTTGCCTGCCCAGGGGAGCAGCCCTCCCATGGCTTTGTTGGCAGAAGGAGAAGGGACCCTTCGGCCAAAGCACCTGATGGAATTGCAGCAAAACAGATAAAAATGCAGGTGCCAGGAAAGCTTTAGCACCACCTGCACAAGCCAGCCAAAGAAGTTGTTATTGGGTCTCCGGTACTGAAAAGATTGACTTTAAAACAGTTTTCAAATATTGCTGTTTCAAAATGCTTGATCCGTCCCCCCTCCATAGCTTTGCATTTCCTGAACCTTCACAGGGCAGAGATACACTTGGCTTCACCCGGCTTTTCTTCCCTAAATAATTAATTCAGCAAATGTTAAAAAAAAATTAAAAAGGCAACAACCAAAAAACCACCTAAAACCCAAAGGTAAAAATAAGCATGCAAAACTAACCCAAGATGTGGCAAGAATAACACAAGATAACCTTCAGCCCAAATATCCAAGCAGTAAACACAACACTAAAATGAACCTCCTCAAATTTGGGGAGAAAAAGTAAAACCTAGCTCAGAGTCAGAACTAGAAAACCTTGGAAAAAAACATTTTAACAGCTTCCTCCCACGTTGCCAGGAGGGCACTGTACAAGTGTCCTTTGGTAGTGCTGTGACCCCCTTCCTGCAGCATGCAAGATGAGAGGTGGCCAAGCGGGAGGCAGAGTGCATTGGGGTGGGTGTCCCCCTGGGCGTCCCCCTGGGTGTCCCCCCAGCTGTGCCAAGTGCAGGATGCTCACCCTAGACAGGGACACAGCACATCACATTTGTGCCACCGCAGTGCAGGCTTTCACTTCCCAACAGCAGCAGAAGTATTGATTTCTCTAAAAGGTAGGATTTGGGCAGTAAGGTCTTTGGCTCATTTTTCCACATGAAAAGTTTTCCACCTTTCCCTTGTGCCAGGTTTGGGAAGAGAAGCAGCTCACAGCACGGCAGCTTTCCCAGCCAATTGCTGCTGCCAGGAACACACACTCCCCACCTTGGAGCAGCATCAGCCACTGCACCAGTTACCTGTAGGTTACCCAAAGCTCCCCATACAGCACAGGCAGCTGCTCCAGCAGGGAAACATTCACCAGGAGGGACACAGGAAAGCCCAAAAGCAAAGTATAAATACTTTTGAAAAAAATCTCAGTGTCAAATGCTTTAGAGAAAGCCTGACAATGCAAGTGCAGCAAAACCAGTGGACTGGAGTCATGCTGGAAGTGCAGCTGTCCCTTTGCTGTTCCAACCTGCAGCATTCAGAAAATGCTGCATTCTCCTACCATACACAGCCATCCCCTGCAAAACTCATCCCACCATTTCCAAGCTGATTCCCAGGCTTAACTGACTCAAGCCAGTGGTGCCCCTCACCTGCTGGCAGCTGAGGCAGTGCTGAGGTGCTGTGCAGGTGTGAAGTAGGAGCAGCATGGGCCTGGTTTGGCTGCTCTCACCCAGTCTGGGAGTCAGAGCTTAAACAAGAGTAAATCCCCCAAGCTCACAGTGCCACCGAGCTGGGATGATTTGTGCCTGCTGGCTTTAACGAGGATTCAGCTGGAGGAAAGCAGGCAAAACATCAGAGGTATCTGGAGAGATGGAAACAGGATTTCTAGCTTTACAGATTATATCCATTTCTCATATCAATTTTGAATTTTCAATGTATTCATGTTAGATTGACTTCTTCAGAATTGCAGATTTTCTTGCTGGAAATAATTTTACACACACTTTTAGTGTGAAGATAGGAAACTAAAACCTTCCAAATCTGTCCACCTGGGACAGTGTGTCAAGGAACAGCACACAAATGGCCGTGTTGGCTTTCTTCTTCATGGGGTGAAAATTAATTTGGGGTCCTCAAATCCTCACCAGGAAGATAATAATGTTTAAATAGAGTGCATGGCCCGAGCTCTCTAGCCGTTCCCAGCTTTTGCTGATATTGGTGGCAATTAGATGTATAAATACCTTTGGAAACAGGTTTCTGGGGCCCAGAGGATGAAGCTGTGTGTGCTTTCAGCCTCACTAAATCCCAGGCAAGAATGAATTTTTTGGAGGTGCAGATGTTGCATTATTTAGCCAATATTTTACAGATGCTCTTGTATAGTTTTGATACATTTCTTCATAAATTCAGCATAATTTGGTATTTTTTATTGAACTCCAGAGAGCAGACAGAAAGATTATTTGGGTTGGAAAGTTTTCAGAGTATGAAAGCAAATTATACTCAGACCAACTGTGGTATCACTATAATAATATATATAATTATAATAATTTCCACCTTGAGAATTAGGAGCTGCATAAAACAGCAGCAAAAAAATTGGTGTTTAGAATAGAAACTTTCCACCAAGTTCTTTCTGCAGCTGCTGCAAAACTGCACACAAATCTCACCACAGGACTAGTGCTATTGTTTTTAACGGATTACATTTTATTAGATTTTTGAAGAGCGTTCACATAATAAAATACATGCAGGAAGTACTGTGTATGTAAAACACAGCCACATTAATTATGAAAGCTAGTAAATGAATCATACATTACTGCAAATATATTATGCATTGCTTACATCTCTTTGCCGTGGCATGTTTGCACGATAGAAATAGAAACTAGAAAGGAAAGTTGGTAAAAAAAAAAAAAAGAGAAAAATAACATCAGTTGAGGAGGCAAGAAGAAAGAGGAAAAACACAGAGGGAAGATATGATACCAGCATGACCTTATTTTTATATGAAGTCAAACTAATGGCCCTTGTGATGTTTGAGTACCTGGGCACTGCAAACCTGTGAGCCACAGAATTCACAGGGTGATTTCTCTGACAAAGATATGGGTGATTTTGATAAGAGAATCAAATGGCCTATCTCACACAGCATTGCTAGGGCTTGTGGATTTCTCTCTATCTTTCACAAAATCATGTGCCTGGTTACAGATTTTAGCAAAGAGTTAGTGGTGTATTGTATATGAGGAATGAACTGGCTTTTTATGATGATGACTTATTTCCTGCCAAATTTGCTTTAAGAAACCACTTCAGTTCTGTGCACAAGACTTCATGTTGCTTTGATTTATTACCCAGGATATAAATGAGGAGCTGTCTGGTTATAGAGGAATTCAGAGCAAAATTAAATTTTTCTCCTATAGGAATAGCACAACTATTTCATGCAGCCAGAACACATTATCTTGTCTGTAAAACTCTCACTGTATGTTCGGATATATTAGATGGGGAGGAGATGCACACCATGAGTCTGCCCAGATAATACACACTCGGCTCAACTTGCAGCCAAATCACGATGTGATGTGAGGCTGTGGATACATCTTAAAAACTGCAGAGCAGGCCCCTCAAATATGGGAAAACACAAAGCCTCTGGCAGCGCCGAGCTCGGAATCTGCCCTGGCTGGAGTTCACACGGAGAGGGAAGGGAAGGGAAGGGAAGGGAAGGGAAGGGNNNNCCCTCCTCCGCGGCTGCCTGGCGCCCGCCTCTCGCCCTCCTTGCCCTGCTGTCCAGCTGGCCTCGTTTGTCTTCAAGGCTCCAGTGCAAACCGCGAGAGGAACAGAACATTCAGTCAGCGCGGAGTTAAAACCGTCCCAGGCTCTGCCCAGGCAGCCAGGGTCTGATCGCACAATGCAATCCCAAAACCAACTTTCACTCAGTTTTAAGGCTTTTCTTGCAGGCTCAATCTGGCACGCACACGTTCTACTGAAGGGGCTGCTCCACCCTCTGCTCTGCACTCGCTGTGGTGCCACGGCCCTGCGGGGACAGAGACGCTGGGGCTTGACTGCTGGAGCAGGTCCAGAGGGGACATGGGGCTGGTGAAGGGTCTGGAGCACAAGTCTGGTGAGAAGCAGCTGAGGGAGCTGGGGATGTTCCACGTGGACAAAAAGAGGCTCAGCAGGGACCTAGAACTACCTGACAGGAGGCTGTACCCAGATGGGGGTCGATCTCTTCTCCCAGGCACCAAGTGACAGCATGAGAGGAAATGCATCAAGTTGTGCTAGAGGAGCTTTAGACTAGATATTAGGAAAAAAATTCTTCACTGCAAGAGTTCTCAATCCCTGTCAGAGGCTGCCCATAGCAGTGGTGCAATCGCCATTCCTGGAGGTATTTAAAAGACCTAGATGTGGCGCCTGGGGACGTGGCTTAGTGGTGAACTTGGCAGTGCTGGGTTAATTGCTGGATTTGATGATTTTAGGAAGATTTTGCAACTTAAATAATTCTATGGTTCTGTTAAACCTTACTGAAGTCTTTCACTTTTGTCATATATTGAAAGGAGATTTCCATTAAACAACTCATGCTAACAAACTTCTTGGAGAAGGCCACTGATTTTTACTAGAGAAAAATCTTTGAAAGAAGGAAACTTGAAAAAGGGAGTTTGAGATGAGCTAAACCCAAAGAGGAGGAATGCCAAGAGCAGACACAAGGGCAGGCCCTCGCTGCTGGTGACCTTTCTGATAACCACAGTCAAAGAGCTCTGTTCAATAACCTGTTTCATGTAGCCCAGTGACCAGGACTGTTCTGGCATCTCTGGTACACAAATAGTCTGAGAAATATTCAGAGTCTGATGTCTGTTCATATTGCCTTCTGTGTCTGAATAGCCAAAAAAAGCTAGTTGCACATTCATTTTGGGGTTAGATCGCATCTCTAAGATGAAATAAAGGAAGAACATTGGCTGGAAGGAACCTCTGGAGGTCTTGAGCTCAGCCCCCACCAAAGGCAAGGCTAATGTCAAGGTCAAATCATAATAAGCTTTTTATAGTATACAATCTGGAAAAGCCATGAAGGAACTACATTGATCTCCCTCTCCCCAGGTGACTTTGGTGAGATCTTCAGCATTAAATTCTGGGACCTGATGAACTCTACAAAACATTCCTCTTCCTCAGGATGTAAATCTGTCCTGCTTACCATGGTCGGCTAGAGAAATCCACCTGGCAGGGGACTGTTTCAGTGCCATTTAACACTGTTTGGCTCATATTAAGTTATTAACATTGCAAGGAAAAATTCTGGGGTGTTGGTTGCAGGAACCAGTGGTGGTTGGCACACCATGCATGAGGGAGGCAGGGGTGTGGACTGGCACTGGGCTCCATCCCTTCTTGCCCTGTGAGGCTCTGGTGCAAAATCAGAGCTCTGCTACCTTCTGTCTTATATTTCCACCACCTTAGAGCCAGTAAGAAAAATAAAGCCTTTAGATGATTTTCACTAGCTCCAAGCAATCTAGAACCTTTGCCAAAGAACTACATAGAGGCAGTATTAAAAAGCAGGGTTTTCTTTTAGACACAGAGGTTGCAACCAACACCCTTTCTGGCAGGCAGAGAAACCAACCTACCATCAGGACCCCATTTTGTGACTTACAGAGCCTGTCAGGAAAGATCGATAGTTGGCATGGTAACAAGCTCATTCCCCAAGAATAGAGCTCCTTTTTATTAAATTTGGCTGGCTATTGATCAGTTCCTGATCCACATATCAAAACATGACAAGCACTTAATGACTCACAGATTTTTATTGAGGCAAATAAAAAAATAATAATATCATGAGGCAGCTGGGGGCTGCTGCCTGCTTCAGAGGGCGGATCTGGGCACAGCGCAGGTTGCAGGGGTGGAAAATGAGCACAGATAAAACCTACTCCTATGGCAGTTTTAAAACCTCTTTTGCCCTGCCATGGAGCTCTCTTAGAGCAGCATCCCCACCAAGCAGCTTTGTACTGTCTGGGATTTTATCCCACCTCCCCGCTTGCTCCATGTCTTGCTATTGTCTGCTGACAGTGAGGCTCCCCTCCCACAGCTCCCAACCCTCCAAACCCAGTGGTTTCCCAAAGGCTCCTTTTTGGACCTTGAAAATTTACCCTCCCCAGTGTGGTCCTGGTTCCCAACTCACCTGCAGCCTGCAGGCAGCACAGCTGCAATGAGGTGACTGATGCAGTCAACCCATGCAGATTTGCTGGTAACAGGTCAAAAGTTTGTGTTAAACTTATTTACCTTAGTCCTCCCAAGCCAGGCTGTTTCCTCTGCATCCCTAAGCACATGGCCACAGCCCAAGCAGCAGCTTGGCCAGTCCTCACAGCAGCCTGACACCCTGGGGGTCCACACACCTCCCATTTGCCATTCCAGAGGACAGGTAGCTCTGCTGTGGCACAGTATAAACCCCTCAGCCTTCCCACTGGAGGGATAGAGTCCCTCAGCAAGATGATTTGCCTGTTCAAATTGCTTTAATGTGCATTTACACGAGAGATAATAACAGCTCCAAAGGCTTCTTCCAGACTATTAAATAATACTCACTTAACAGAGTGTCTGAATTCATGCTGAAATGACAGACTATAATAATCCAGTCATATCTATCCCGCACACACAGCTGACTATAGAGGCTTAGAAAAACTGCAAGATGTATTTATTTGCATGATATGGTATATGATAGCTTTTTCAGGTCATCTACTGTGACTGGTCTGATACCAGTTGAGAAGTTGCTGCAAGAGGTCTTTTTATCTCCCTCTATCAGATATTTTAAGATGAGAAAAAATTTATTCCCAAGCCCTCCTCCACTGCGTGCATGGCACCAACACAGCGATGTGTGGCAATCCCTGATGTGAGTGTTGGTGCTTTCTGATAATGTCTGTCTCCTCTTCAACCACAACAGTTCTGCTCTGCACCAGCAGAGCTGGACACAGCCAAGTCCTCCTGGAATCACTGAGCTCAACACAGAGCAGCTTGTGAGCATCTTAAAACCTTCAGCAGATTAAACATCATACAGCAACACCACCATACATCCTCTGCAGCCAGCAATCCTCATTCTGCTTTGCAGGTGGTTAGCAGAGCCCAGTTTACCCACTTGCAGCCACACCAGTGATCCTGCAACATGAACAGATCTCCACATTCCTGATGCTCAAGGATGTGCACCACCATACCAGTATACACACTTCAGTGTGCACTGCTCTCACCCACGCTCCTGGAGGACCATCACTGCGCATTGCCTGGGCCTGGTGACACTGCTGACACCCACCTGGAAAGTCACAAGAAGACAGCTCAGGCAGCAGTGGTTGTTTTTTCTCGGGCTTTTGAGAGAAAGCAATGCCTAGAAAGAAGAGCAGCCCTCTCTGCACATGCTGGCTGGGATGACAGAGTGCCTCAGGTCTGCAAAGTCACTGACATTCTCTGCCTCAGAACAAAAGGTGAACTTTGTCATCACATTACTCATGTTTTTTCCAGATGCTCAAAGAACAGGAAGAAATCAGGTTAAATCAGTAAGTAGACAAGAGAAATTCTCTTTGTCATCACTTTCCTCCAAGGGCAATTTTGTAGGAGAAAGAAGAGTGTTGCCTTGCACTTATGAAAGCTTAGCAAACCCTGCCAGCAATTCCACTGAAATAACACCATGTTCCCATTTGTTCTCTATTTTAGACTGTGCTCTCAGTCCTGTGTGTTCTTTGTGTTCCCCTCCTGAGAACGTTTAACCCAGAGGAAGTTACCTAAGCAGCCTAACACCTGAACATACCTACAGGCAAGTATTGCCAGAGGGTGTCTGGAAATACAGCAAACCCATCATGTCATTTAGCTGCTCCTGAAATCTGACTGTGTTAGACTGGACTGGAGTCAGGCAGTGGAGCAGTGGGTATTGCTGGCCTTGAGATTGAGCAGCTGAGCTTCAAGCAGAGTCTGGCAGCAGGATGAGCTTCACAAACCCCGGGTGGTTTGTCCCCACACAGGCCCCAGCTACCCTGTGCCAACTCCTGCCCAGCTGCAGAGCCAAAATTCAGCCCAAACAGATAATTGATTCTCAGGTAGAGAGCTGCAGCAAAACCCTGTTTCCCATTGACCACTTATACCAAAGATGCTCAAAACTACGTCAGTAATATTGGCACTCTCTGCTTACAGATTAACATCCAATTACTCAAGCAGCCAGTAAAAATTCTAAAGGCAAGCTGTGGTGTATATCTGTGGGAATCAGCCATTTGCCACTCGGAGCTGCTTTGGATGGATTTAAAAGGCCTCTGCTTTGGATGCTGGCGGGGGGCACGGCGGTGCCCACCGGGATCTGCTGGGCACTGCGAGGGATCCGCTGGGAAAACCCCATAAACCCAGCCCAGAGCATCCCCAAACCCTCCAGGGTGGGCACAGGCAGCCACGGGAGAGCAGAGCGGAGAGACTTAACAGCCTGGTCTTGCGCTAGGGTTTAATTTAAGTTAGAAATAACATCTCTTTCTCATCTAGATCATATTAGGATTTTGAAAGGGCAGTCACGCAACTTCCCCCAGCAGTTATGGCAGAACCGTGCTCGGAAATGAATGGAGCTCGTGGAAGCATTCAGGACCGAACAATTGGATTTATAATTAGGCCTAAAAAGGGAAGAACACTGAATAAAAGCAGCACAGCCAATTTTAGAAGAAAAGGAAGTTCTGGATGGAATTCATTGGGGTAGAGCACTGAAGTGGAAATGGAAAGTGTTCAAAGATAAATGAGTTTAGGCCTAAGAGTTTGCTTGACATCTAGAAAATGTACTAGGAACACAGTGTCAAGAAAAGCTAACGTGAATAACAAAGAAACACAAGAAACGAGAGAAGAGAGGAAAGAGCCATAAAACTTTGGGACAACAAAGAGTTGCAATTATAGAGGGAAATGTAATGAAGTGTAAAAAATCATAATGAAAGCGAAGATAGAAAATGAAAGGATGATTGCATATTTGCTTAATGCACATCAGAGAAGTGTCAAAGACATGGGGAACAAGAGGTCACTAAATGAGAAAATAAAGCCTCTGGAGGAAAGGCACTGAATTTATTGCTTTAAATACAGACTTATTTGTTTGGGATTTACCACTTGAAGACCAATGACAGAGGCAAGCAACAGAAATGTTTTCCTAAGGGAGAGAAAAAATTTCCAAAGGAAATGGAAATGTCTTTCTTCTTAGACAACTGATCCAGCAATGCAGTCTGACCCAAGGCAAAACACTGGGCTCTAACAAGGGCTCAGAAATAGAGGGAAAACTCAGTCTACACAGCCCCCAAGTTAATATTTTCTTAACAACACACTTTACTGGCACCAGGAGTCCTGTCTCAAAGTGACTCAGTTTTTGTAGGCCATCTGCATAAAGAGTGGGATCTGTTCTCAGCACTCCTGTATGGGATTTTTCTAATAGGATCAAATTGGTGTCCCAAAAACCTGCCACATCTCACTACATAATTCCCCAATAATATTACAGCAATGGAGCTGTACATAACAGGTTAATGCTGTGGCCCACAAAATCTTTTTACCAGGTGCAGATCAGTAGTAAAAAGTGGGATGAATGCCATCCCAGGTTTTCCTGTGGGGCTATCCTGTGGGCTTCACTGCCCCCAGCACCTCTGTGGTTATTTAAAGGAAAACCCAGAGTGTCTCAGCTATGGGGAAAACTGAGCTCTGCTCCTGGATGAAATACAGTCAGTTACCCACCAATATATCCCTTTCCCAGCACGAGGTGCAGCTGTGGCTCTGCATTTACAGATCTGTGGCTGGTTTTTGAGCCCAGCAGATGAAAACAGTTCTTTCTATAGAACACAGGGTTTCAATACCTTTTTCTGCCCTGGAATGAGGAATGGCCGTGAGCTAGGGGTCCTGTTTTGTGGGGGCTGCTGGGAGGGTGCAGCACCAGAGGATGGGACCCGCACCCTGCAGGCAGCTTCCAAACCCATGGCATGGAAGGAATCAGCAGCTAATGGAGAACATGGCTTAGGTGACTCCTTCACAGGCACCAAAGAGAAGCACTGGATGGGACACGAGGAATGTCCCAGTGCTGCCTGTATGTCCCACCCATGTGGGTGCTTTCTCATCCCAGCTGAGGGATTGGATCCCCAAGGAAGCACAGGGTGCTCCTGGGCTGGCCCAAACCAGCCCTCTCCTTTGGGCCCAGTGACCTCAGAAATGGGGCTGAGGAGGAGCTCACAGCCCACAGCAGCCCAGGACACCTGTGGAAAAAGGAGAAAAAGGAATGGAGCAAGGCTGCCAAGTGCATTTTCCCTCAAAAACCCTATGAACAGCAGAGTGACACCCTGGGAACAGGATCCGACTGGTGCATTTATCAACCAAGCGATATCTAGACAATTAGTAGTTTTCTTTAATTTAGGACTAATTTTGTCCCACCAGTTTAAATTAAAGCCCCCAATAGGATAATTTCCTCATAACCGTAATTTTGTTACAAGCTTTTCATTAATCCAATCACAACTTCTATGATATCATTTGGCAGCTGATTGAGACTACAGGAACCACAGGGATTCACACACATTGTCTCATTTCTGATAAAAAAAAAAAGTAAAATTAGTCCAATTAAAAATTCTTTTAGTACTGTCTAATATGTGAAACTCCCCAAAGTCAGGACTGAAAAATCATCATTCCAGCCACGCAACCCATCTGTGGGTGACAGCAGAAGCTACATGCTAATGTCAGCCGTCTGTAGGTGTCTGCCTGTCTTTATAGCTGTCTGTAGCAATAATATATTTAAACAAAATTGCCAGGGTGGAAATATCCATGTTTGGAAATATTTGTCTACGGCTTTGGGGAATTTTCTCTGGAGTATTTTGGTTTGATCTCAAGGCTCTCTCAGCTCCCTGAAGTCTTACTCAAAGCATCCCAGGCCATGATGCAAATATTCAGCACAGAGCAATTCCCTGCAAATCTCATATTCATAGCAAGAAATGGAAAAGAGAGAAACCCAGTGGTGGAAAGGTCTTGTGGCAGTAATAACATACACAGTGTTGTCAGATGGGGAAGCTTCAGCACGGAGATGTGCTAATTTGGAGGAATAAAAAGCATAGAAAGCAGTGGGGATTTTAAAGTGAATTCAAGTCTTAAAAATTGCACTTTCTTCAAGTCACACACAATCACTCCTGACAGAAATTTTTCAGGCACGTTGAAGTGCAGAAGGGAGGTGACAGAAATCCCTTGAAATAAACACAACAAAGGAGTCAAAAGGGAAAATCAAAATTAATCTAGGCTGTATAATAGAAATATTAATGCCAAGGGGATCTGTTTCCTTCTTCTCCATGAGCAGGAGCCCCCATGCGTGGAGGGGCAGCTTCAGCACCAGGGAAAGGAGGATTCCCTCTCCCCTCTGTACTCAAAGCTGTGGCTCACCAGAAGCCACACCATGGCCTGGACCAAATTCCAAGATCAATAACAATGGCCTGCATCTTGTGTTTTGGTCAGACAAGGCCCACCTGGAGAGGGTGCTGGAGCTGGCAGAGGTGCAGGCAGGGGAGGGCAAGAGCCAGTGGGGCATGGTGGAAGAGCATGACCAAGGAGGCACAACAGAAAGGACCGGTTTTCTCCCCCCCAGCAAACAATATGCAATGGCAGAGGGAGGGGGACAGGCACCAAAACACTCCTGAAATTTGGCCAAACACGGCAGATGTTTCTGGAGATAAAAAGGGTGTCTTTTAATAAAAGAGATATTCTGTATGGACATTTGAAAGAAAAAATGCTCCCACTTCCAACTTCAATGCTGCATTTGCACTTCAAATTGACATCAGCCCAAATGAGAAAAAGAAAAATGTTTAGAAGAACCCATAGATGAATCCCAACGCGTGGTTTGTCCTGGATGAAACCCACTTGAGTTTGCCACACAGCCTGTGAGCAGGTCAGGCCAAGCTGCCCATCCGTGGGCCATGAGAAGACCCCAGAGGAAAAAACCTCCTAATTTTCAAGTTATTGCCACACCAGGCTGCTGAGAGGAGGAATGGGGCTGTGGTTTTCCCCCTCTGTACACAATTCCCCTTTATTGAGAGAAGCTGGCATCTGCACCCTTCCATCACCCACAAACCCCTCGATTCCTAATTAAGGTCTCATTAAGAACCATACCTGCAGGGGCTGGATGCCAGCACAGTACAACTGGTAGGAGCTTTTAATCCTTCCCCAGCTTCACCTTATAGGCAGAAAACACAACTGAGCAATGCCAGAATTTCTATTCTGTGAAATAATTAAACATTTTGAAACATGCTTACCGTCCAACTCAGAGATAAGTTAAGGCCCAGAAATTATTCCAAACATGAACAAGAAAATTTCTCTCAGAGTTGCCTAACTGCTTCCATGCAGGAGACCTAGGGTGTAAAGAGCTGGTAGAACAGGAACCTGTGAGGATTCCCACCTGTTTTCATTTTCCACATTTTCCTGTTCACACTCTCAGGATATTGAATCTGACTCCACTAAACAGCCTGTCTGACAAATCTGACTCTTTCCAGTGGAAACCAATTCTGCCAGGAAAAGTGGAAGGTGAGCTGCAATCTGTGAGGTGCAGCCACGTCCCTGCTCTCCCAGTCCTGCAGGCCACGGGACAAAACCCAGCCCAGCTGAGCACAGGGCAGCTTCACACCCGAGGATGGCTGCACAGACAGTGAATAAGTGGTACTGCCCTTTCATGCCCCACTATGCTGAGCTGATAGGCTCAGGAATTATGGCTTTTCTATCTCAACAACATGTTTTTCTGGGATCTTTGTTTCTACTGCAGGTTAAACACATCAAGGCTTCCTTGCTCAGAAGTGAACACGGAGCAATTTCTGCCTTGAGAGAGGGTCAGGAGGGGTTACCTTCACACAGCAGCATTGCTCTTCCCTGCTACCCCAGTGATCCAAGCAGATCTTTCCTTTTGTTGTAGCACCTCTTCCTTTTGTGTCCTCAACTAAAAGGAATTAACTTCTACTGGGAGCAGCCAATGAGGTGCACATCAATAATTAGGGGTTCAGAGGCTTCATGCTACCGTTTCCCTACATCTCTGCCAACAAGGATAAAAAGTGCCCAAGAAGTGCTGACTTTCCTGCCATGCAGGGAGGCAACCAAGGCCCATATCCAAGAAAAGGAGTATGATGGTGGACGTAAGGGGCAAGCAACCAGAGCAGTACGTGTGCCAGGCACCTAGACCTGAATTTTTGGGGTGTGTCTGATTTTTGGCTTGTGAGGTGCCACTGCGTGCTAGGATAGCCTAAAACCTGTGGGAATTTAACCCCAGCCCAAAACTAGGACAGCCACAGTGAGGTGCACGGGACTGTGCAGTTTTGCTGGATCAGGACCTGGGTGCAGGGAAGAGGCAGCAGAGCTGGAAATGCAGGGTCAGAGCAGTTCAGCTCCATATTCAGAGGGGCTCCAATCCTAGCCCCTGTTGAAATTAGTCTTTGCATGGATACTTATAAATAAATCCAGGACACTGCTTGTGTAACAATAACATTTTGCAGTATCTGGCATTTGCCGCTAGTTGAAGGCTAAGCAAACCATGCTTCAGTGGAGCATAAAATTGCTTTTCCTTTGGAACAAGCAGGGCATTGTAGTAATAGGCAAAACTGTACATTGTGTTAACGGCTGTATTTTCACGTTATTGATTTACATTGTGTAATGCCATGCAAGACCTGCTTTCGATGATATGTGCATCTGTCAGATCACAATAACTGCAAAGGGCTGGGTGCTGCTCGGGAAAATGAAGTGCTGGAGATCCCAGGGCAGATTCCCATCCGTGTGCCCATCATGCCGAGGTGATGATTAGGGGGATGTTGTGGTAATGAGCAGGTCCCAAGTGTGCACTATGTAAATCGAGGCTGCCCGGGTCAGCTTCCACTGTGCACATCCAACTTTTTCAGCCTGCTTACTCTTCTGACAAGGAGAGAGCATGGAAATGCTTTCCCTTGGCAGGTCCCCTCGGCTGTACGTGTTTCAAGGTATCCAAGATAGATGGCCTGCATTTTTTTTCCCCTCTCTTTTCCAACTATTTTCTGCAGGGACCAGATCTGCACAGCCCTGACATGGGGATGCCTACCAGCAGAGCAGTATGAGAGAGAGCCACCAGTGAAGCCAGGGAGGGTTGTCACAGGAAATGTAATCACTAAACACACCTTAAAACAAGAGAATGAATCATTGGTGGATATAGTGCTTTCAATTTAAGGGAGTTCACTTCAAAAATGTAATAGTGAAGTGTTGATATCAGTCTGAAATGTTTTTTAAAACACTTTGTAGTTACTGCAAAGCTTTGTTTTACATTATCTGGCCTGGTGATAAATTAGGTAAGCTTCCATTAATCTGTCATATCTGACTTCATTGCTTACATTGGCTCCAAGATCTGTATATTATAACAAGAAACATTAAAATAATAGTTTTCTTCCATTTTATTTGGTTATTTTTAAATGGTTTGTCTCATTGCTCAAAGAGAAAGGACAGTCCCACATCCAGCTTGCCAGACTAAGAACTGGTTCCAATTCTTTGCTCAGCTACCGATTTTCTGGCTTCAGGCAAGTCACATAGTCTCTTCATGCATTATCTTCCCCCAGCTGCAAAAAGACTCAGCCTTCCAGAGCTTGCAGAAGCCCACAGAAGCCCACAGAACCCCAGAACAGACAGACTGCCTAAAATCAAACATCACTTAAATATTTGTCTAGGATGTATCAGATTTAGCAATCAGAGGGGTTTTTTTGTGTCAGATGCTAGTGACAATTTGGAATATTTAAAAATTCATCTAAGAATCAGCTCTTTCCAGATGGAGAGCCATAGACATGCCTGAGGTGAGGACCTTGGGGTGCTCTGATGTTGCCAGCACCTTGACCTTCCATCCCCACAGTGACACGTTATGGCTTCAGACACCACCATGAGCCAGCAGGGTTGGATCCGAAATGCAGGGGAGAGGAGCAGTGAACCAGCACACACTGGCCATGCAGAGACTGCAGGAGAGGTGTTCCACTGCCCCTGAGTCTGTGCAGGGCTCCCTGTGCTGTGATGGACGTGTTGATGTTTTCTGGTTGCCCTCCTCAGGCCTGAAGCAGCTCAGCTCTGCCCCTCTGCCAGCACCTCACAGGGTAAATGGAATTCCAGAAAACTGCTTTTGACCCCAGCTACCTAAGGCAGCACAGAGACATTTTTAAAGCCCAGGCTGAAGCACTGCCTGTCTCCTGCCTGTCCCTGCCTCAATGCATTTGTAGCCACAGTGTGCTTGTCACATTACTGAAATGGAAAACCAGAGTTAAATAAGAGATTTGCCTTTCAGTTCACCTTTCACTGGAAATTCAGTGAAATTACATATTTCTTTTCTTTACTATCCCCAAGTCTTAATCTATTGTCTTTGTTTAAATTGAAAAAGTGGGGCACATTTTAGCAAATTCTTATTTCACACAATCCAAGATAAAATCGAGGATACAGCATAATCTTGGTTATTACTACCATGAACTGAAAGAAAATATAAGCCAAGGAAAGTTTTCACTCTTTTATAATGCTTCTTTTTTTTTAATATTTACTCTGGTGCATTTGCATTGATTGCTTTTGAGGCTGCTCTACTCTCCAGACCTGCAAGTTACTAATGATCAAGACTTTAACATTGCACATTGTTTAAAATGCTAGTTGTCATCAACAGCTCACAGAGGCAGTGCAACTCTGAACTTGGGTCTCAGAAGGTAAAAGTCTTTTCAGTTTGTCTTTAAATACTTGGATAAATCCCGTTGGCTTTCTCCATACCTTCAAAGCATTTGGATAGCATAAAGCAACTGAATACATAAAAAACATATCTAAACACCTTGCAAAGCCCTACACAGAGATGTTGCCAACACTACTTTTAACCCTAGGAAAACATTTCACCGATTACTGATCAAATACAATACAGCTAAATTTCACTGCCAGCACATCATTTTGATAATGGGTATGGAAATTATCCATTAAATAGCTATTCAGAAATAACTTAGAAAGACTGGTTTTCAGATTCTTCTGAGAATCCCAGAATAATCCCCTATGATCACCGTGGTAAGAATCCACCAACATTTCTCCCTTTGAAAAAGGCTGTTTGGGGCAAGAGCTTTGGTGGTCTCTGCCTGTCCTGCAATGGATGCGTTCAAACAAAATATCTGAAGTATATATTCTTATATATATATATAAGTATCAGTATAAAGTATCTGAAAATATATTCACCAACACTTTGTTGGCAGAGGACTGGGGGTTTCATACTCTTACATGACAGTCAAGAAAAGGAAGAGGATTTAGCTCTCCTCCATCAGCTTGGCTTCTCAGGTGCACCTCAGCAAACCATCAAAATAAATTTTCTTCCTTTCTTACAAGGCAAACTTGCAACATTTTATCTCCAGAGTATGGAAGGAACAAAACAAACAAAATAAAGTACCTAAAATAAGCAATAACTACACTTTGCACTTCCCTGCTGCTCTGTGACAGCTGCTAAATGTGAACCAGGAGTATTTCAGATTGTTTCAATTTTATGATCTTTCTTGCTGCTTGGTATAAGGCTGAAAGGATTTACTCTTTCTTTAGGGAAAGACACTGTTTTCTGATTTACTGTACTGATTTTATAGATGTAAAATTTGGTCTGACTAGAGGAGATGAAGCAGAGGGATTGTTGGATGAGAAATGTTTTCCTTCTCCAAAGTGGTAATTAGAGCATAACAAAAAGAGACCCCAACATGTCCAAAGCTTTCCTTTCCCCTTCGGTAGCACAGTTTTTGCTCCATTATGAATTTCTGCTGCCCAGGTACCACAAAGTCCTTAGCCCAAGGAGAACTGAATTTCTCTATACTTGCATATAAAGTGCTCTGGGGATCCCCTGCCCTTGTGTCCTTGTCACCCCACAGCAGACGTGTCCCAGCTCCCCTGCCACCCCCACCACAGTGCCTGTCCCCAAAGGGAGACACAACCCGCCCATCTAAAGAAAAGGGCAGCTACTGGCCACCAGTGCTTTCCCCCCATCCCAGGACCAGGCTGCTCATTTCCATGGGTAATTATGCAAGGGGTTAACTGGGGCATCACAGCCTACCCCAGGAAGCTCAGTTAAAGACCACCTTTCATCCCACAGGTGAGGACTGCAGACACACACCCAGACTGTTGGAATCATTGGTCTCTGTGGCAGTCCACTACCACCCCAGCATGGAGGAAAAACAAACGTGTCACCAGCGAGGCACCTGCCCAGAGAAAGGCTGCAGCACCACCCTGACCCACGTGCTCCCAGTCCACACTAAAATGGCAAAGCCATTCTCTCCTATCCCAAAACTGCAGGGTTCATACCCCAAAGGGCAGTGCATAGGGATAAAAGACTTAAACAGCAAAACACTAGCATGAAAAAATCCTCCAAACAGCTGCACACAAGTCAGTTTTCATTCAGCCAAAAGAGCACAGGCACAGGCACAAACATCCACCCCATCCACCCCAACAGCCCTTTCCTGGCCACTGTAAAATCTCCACAGTCAGAGTAAGAGCCAAGCACCATAACTTGTTTCATAACCAAAACCATTTCCAAGCAGATTGGAGAGTGAATCACACACCAGACCTGCTCACAATAACACTCTGAATCCCAACGGTACAGGGAGAGGCTGAGGGCAGCTCAGGACTGTCACTGGATAAGCCAAGTCTGCCTGCACATCACTCAAAGCCGAGATAGGGGCTAATTTGTGTATGTGCTATTTGCTGTGTGGCAATGGCAGGATCAGGAATGTTTTGGGGAGTAGAGAGGGCACACAGAGCCAGGCAGGGCTGAGAGAGGTGGCAGTACTGAGACCCGAGATGGAGGGGCTGCATCCTCCTCTCCGTCTGCTGGGCTGAGCCCTCAGGGCTGAGAGAAGTTGGATGTGAAGGATATACAAGTCCCCCAAACCTGAGGCGTTTCCTTGCACAGAAGAAGTGTGGACTTCAGCAGCAGGACCTGAAAATGCTGGGCACCATTTCCAAGCTGTGCTCCCAGCCAGGCCGCAGGGGATGGGGCAGCCAAGGAGCCCCAAGCACCTGAGCAACCCTTTAAACAGGCCAGGCAGCACTCAGGGCAGCCTTGCTGCAGGCTGTTTTTATACCAGCTTTATCTTCCAGACAAGACTATTGACCTTTCCAGTGCAGTATTTAACAACCTCCATTCATCCCCACTTTTCCCTTCCCTTACAGTTCATTCCTTTTGTTGCTCTGTAATAAGAGAGGCAACAGGGCACATATTTCTGCAGAACAAAGCATTATCATCCTAACTATAGTTTCCTGGTATTTTTTTTAACTTTTACCATTTTAATAAAAACAATTAGCTGAGAAAAACCACCTTTTTAAAATCTCTACATTATTGCTCTCATTTCTCTCTCAATCCAAGGAGGTCTTTTCAGAGGCTATTTTATTCATAATTACATATGTTGGAACAACTGCTCAGAAAGTGAGCCCAGAAAGGATTCTGACAATACTTTCCTAGCAGGCTTGGTCCTGCTACCTCTGAAGCGTGTAATGCTAATGATTTAATAAAATGTATGTGAAAAGAAGGGCTTATTTTCAACAGCTTGTGTAAATGATGGATGCATCCATGCCAGGAGCATTGGCCTAATGGACTGAGGAGGAGTCGGAATCTCAGCAAAATCAGGAGCCAAAGACTTTTGTTTGGCTGCCAGACTTGGCTCCCCTGACTCCTTTGAGGCATCTGGCTGCAGGCAGGTATGACCATGAGGATAACACGGCAAGGGATGATGATTTTCCAAGATGAAGATCCCAGCTGCATCCATTTGTACTCAAAACCTGCAGGACTCTGTTACTGGTGTAAACTGGAGGAAGACTGGCCCCATGGTCTCATTTGGCTCCAATGCTCCAAACCTGATTTAAGCACAGACCACTACAGCTTGAAAGATGCCTTCTGGAGTTTTTGGCATATGTATAATTCTTATTCCAAAGCTTTCCCCTGGCTCCACTTCTCTGTTTACCCTATAGGCTTTTATTTAAACGAGTACAGCCAGAGCATTGCAATTATTTCATTTGAAAGAGATTTTTGAATTTTATTTTATTTTTTTACACTGCAAAAAACTTTAAAGTGTATTATATTTAGTCAATTGGCTCATCACATTTTTTTTTCCAACTTCCCCTCCACAACCTTTGTTAATTACCCACCATTTGAACAAGGGTCTTCTCCTGCCTTGATCCTGCCGTGAAATCATGATGCTATATTTGTCTTTCTAACATCAAAGTCATTTCCATGGTCACCAACTGTGATGTCATAAACACATTTTTAATGGCTTGTTTACAGCAGGGAACAGAAGGAGAGAAGAGATTATGGGTGGAAGGAAACTCTTATCGATACACAACAGTTTTAAGTACAACTGTGAGGCTGAACCATGCAGAAAACTTGAAGCAAAAAAAAAATCCTTGCTGTAATAGCTTCTCTTCTGTAGTTCATCCCAACACAAAACCCCCTTTTTAAGTTCCTAGTGAACAAGCAACCCCAATGGATTACTATTACATCAGTCAGCCCAGAGTTGTGCAAGTTACTTTGTAAGACTGGAAGGCAGCAAATCCATGCCCCTATCCATTTGGCTCCCTGCACAAACACACACATACACACGTCCCCAGAAACTCCTACAGAAGAGCTTGGGCAGGGCACAGGGGGATCTGAACACTACTGGCCCACAGCTGTACTTGTCTCAGGGCACAACAAGGATCAGAATTCCCCCAAGAGACACTTCAGTTGGACCAGAAGGTCCCTTTTTGTGCAGTGATGGCTGTGGGATGCCGTGGGTGGTCCTCCCTCTACACGGGGCTTACCACGTCCAATCTTGACTCAGGAGAAAGACTTCTTTCAGGAGAGAAGATGCCAGTTCCAACTTGAGCTTTTGGCTTCAAGAACAGCTGGAACCTTCAGGCTCTGTGACCCCACAGTGCAGCTTAACTCCCCAGAAGGCCCAAAGCACCCCCCTGCTGTCTGGGAGCTCAGTGCAGAGATCACCGGTGGATGATTTTGTGACAGCCCTTGGAGATTCCTGGCAGATGGAGATGGCTGTGGTCAGCCAAAGAAACCAGCACTGAGCACAGCTCTTTGGTGCGGGGGGATGAAGCAGGCTCTGCTCAGTGGTGCCAGCAGTAACACAGGAGACAACAGGCAGAGACAACAGGCACTGCACAGGAAGTTCTCTGCAGTGACTGAGCACTGGAACAGACTGCCCAGAGAGGTTGAAGTCTCCCTCAGCAGAGAGATTCAAGAACCCTCCAGATGCAGTCGTGTGCCACGTGCTCTGGGATGAGAGCAGGGAGATGAGCCACTGCAGTCCCTTCCAACCTGACCCATTCTCTGATTCTGTGAAACAAGAAACCTTGCTGCACATTCTCAGGGGATATCAGAAATGGCAAAAAAAGGGCTGACACACTCCTGGGTCAGCAGAGAGCTGCAAAAGTCTCTGCTTGGAAAAGATTTTCCATGCTGGGGTCCCAGTTAGCTGCAGGGTGTCCCTGCTCTCCTGCCTGGACCACAGCCATCCCAGTGATACCCCCTGGGTGAGCCAAGCTCTGCACAGCCTGCCATCTTCCTCCACACCTAGCCTCTTCCAAGAAAAATCTTTGAGTAAAACCCATCCCAGAGCCTTTACAAGGAATGATTGGGGCTGCTTGAAGGTGTGGAGCCAGCCATGGCACTTGGCTCTCTTAGAGACACGATGACAAGGCATCCCTGTACATGTGCTCCAAGGAGATTATCTCCCTCCCCTCCTCAAAGAAAACACAAAAGCAAGAGCAAAAAACTCACTGGACAATGAAATTCCTAAATCCTCATCCCATGAGAAGAATTAATGCAGCTCTTTCCCCACACCAACCCCAGGAGCTCCCCAGTAGGAAACCCTATTGTACCTCACACACTAGCAAGGGTACATCTCTCAGTGAGCTCTTTTCCCAGAGTGAGCACCGCCCCTGGCACGCAGGAGCTGGGATTTCACACACCCTGTTCATCACCGAGGCATGGAACAAGGGAGCCACCATTTTGCTGCAGTCCCACAGCAGGAATAAAATGGTGGCATAGATGAAAACTGCCAGATCAAACACAATCCAGTTGCCTGTCATCACCTGCAGCTCTTTTCCGCCTCACATGTAACACTGAATTCTTAATCAGGTTAATATTTGATTTCTGGGTGCTTAAACAAACACCAAAAAAAAAAAACAAAACACCAAAACAAACAAACAAAAAAAACCCACAAACCCCCCCCCCAAAAAAACCAAACAAAAAAAACCCACCAAAAAAATCACCAAAAAACCTCACAGCCTCACAAAAAAATGTAATGCCATAACAGATGATTAAGGTTGCAGCCACAAAGTACCGAGACACAAACTATGGATGTCAGAATTTACATTTCCCCCAGAAAATGGCAAGTCTGCAGCTCTGGTGTTTTTTCACAACTGGCTCACCCAAAGCCACCAAGAAAGGTAACTTGACACATGTTCAACATAAAAAGGCTCAATATCTTTTCTAGTAGCTTTTTGGAAATGTTACAGTGGCAGAGAAAGTCAGAAGTCTTCAATTAGCTGCCATTAAACAGCCCCCTCCCCATGTTACACCAAATTGCTGATTAAATACTTTTCTGAAGGCATTCCTGGAGGATGAAAGGAAAGTAGGCTGGCATGAGGTTTCCAGGGAGGACAGTTACTGCAGATCAGGCAGAAGAGAATTTGCTTTTTTTGTTTATTATTTGCACATATCCTCTGCTCATACACAGAGTAAAGCTACCCTAAAGCCAAGCCTAGGCTTAGGAGCAGTGCTTTTTTATTGCTTGCTCTCCCAGACTACAAAAGTCCAGTCTTGTGAAAGAGCAGGTGTTGCCACTGCACAATAGTCCAAGTTTAGCCTAAAATATAAATGGTGTCTCTACAGCTCTAAATAGGGAAGCTGCTTGTGATGTATTGTGTCCCTGCTTTTCACTTTTCTGACACACAGAAATGCCAAATAAAACAGCAGGTTTGAACAGCTCGTGCCTGGATAGGAGACTGGCTTGCAGATATTTGCCACAGCTTGCAAGAGTAGGGCAGAATCTGACTGTATAGTGCATTTGCACAGAACGCTGAAGACACTAATGGAATTTTGGTTTTAGCATTAATCAGTGCTAAGGGAAAATCCGCAGTAGAGGTGATCAGCTACAGGATGCCAGGATGGACAATGTGTAACTGCACCTTAATCTGCAGCGGAGGCTGTGAAGATCTGGGTCCAGCTAAAGAGCCAGCAGGGTCTCCCCCAGGCTGGGCTCCTGCAGCCGCACTGATTGGGATCCATGCTAGCACAAACCCCTCTTTTCTTTCTACATGCTGCTGCCTTTGGCTCCCCCTAATTTTTGCTATGCAACTTCTACACCATTTCTTTAACATCCTTACATTGGACTACCAGACTCTTAACTCAAGCTTCCTGACCCAGCCTTCCTAAATGATTTCAGGGGAAGAAAAGAAAAAAGCCAAACTCAAACAAACAAAAGGAAGCTCTGGCACCAAGCAACCCTTCTGCAGGAAACATCACACAGTCAGGTTGTGGTCCTAAAATCCTTACCTCTCACCCCAGGGACACACATAATGCTTTTGGGAGCAAGGGAGAGCTGGAAGAGACACAGCAGTCATTCAGGAGCAGGAAAAGTTGACCCATCCTGCAGACACCTGGACTTACTTCCATTTTATTATTTATTTTAGTCTAGAATTTTCATATTCATTTACCTGCAAAGTGCTGGGGGAAAGATGTGCTTTGAGGAGAGGCTTGAAGGAGAAGGCAATGGTGGAGAGAAGTGGAGAATGTCCCAGGAGGAGGCTATCAGTGATTAGATATCACCCACAAGTGAAATCAACTGCTCATCCTCAGCTTCTGTTTCCAAATGTGATGAAAACACGGGGAAATGATGCTATTTGTTAATGTTTTTCACAATAAAATATTAGAAATAATGGTTTTGAGCATTCGGTTTAATAAATTGGATATTTGCTTAATCAAAAGAACTTAATCAAAAGTGTCAACCTATTATTATATTGGATGTAAGATGGGATCATTAAAATTCTCCTGTACATTGAGCAGCACCAGAAAATGCCCCTCATTGGGCAGCTGGGCATTTCTACCACCCCCAGCAATTGGGAGAGCAATTGGACAAGCAAAACTCAGCAGCAAAACTCAGTGGCAAAAAAACTCCACCCTTCTGATTTCAAAGACAGAAGGATTAACACCCAAGTTATTAAATTATTAGCAACCATGAGGGAAAATATTGAATGTTTTTGCCTTGGCTTGCTGTGTTTTTCTGAGTAAGCTGCAAAAGGAAATTTGTCAGGGGTAACAGCTTATGTTGCTCCTAGAGGCAGCCATCTGGGATGCTGAGATTAGTATTTTAGATTTCTATTATCTGAAACTCCACTGGCAGACTTTGCAAAAAGGTGTTTATAAATTCTGTAGTGCAGTTTAAGTAAAACTATTTAATCTAGGGACTAAGAAATATGTGTAATTACCGTAGGTGGATAATGCTTTTTCATTGCCATTCACCAAAATTAGTTTACCAGATATTATTCCTAAGAGGTATAATTAAAATCAACATAAAATCCAGAACACAGTGAAAATAAAACATTAGGAGATAATGTCTTTAAAATTACTAGTCCTCTGCACTGCAGTACAAGCATATCACTCTCTGGCTAGCAGTGTTTGTTTTCCCTGTACAGGGATGCTTTGAACTCCCAGGCTTCCCAGCCGAGCTGTTACTTTGCAGCCCATTGTAAGAAGCAGATATTTAATGACTCTCCATAATAAACTCCTTCTCTAAATAGCAAATGAGAGAACTTCACTGAATGCAGGGTTTTGACACCACGTTTGGTCTCTGTGTTACTCCCTGAGCTTCCATTGACAGCAGACTGGAAGCCTCCATGGGATTTGGGGTAGGTTCAGATCTGGACCCATGTACCTGTCATTATCTCCTGCCCTGGCAAAATGTCCTGGGATGAAAATGGGACTCATGCCAGGGTTTTCTTCCCTGCTACTTAATGTTGAATCCCATATTGAATAGCAGAAGCATTTCAGAGCCAGGTACTTGTACCAGATGTTCAATCCTGTTTTCTGCTCCTACAGAAGACATCACCTGATGCTAGATGCCACCTTTCATTATCAATGTCTAGCCTTCCTTGTTAATGAAAGACTTTGTTTTCTTTTTGCAAATGTTATTAAGCAAAGAACAAACTGATTGTCTAAATTGATTAAGCAGATTCATTCCAGTGAAAAATTTATTATTTGCCTAGTTCATTTCATCAAATCAATTCAGAGGAAAAAGGCTCCATGAATTAAACTAATCACAAATATATATTTTAAAAGCCAGTCGTTTCTGGCAGGATACAGCTAGTGCAGTCAATCACTGAGACAATAACTGAATTTTAAAGTAGCATCTTGCATTGCTTCTCAGAAGCTTCTTTGTTTTTTCTTTCATAAAATTGGTGTTTAGGGGACAAATTCGTCCCCTATTTAGTCCTATACATTCTGAATAAGTTTCTGTGGGTGCCCAGGAGTCATTCTTGGGGAAAAACTCAAAATACTTAGCTGGCCTTTTCCATAAAACAACAATCATACACTAATTAGAAAGCTAACTGTGATAGGTTAATAAGAATTGCTGATTGCTTCAGTCCAAACTCTTGAAAAACACCTATTTATAAAAACAAAATGTCATTAATTTATTGGGCTGAACACACATATTCATAATGCTCACTCATATCACAGTCAGAGAAAATTCCTGTATAATTTTTTGCAGGACACAGATGGAAAATCAAGCCCAGAATGCTAATATTCAATTCAGTTAAAAAGAAAGATCAACCACAACATTTGTATTTCTCCAGCAAATTATAGACAAGCTTTGGGCTTTTTGTGAGTAGATATGTGTACACAGACACACATGTATTTTATAGATTTTTTCCCTACAAAGGTAGCTTTGAAACCAACATTCAAGGAGAATCTTTTGTTAATCATGCAGATCTTTGTGAAGATGTTTGTCTCAGAGGGCTCACTAAAAGTACCCAGGTCTCACTTAACAGATGATCTAATAAAAATGATTCTCCAACTTTTTCTTCTTTATATCCTGTGAGCCCAGAGGTGCAGCAGCAGCACCACTGCCAGGATGTCCCCTCAGCATGGCCATAAGTCTCATACCATTACAAGAGTTAAACAAAGATGTTGTGAGCACATGGCGTGTGGTACAGCCTGGGGACACCTCTACCACATTTCCATCTTGGTCTCAGCTGAACAGTTCAAATATTTTCCTACCAGATGCTTGTATTCAGTCCCACAGCTTTTTAAGGATGCCAGTTTCAAGTAACTCCAAATTCACCTGTCTCTTGCTGAACTTTGTGAGAGCAGTTTATGGCTGCACTCATGGTTCAGCACTCAGACACAGATACACTAACAAACATTTGACAATTACAGCTCATTGGTCTCCCTTTCCTTTTTCAGTAACTTTTCCCTAAAAAGAAGGGGAAATATTGCCTCTGCTCGTTGTGCCCACTGAGGGCTGAATTTCTGGGGCAGATGTTTGGTGGTGCAGCTGATGCCTTGGTACCTATGCTTGCTGTCAAGTAGAATTCAGGGTCTTAAACAAAAAAAGATTTATAACAGCACAGAGAGAAAAGGCTATAAACACTGGGATGTGAGCAATAATTTAAAAGCATGCTGCACAGGCAATAGCAGCAAAATTCAGAAATCTCACTGCTAAGAAGGAAAATAAACCTCATATACAGAATAGCGTTACAAAAAGAATTTAGTGCTTTGGAAAGCACGGTAACGGCTGGTCTGAGGATGTCACCCCACCCCTCCCTGCCCAAAGGGGGGTCCTCCATCCCCACCCCAGCAGGGTGAGTGTTCCAGGCGCTGCCAGCCCTAGGGAGGCTCAGGGAAAGGAAGGATTCCCCTCACTTATGGCATCACATGGAGCCCCCAGGCCCTGTCTCCCCTCGCTGCGGGAGGACCCACAGCCTCTCACCAAGCAGAGCTGCAAAGAGCAGTGGGAAAGGGCTGAAGCTGCCTAGATAAACTATAACCCATCAGATTCACTGCAGGATTTCCCACCAGGGCTCCAGGACAATTGTGGAGGTGCCAGTCCCAGCAGCACCCACTGGTGCCCCCCAGGCTCCCCACACCGAGGGGCACAGGACCCTGCCAGCACCACGCACTGCTGTGCTCTCCACTGAGGCATTCACGAGCCTGGGCTCTGGACAAGCAAATGCTTAGATTATGGACTTTGACAAGAAAGCAAGCAATGACAGTTGAGAAAACAAACACTCCCAATAACAGAAGTTTCCTTCAAAACCCTTGCTGCTACATCATGCTAAATGCCCTTGGTGTGTATTTACACTGTCACTTTCAAGTGTTTTCCCCATCTTGTGCTGAGCTGGGGTATACACTGACTGCTTAATGGTACCTGGTGCTCTGCTGTACCCTCGCTGTGCCAAGGGACTGGCACTGGAGTGCAGTGATGGGTGTGCCTGGCGAGGTGCCCTTGGCACAGCCGGGAGCAGAGCACAGCCACAGTGGCCACCGAGGCTCCCACTGGCTCCACATCCCAGCTTTCCAGGATGTATCGCAACAGTGACCAGGGAACATGCCATCTCATCACCCTTTTATTATATCATCTTGCACTGCATCCCCCTGGGTTCAAAGGATCCAGAGAAAATCAAACCTCATACCATTATTATTATTATTATTATNTTTAAGCCATTCCCACAATGTTGCACAGCCTGACTTGTGATTTCAAGGGCAACACCAGTTAGTCCTGGGCTCAGCACAGCTACTGAAATGCAATGCCTCTAATTTATGGGTTCAGAGTTAGCAAAGCAGCAGAACAGGGACAGATCAGCAACTGAGAAGTGAGAGCCTCATCTGCTTCTGAAACCAGACTGAAAAATCCCATGGCAAGAGATACCAAAGAGGCAATTCCAGACTTAATGGACTGTTCACTGGAAGTGACAAAGTCAGAGGTATAAGCCATTTCCTACAGCAACACTGAAACAGAGGGACACAGCAGTCACACACCTGTCTGGGCTCCCCGGGACTCTGGACAGTGTCCCACAGCACATCAGTCCATCAGCCCTGCTCCATGAAAGGAAACAGGATGGGAGGATTCAGCCATAGGCTGCAGCTCACCATTCCCACTGCCAGAATGGCTGCTGCCAGGAGGTGCTGATGGGCCATAACAGGTATTTGATGCAATCCCCTGGGCTCCTTTACTTCAAAGTCAAATCTTGTCTCAGTGGAGGAAAAGCAGATTTATTTGGGAATGTTTAAGTTACTGCCTTACCAGTTACCCAGTGACATCCATGCTCAACTACTTAACTTCTCAGAGTGAAAAAAATCTGACTGGGTAATTTCATTTAAAAACCTATGTAATCACCATCCTGATTCTTTTAAGTATTCCAAGGAATAGAAAACACCTCTCAGGCACACTTGCCAGCTAAGCCAGCCTCCCCTTCCTTATGGCACTAAGAACCAGGGCACTTTTCTGGAAAGTGGGAGGGATGGAGCCCCTGGCAAGCAACACTCAGGTGTGCAGGGAGCTGCACACAGGGCAGAGAGGAAAAGCCAAGGTGCCAGGTGAGAGCTCTGCCAGCTCCCACTCCACTGCTGACAAAGCTGCTGCCAGCTGGGAAGTAACAGAAATTGGAACTGACAATGTGACAAATTCATTATTAATAGCACAACTATTTTTTAATACGTAGAAGGCTGTACTAGATTAATAAAAACAGGCTTTTATATTCCTTTCTGACAGCAGTGATGGTGTGTGATCTCCAGAAAATTGAGTGCTACTGATGCTGGCTCTGGCTCTGGCTCTGGCTGGCATTGGGATGCTGCAGTGGATTTGGCAGGGACAGGATTTCTCTCCAGGACACTGCAACTCCTGCACACTCCAGAAGGTCACGCAGGCTGACTCTGTGGCAGGCTGAAGCACTCACACAAAAGGTCAGCATGCTGTGGAAACCTGCACACAGCTCCTCCTCGAGGGGCTCAAACCTCTTGGTGTTCATTAGAATCTGCCTTGTTTTATCTCAACCTATCGTGGGTTTTAAGGGAGATTAATTTTTTAAATAAAGAGCAACCTGTGGGGTGTATGAGAGCCTCGCTCACTCCAGCCCACCACTCTGCAAACCAAAACTACAGTAGTAGTACTGTACATTTAGCGTGCACATTTGTGTGTGGTAGGTGGAGAGAGAGAAACAGAAATCCACCTGCACATCCACAAGCTCTCAAGTCACCTTTATCTCAGTCTATATATGTATACATACAAACATATATATTTTTATTCTTACTATGGGAATGTTTACTTCAGGTGTACAAATGAAACCCATCAACATGTAACACAAATACTTCATTTAACATCCCACTAGCATTTATTCTTTCTATCTCTGCTATTTTTTTAAACTGTTCTCTTTAGAGGAAAGAAAGCCATGTCAGGGAAAAAATATTTGAAACAAGCCTTGAAAAGGAAGAGTTTAGGAAAAGTGCATTCACTCACTCCCATTGTTTCCACCTTTAAATCTAAGTGTAGCTGCAGTGCACGGACTACTTACAAATGACCCTACACAGTTCCAGAGGAAAATAGTTCTTTAGGAAAAAACATTCTGACAACTGGCTGCTTTTTTTCAGCCTCCTTAGCATTTTCTGCCACTCTTTTGCATTTACCAGAGGCAGGTTCCATCACCCCTTGCTGCTTTCCTCGCAGCCAGTACCAAAGGTCTCAGCATCCCCTGGCTGACATGCAGCATCCCCACGCGGCATCCTGGCATTCCCGGACTGGGAGGACGGGGCAGGTTCCTGCCAGCCTCGGTCCAGACACACGGCCATAGCCTGGAGCTCCCCGGGACAAAGCCAGGGCAGGGAATGTGGCTCTTAGAAAAACAGATGTGACACGGAGTTGCAGCAAACCGTACCCAGGCATGAAAGCGCTGCCGTGCAAAGCCGAGCACGCCGCTGTCCCCGCTCCAAGCGGGGGAACCGCGCACCGCGGGGGCTGCGGGATGCGCTCGGCCGAGCGTGGCGGCTCCCGAGAGCAATCAGAGGCTTCCCAGGAGGGAGAGGAGCAATAAAGCATGTGGCAAGCTGTCACTGTGGGGGAAAAGGGGCAACTATGGCTCCTGTGAGAATTACAGCTCGTGGGACTCAGCACCCGGCAAAGCTGCTGCCAGGCGGGAGCCGGGAGTGCGAGGGGCGAGGCGTGTGCCGGGAAGGAGCCGCTGATGCGCGGTGTCTGTCACCTGCTGCCCCAGCCCACCCAATTCCCCAGCCCTCCTGCGGCAGGGAGCCCGCAGAGAGCCCCGCACACCTCATGGCGACGTGCTCGGAGACAGCAAAGGCCAGTTCCCAGAGCTTGCTCTGAGCCACCAACCAGCCATGCAATAAGCAGCTAATTCCATATGTCCAAAGGAAAACTTCCCACAGAAACTTCTTTCCTGACTGTTCAAGTTGAACGTAACACAGAACAAGAAACATTTCAGATGGGGATGGAAACACAAATGTCCCCTACATCCCCATGGAGGTGCGAGTCTTTTTCCCAGCTCCTGCCATGTGGCTGCCAGCACCTCCGGGAAAGCATCTCCGCGTGGCCCAAAGCAACCTGGAAGATCTTACTGCAGCTCCAGTTTGCCTCAGCACCACCCTGAGTGCCCGCCAAGCGCACGCGGCGGGGACTGGGGCACTGGCCGCCAGGACTGTCCCCTCAGGCCGTGGCAGTCACGGCTGAAACCAGCGAGAGGGACCCAGGAACACATCCCGGGAGCGGGCGTCAGCCACGCCGCACTGCCGGGGGGCCGGGACCCTCCCTGGGCCGGGACCCTCCTGGGCCGGGACCCTCCCTGGGCCGGGACCCTCCTGGGCCCGAGCAGCTGAATTAAAAGCCGGGCGGCGATGGCAGCCGCGTTGGGATCCCTGGAGCCGGAGGCAGCCGCCGCTATTACCGCACAAAAGCGATGCCGAGCAGCCGAGCAGGACAAAAGAGGTGGGGGGCAGCCAGACAAGAGACACGGAGGGTGAAGCGAGACAAGAATGGGAGAGGAGCTGCGCGGACAAGAGGGAGGGGAGGGAGACACGCACACACACACAAAAATCAGAGAAAGGGAACGACGAGGGGATAACAAGAGGGGAAGAGACCACATGGGGGAGGGCGTTCCTCACCTGGTCCGCTCCCTCCACGCTGCTCCTCTCACTCTCTGCTTGCCCTGTGCAAGGACGCCAGAGCAGAGCATCAGAGCTTTGGGTTGAATGCCCATATCCAAGGGGATTTTCCTGTTTGCCCAGGTTTTGCATTGCTACTGGGGAGGCTTTGATCAGCAGATCTGTAAAGGCACCTGGAGTAACTGGGTGAGTTTCTCACCAACAGCCATATTCCTCATTCCTATTGCAAAAAATGCACCTTGGATGATGCCACAGTCACCAGCATCTGCCTGCAAAACCAAAAGCTGGTCTTAGTTAATGCCGGGTCAGGGACAGGCATGGAGGTAAACAAGCTACCTCTCTAATGACTACTCTTGAACTCAGGGAACATAAGATACTGATGGCTCACCCAGCCTCACTCCTCTCCTTTACAAGCACCCACCAAACCTGGGAGACCCAGGGGCACTTCCCTCCTTCCTGCAGCCAAGCAGCCCCAGCAGCCTCACCAGTATTTTAGGGGACAGGGTGGCAGAATAACAATAAAACTCGGAAGAAGAGAAAGATCGACATTAGAAAATGCTGTAGAGCTAAAAACACACATCAGCTTTTGTTTCCTGATAAGACGTCTGTAAATGACAGAGTAAATGACAGAACAAATGTAAACCTCCCATCGTTCTCAAGAATATTTTAAAAGCTCTCATGTTTCCAGTGTTTCATAAAACAAGAAAGTCAGAAATGGAAAACACATTTTAAAAGTATGAACTTGCAGGGAATTCAATAAAAATGCATTTTTCTGACTGAAAAAGTATCTTTATCTTCAGGAATGAAAACTAACACTGGTGGCTAACATGTCTCAGGCTGGCAGCTCTGGGAGCCTCACCTTTGAGCTCCAGTGCCCCTTACACAGCACAGCAGCCAGCACTTTTCCCATCTCCTCCAATCCAATATTCTTTTCAAGTTCATCTATTTTTTTGTTAATTTTCAAGACTATATTATTTTTATTAGGATTTTTGTAGTTTGATATCTTTCTTTTTTCAGAGTATCAGCCCTATGGTGTTCACCCGCTAAAATAAAAAATGTTGCCACTTTTCTTTCTAAAGCCACTGCCACACTTCTGGCCACATATCTGCTGGTTACCAAAACCACCACGAGAGCTGACATCACAGAAAGGCTCATTTCTAATCTCTATGCTCTGGTCACTGCAGTACATGATTCCCCAACACACATGGTCCAAACATGATCCAGAACTGGACCGGTTCTCCTTGGGCCACAGCTCTCCAGAGCAAAAAAAAAAAAAAAA
>VXAX01007276.1:5646-70836 GCA_013399835.1 Leptocoma aspasia
GTGACAGCAGGGACTGGGGGCCTCTGCGGGCGGAGAAGGGGCGAGCGCGCTGGGGTACGGGAGGAGGAGCCGTGGGGCATCGGTGCTCTAGCAGGTGTCTGGCAGTCCCTGGAGGACAGGGCAGGCCGCTTCCCTTTTGCCCCTGGAAGTGGCAGCAGCTGCTGCTATCTCGGCGGGAGGAGCGATCTCGACCCCCGTAGGGATCAGTTCGGTGCTGGCTCTGTCACTGGAGAGCGGTGGGAGCTGCAGGGGCTGAAGCTGTGCTGTGCTGCAGAGCACGCCCACGTAGCGAAACCGGCGTGAGGCAATGCTCGTAACTGACCGAGAAGTCAAGCTTATACTTATTTCACCATTGCCTTTAAACTTTACTAACCAGACAAGCTGCTGTAAGTTCTGACTCGGGTAGACTGGAGGGCAGTTGCTGTAACACTTGTGATTTGTTTCAGAAGGCAGTGCAGGGACAGGGCCTGCCGAGGGCCAGCCTGTGGTGATCCTCCTAGGCTGGGCCGGCTGCCAGGACAAATACCTGGCCAAATACAGCGCAATCTACAGCCAGAAGGTGAGTAGCCTGTCTGTATTTTCATGACACTGTCATACTTTGAAACGGCCTTATTTTTGCATGTTGGTAAAGTCTCTCTGAAGCCTCTCTTGGTCTCACTCATGGGCAGTGAGTGAGAGGTCTCCTGTCATTGAAAGCTCCTTGTCTCTCACAGCCCGGGCACTGTTATCTAACAGCTGCTGATGTCACCTTTGTGTGTGCAGCTAAGACAGAAATACTTCCCTGGAGAAACTTGCAGCTGCTGTGTGACTCACTGAAGTATCTTAAGGCTTTTAAAGTTGTGGGATTATTCAGGAGTGACGTGAACTGTGTTAGTTTTCCAAACAGGTAAACATGCAGGGGCAGATTCTGTGTTTACTGCTTGCTGTTGGGCCACAGCACAGACGTGGCAAGGCTGGGGTGGGAACTGACAGAACACATCAGCATCTGTCGTGCCTTTGGCTCTTCCTTCCTGTGAAAATGATTCATCTAAATGTTGTAAGCCAAATTAATTTTATCCTGTCTGTGAAACAGGCATCCTGTGATAGTCATAGCTGCTCACTAGGAATTCCTTGTGTTTGAACTAGAGATCTGTCCTACTGCCAGTTCCCTAAGTTATGACATTTTCCTTTCTAATACTGTATTTTACTGGAATAACCCCAGCTTGTAGCATGGGGACCCACTGAAACCTTAGATTTTTTTTTCCTTGGTCAGCATACAAGGAATGTTGTATTTATCCAAATCTGTTCCAACTATAGGTGGTAAAGTTTGTACATTAACAAGTCTATTCTTAATGTGTAATCCAGTGCAGGAGTCATTAATTGGCTTGATCTACTGAATCTACCACGAGAGCCAGTTGTTAAGTGGCTTTAAATCACTGCTGAGTGGATGAGGCGCACGTTACAGGGCAGCATGACAACTTCTTGGAAAATACTTTTCTCTCAGAAAGATCATAGAAATGGGAAAGGAGAGGATGGGTTTTCTTAGCTCACTAGGAGGAAGTTGCTGTGACCATGGCAAGATGGTGGAGAAGGCTTTGATTTGAGAACTTGGTGTCCTCTTCTAACTCGCTCACTGTTTAGGGAGCTTTAGGGAGGGGTTGTTTTGGTGACTTTGCTTTGTGCTTGTCAGTGTGTAATGTCAGTGAGCTCAGGTGATAGAAAAGGTCTAAAGCATTTATAAATGTAGTTCCATCTGCTCTGTTTTGAAACTCCTCCAAGATCCTGTTTCCAAATCTAAATGTAAGGACTTAAGTGTGAAGGCAGTTGCTCAGGAGTTCTGAGTCCTTGAGCCAGAGCTCTTTCTTTGCACAGCTGGAATGTTTCAGGAAGGTCTACAAAAATCATGTTGGTCTTGGTTGGTGGTGAGTCTTAGAGATAGCTGCAAACAAATGCATCCAAGGAGAAGAGGAAGTTCCTCTTTCTTCTTATATTTGCTTCAGTGTGATGAGCTGGATGTGTACCAGAACAGGCTCATCTTACCAAAACGGCTGATACTGAAGGTCTGTGAATCATGGTGAGGTTTAACACCCATAAAAATGGGTGGCAGTGTCCCCAGGGGTTGTGCCAGTTAGCACAAGATTTGAAAGGATCTCAGACATGACCAAAGCCAGGCCTCTGCCAATGCAGGGGCCTTTTCATAATACTGTGTGCTATTATGATTAATGTAATCTATATTCGCTGCTGACACTAAAGACTTTCTTCTGGCCCTGTGGTTTCTGTTGGAAATCTGTCCCAAATTTTCATGTTCTTTGTACTGCTGCTTGCCTACTCTCTGTAATTTGCAGCACAGCTTAAATTTGTGTGGGGTCTCTTTCTGTTGTTCTTAGGGGTGCACGGTCATCCGTTACACGGCTCCATGGAGGATGATATTCTTCTCTGAGACCTTTGGCATCAGATCCCTGCAGACCCCAGCCAGGCAACTCCTGGAGCTGCTCTTTGACTACAGTATTGAGAACAGACCGGTTCTTTTCCATGTTTTCAGCAATGGTGGTGTCATGCTGTACCGTTACATCATCGAGGCGCTCCACACCCACCAGACGTTCAAGAACCTCAGAGTAGCCGGCACCGTTTTCGACAGCGCCCCTGGCAGAAGAAACTTGCGAGGAGGCCTTCGTGCCCTGGCCACTGTCTTGGTCTCCATGAACGTGCTGCTCAAGTATTTCCTGCTGTTCACTTTTGCCAGCATGGCCGTCGTGCTGCGGATCCTGCTGTACCCCCTGACCCGCTTCCTCCACGAGAGCCATTATGATGCCCTGCTGAAAGCGCCCTCGCGCTGGCCCGAGCTCTACCTCTATTCCCAGGCCGATCTCATCATCAAGGCCAGCGAGGTTCAGCTCATGGCCAACGCCCGGCAGCAGCTCGGTGTTCCTGTCAAAGCTGTGGACTTCTCAGATTCGGCTCATGTCAGCCACATGCGGGTGTACCCCACCTATTACTGCAGCCTCTGCACCACTTTCCTGTCTGACTGTGTCGGGGGCTCGCCTCCTTAGAGCTGTAATGACCTTCAGTGTTTGCCTCTGCTTGCTCAGCTCCTATGGGAAATGTCACCCCCTTTGCTTTTGTGTCTTTGAAGCGAGGAAAGTAGAGGCTTCTTGTTTGGTTTGGATTTTTTTTTTCCCCTGCTGTTTACAAGCCTGAAAGCCTCCAGCCTGGCCTTTGGACCAGCCACGTTAGAGCAGAAAGTAGATATGGATTAATTTAAAGTCCTGAAGGTGAAATCCTGTCATGGTTCATGCTGATGTGCTTTACCGAGGTGTCACAGACCAGAATCTCACACTGAGTATTATTTGTTTCTTCCTGTCTCTTCTTGTTCTCTGCTTTCCATGTTGTCTCCTTGCCCCTGATGTCCAAGGTGCATGCTCTGTTGCTTGTACTAATTTTACAATACAGCTCTTCCATGTCTTCGTTGTTTTGTTGTTTTTTTTCTCTCTGCCATTTCTTTTATCTTGCAATGAGCAAACAGAGCCAACTCTGCAGGAGTTTTTGCTTTTCTCAGTGCATCCCAGCTGTTGTTGTACTCTCCTTGCAGGAGATCAGGCCCTGAAACCAAGTATAAGACTGGGAAAAGGTGTGTGTAGGGCAATATGATCAGACTGTCCTCTGGTTCCATTAAATAGCTGAGATAAACCATCAAAGCTCTCTGATCCTTGGTGGGAGCTCGAATGTTTGTGATAACTTTTGTGTTCTTCAACCCAGAGGTTTAAGCTAACATTTTTTAATGTGTCTAGTGTTTTGTTTCTCTTCCTTCCAGTCTTTTGTGTGTTCTACTGAGTAGTTTTGCTTCTTGGAGAGCTACTTATTTGTTATTGTATGTCTTTAAGCAGCCTATATTTTGCATCTGGATATTCAGGGAAATTTTTGGATTACAGCTGTGCCAGACCCCAGAAACAGAAAGGTGGAATTGCAGAAGAAAACAGAACTGTCTCTTGGAGCTATGCTTTATACTGGGTGTTCCTTAAATCACCTCCAGCCTACAAATGACCATGAAATACAATGTTTTTGTCCATAATGTTCACTTCAGATGATCAGTCTCTGCAGTCCATGCAATATGTACAAGAAATTAGTTCCTTCCACCTAGTGAAAAAGTAGCTCATTGCACTGTACTTCATGTTTGGGTTTAGATTTTATTGTTTATGTGGGGGAGAAGTGGGGATAAAGACAGAGGAGAGCCTGCTGATATGTTCATGCTATGTCACAGCATAGCAAGCTAATTAATAACGTGATCAGGTTTAGCCAACTTTAAATTGCCAGGAAGAAGCTCTGGAGGGCTGTGACATGGGCCTGCTTGAACAAGGAACTGCCCTAGAGAGGTAGGCACTTAAAAAGCAGAAGGAGTTTTGCAAAAGGTTCTGCCAGTGGGTGGCTGTGCTGGTCTTGCCCACCCTTGGGGTGCTGTCATCCACAATTACAAAACTCCTGCTGTTCTGGATTGAAATGCAGAGGGGGAAGTCTTTGGGAAGCACTAAAATAATTTGGAAGTTTAAAACAAGAACTGTAACACCTTACAGAAGTGAAAGCACAGGGTGAGTGACAGTGGTGACCACACTGCTGGTTTGTAGCAGACTATTGTGACAATGCTCATTTACAGCAGAATAACCCCTTGATGGGCTTGGTTTTAGAGGAAGGGTTGGGCTGTATATGGGATAAGTGAGAATTAACTGAAAAGGGCCTGATGACCTGGTTTGTCTTTGATTTTTTTAAAAGTGAAAACTGTCCCCAGCACAGGAGCCTGTTGCTCAGGACCCAGTCTTCTGTAGGTGTGATCCCAGTTCCAGCTCCCACTGTGACAATGAGGTGTGAGGGCTACCCTGTGGTAAGAGCCTTCAGCCTTCCCCTTTTCATGGAGAAATTCTTGTTTCTAGGGCTTGGACCTGTAAAATCCAGTCCATGGTCCCCTATCTCCAGAAAGCCCATCAGAGATCTCCCAGCTTTTTACAGCAGGCACCTGGTTTGTGCTGTCAGTGCTGTAACTCCTGAGCTGTGATGTGTTCATCTGCCTTTGCAGAGATCTGGGCTGGGGCTTCTCAGCATCCAGCCTGTTTGTGGCACTCTGAACACTCTTGGGGAACAGGTGATAAAGGTTGTTTAACCAGCACTTGCCCTCATGCTGGTTTCTACAGGTTTGGTATTTACAGATCAGTTAAACACTCCATAATATACACCTCTGAATTAATACAGTTGTTCCTGGGAAATCTGCTGTTCCTGTTTATTGCTGCAGGTGTTGAACTTCTCTTGTTTACGGACTCGGGCTGTTGCAGAACATGGCTGGCAGGAGCTGGAGCTAAACCCTCTGCCCCTGCCTGACAGGATGGTGAAGCTTCCTCTGGAAAGAGCCTCACATGTCAGCTGCACCTTCCTTCCCCACTTCCACCTCCCCACCATGGTGTTGCCACTTCCCCAGCTCAGTCCAGCTCAGCCCTACTTCCCCACTTTCCAGGGCAGCGGGCAGGGAGCGGGTGCTGCCTGCTGGAGCTTTGCAGGCAGAGGTGTCCTGAGCTTTGCAAACAGGAGTGTGCTCACAGACATTTCCACCGCTGCAAAAGTGACTTGAAATTCGGAGGTGATTTGTGTACACAGCTCTCTGACAGCAGGATGATCTTGGGCAAGCCAGTGATTTACAGCACCAGTCTTCTGAGTGGGTTTTGTTTTCTGAGTCCCAGCAAGTTTTAATTCCGATTGTGAGCACTGTGTGATATGCTGGCCTCTGCTTTTCTGTACTGTGTGTGCCCCCACCTTCCTGCTCTCTGTATTCCTGTGGCTTATTTGAAACAGAAGGTTAATAACTTGGAGCTTGAAGGCACATGGCTGAGAACTGATCCAAGCACTACTGGATTTACAAAAACCCAGCCTCAGACCCTTAATCCTTGCTAAACTGTCACGGTTTGGCGCAGCCAGTGTTCCTAAAGAGCTTCAGCCTGAACACTGAAAGCCCAAAGGTTGCGATATCTTGGCAAATCCAGGTAAATCTCTGAGATGAGCTATGAGGAGGAGGGGCACTGCAGATCTGTTCATTGGGAGGAAAAAATGCAGCATCCCTGGGCTTGCCTTGAGGGTAGGGAGTGGGATGTGGCCCAGAGCTTGTTTTCCTGCAGTCCAGCCCTCATGTGCAGACTCTGAAATAGTGTGGGTGGAACACCAACAGTGTGGGAGAGGAGGATCCTCACAGTTGGCTACCAGAGTTGTGGTAAAACAAAATTAACTTTCCCTCAGTAACAAAACCTATTTGAGTGTTTCCTGTGAGGGAACTGACTCCTGGCTTGTTCCCCTGTGCTGCCTTCTCTCCCCAGGCAGTGATGATGTTACAGGACGGTTTTGAAAAACAAAAAAAGCCACTTAGTGGTCAGAGTGGCCCGTGTGGCTGGGCTGGAGGGCGCTCAGCTGCTCCTGACAGGCTGGGAGTGTGTCTCTGCAGCCAGAGCTCCCTGCGGCACTGGGGGAGGCTGTGGTGGGGATCTGGGCAAGCCAGGTGCAGGATCCAGCCAGCCAGGCTTCAGGTTTTGGAGCTGGGGGAACATCATGCAGCAGGACTGATTCAAATTAGGCCCCTGGGTGGAGACTCACCTGTGCCCACACCTCATGAAGGTGTTTTAAAGGTGTGTGGACTGAGGTCCCATTTTCGTGCATGTTGGGATGTTGCAGGCATATGCGTGGAGCTCTGCTGTTGATGGAAAAGTGGGAATGGATGGGATGGAACAAAACAATCCAACCCCGTGCTGTATCCCAAAAAGTGAAGGAGGGAGGCTGGTCTCCATTGCCCGTGGGAGTGACAGTGGAGGAGCTGGCAGAGGGCGGCTGTGCAGACCCCGCAGGAGCTCCGTGCCGGGTGGGAACAGCTCCACGAGATGGCAGCAGGATCCCTCTTTCCTGCATGGAGAGATTTCTAGTCCAGGAGACAGATGAGCACATCCTGGCGAAGACTCCAACAGCACAGCCCAGCGCTTCTGAGTGCCTGAGAGCATCTCCTGCAAAAGGTCTCCTCTTGGGGCAAGGAAAAACACCAGTAAGAACTAACTCCAATGACAAGAACTAGAGATTGTGAGTTAATGCAGAACAGCATCTCTCCCTAGGGCTGCCTGCCTCTGGAATTTGTACTAGATCCCATTCCTCAGTTTTAACTGATTGTTAAAACCAAAAGTCTAACAGCAGGAATGGCTTTCCTGCCCTTCTCACCTCAGCAGACCAGGTCACAGCACTTCCCTCTCATCACCCAGGGAAGGTTATCTGTTTTTTACATCAATCTGTGTAATAGTGTGATCAAGCAGACCAACTTCTGGGAGCCCCACATATCAGGACTCTGGAGCTCCCTTGGGTTCCCTGTAGTCCCCAAGCCCTGGGAAAGGAGCTGAGCTTAGTGCTGCTCTTCTAAAAAGGCTGGCAGGACCTCCCAGCACACAGGGCTGGAGGCTGAGGACACAATTAGGAAACAGGACAGCACAAATGGGGGCCCACAGCCATCACCTGATCTGTCTCCTCGTGCCCCCTTGTCCAGCTGGCTGGCAGGACCTGGAGCTAAACCTTCTGCCCCTGCCTGACAGGATGGTGAAGCTTCCTCTGGGAAGAGCCTCACATGTCAGCTGCATCTTCCTTCCCAGCTCCTTCACCCAGCCTGGGGGCATGGGCATACCTCCATCCCCTTCCCTTTGAACTTGACCCCCCCATCCTCTCATTTCTGCATCCTCATATGGCTGCAAGTGCACCCCAGCACCATCAGAGACAGGCTGTGTGGGCAGAGGTGGGCATGGCATCCTTCAGTCACCCTCCCAAACCTGTGGGGGCTGGGGCAGGGAGAGCTTGGGCAGCCCTGCCCCCGTGGCGTGATGGATGAGCTGACAATAGGGTATTGATAAGGAATTAACCTTGAGCCCTTCTTGCTTCAGTGTCAATAGAGCAGGAGCCAAGTACACACGTTTGATTGGAAATCTGTGTTTGGCCTCTGCTGCCTCTGAGCCCATCGAAGGAGAGAGATGAGAGGGGGGTGCAAACTGCCCTGCTGCCCCCTCCCCAGCTGGGACTCCCCCCCAAGGGGACCCCTCTCAGCTTCCCCAGCCCCCTGCTGCTGGAGTTGACCGTGGGCACCCAGCTCTAGAGGCTGCAGCAGCCTCTATGCCCCCAACCTGGCATGTGGAGGGCTGGGTACCAGGGCCCCCCTTGTTCCCAAAAGGGCCTGTGCCCATCTTGCACTGGCCTACACTCCGAGCAGTTTGTTTAATTAAGTGTTTTGCCTAATGGGATTGCCTCATTTCCATAACAAACTGGCGGGCTGTCATTAGGTGGGTTCCCTCATTCATTACTGTTAATTAGATATGGATCCCCCAGAAGGCGGCGCAGGGTGATGAACGAGGCCCCTGACACACGCTATTACACATTAGCATTTTCTCAATATATCCGATACATCATGGTCCTCCGCTTCCTAAAGATATTTTAAATAAAATATTAGCAGCCTGCTGTGGGGTAGGTGCAGAGGGAGGGAGGGTTTCTGCCCTTCGCCCTGGCCTCAGGCCACGTTTGGGCTGAAGTGGATGGGAGAGTGGCTGAGGCACTTAGCTGCTCCTCACCAGCCAAAAAAGTGGCCAAATCCCACCCTTTTCCCTGTCCTCGCCACAGCAGATGGAAAGAGGTCCCTGACATCCTTACTGCCTCCTCCCACCAGCCTGGGGACCCCTACACCCCATCCCTGGGGGACACAGCCATGGGGAGGGGTTTGAAAACAGCCCATTGACCCATCTGCAAAATGTTTGTAAACCAAAAGCGTCGGCGCCAGCCGCGTGCCGGGGGCAACCCGACCTCTGCCCCCCTGCCCCAGCAGCCTCCCAGTCCCTGTGCTGGGGTAACCCTACACTGCACTGGAGGCCCCTAATGCAGGATGTATAGATCTGTTGGGGCTGGGCGTCTCCTGCCCCCAGCTAACGCAGCCGATCAGACTTCATTATGGGGGTGTCCCCTGAGGGGTGCCCTTTGCCCTGCCCTCCTGGCTCTGTGGGGGGGACCAGTTGGGGAAACCCACCCATGGTGCGGCCTGGCACATGTCCCAGCATCCCCCTGCATCTGTCCCTGCATCCCAAACAGGACCAGGACTCCCCTCTGGGACATTACTCACATCCAGGGGCTGCAGCACGTGGGCTGTGTCTCTGCTGCCTCTCGCCTGCAAAGGGAAACACAGAGAAGCAGAAAGCGCCCGAGAAGATTTATACTTGTTTAATTAATGTCAAATGTAGTTTACAAACGGGAGTGACAAGTACCTCTTTGTATAGTATACACTGACACACAATCATTGACACACCGGAATATCGCTTTGTGCAACTGGGATTCTTTGGGCAAAGATAAGTAACTCTGATATTTCACTTTTTTTTTTTTTTAAATCATTTAAACTCATTACAGAAGAGGGGAAGTGGCAGATGCTTGTTACAAACTGAGATGCCTCTCTCCTCAGCCTTCCCCCTGCAGCTTCCCCCTTGAAAACAGGGGATGGCTTTACACAAATTTAAACAAACAAAAAAAAAACCCCAAAAATAAACCCCAAAGCAAAGAACCAATGACTAGTTACATATGGTTTTACACATACGTACATAAAGCACAGGGCTGGTCCACAACACCTGCCAGAGAGGCCCTGGGAGGGAGCTAGGCTATTTCCAAGGAAGGGCTGGGTAGGGGTGTCCTACCCTCTTGCCCTTCCTGGCTGCCTCTCAAACCCACCTGGCTTCACCCTCTCCATCTCTGAGACCTCAGTACCAGCACACTCCCAGCTGAGCCATGTGCCCTTCAAGTTTTTCTCCCTTTACAAATCCAGCCTGAGCTGTGCATGCTTGCCCTTCCCCTGCCTTGTGCTGCTGGCTGCAGGGTTGCCCTGCAGTGACAGCCCCTGCCTGCAGTCTCCCTGTGAAGGCAGGACCCTCTGGGGTGCCTTGGCTTCCTCTGGTGCCCAGGAGCTCTGCTGGCACAGAGCAGAGGAGGCTGCAGCTCTCTGGTCTCAGAGGCCACACACAGCTATGAGCTTGGACACAAGGGAAACTCCCAATTAGGAACTGTCACCTTTTGATGAGATGTTTATGAAATAACAGCTCCTTCCATTTCATTTGGGGTTATTTTGGGTGCAGTGGGATCCTTCTGAAATCAGTCAGGAGATAGCAAGGCTGCAGCTGTTCTCTGCAAAAGAGCTCAGGGTAGGGAAGCAGCAGTGGGACTGTCACACTTCCCACACATCCTGCTTACCCAGCCCTTCCCTCTCTGGAAACACCCCAGCAGCCCAGCAACACTGGGGTCCCAACTCCCAAGCCCTCATCCACTGCTGTTTCAAGACTGGTTTAAAATGCCCCAGCTGTGTTGTGCTGCCAGGTGGGATCTGCTTGGAAAGGAGTGGGGCAGATGAGCTTTCCCATCTCCCTGTCTTCTGGCTATGGGGAGCTGGCACCCCACAACTGCCCAGGAAGCTGTGGCAGGGATGCAGAGTGTGGGGCTGGGAGAAGTCCCAAGGCCTTGGGAAATGGGTCAGTATCTGTTTCTTGGATCCTGACAATAAAAGAAAGAACAACAGAAAAACAGGCCAGATGGCAGCTTTGGTTAAGGCTGAGGATACGGGAGACAGGGACAAGCACGAGGGACTGCGTGGAAGAAGCTGGGGCTGCAGGGGACCTCTGTGTCCAGCTGAGAGTGTCTCTGCTGGATCCTGGGAGTGGCAGTAGGGACGAGACAGGGCTGGCTTGGCTCTCTGCCCTAGTGCCAAAACCTCTTAGGGAAAACGCAGGCTGCAAGAGAGTGGGAGCTGGGGGAAGCCAGAGCAGGGCAGGGCTGGCTCTGCAGGGCTTGCATGGCTCTGCCAGGCAGCCCCACGAGGGAACTGGCTGAGTCTCTCTGGGCAAAGCCACCAGCAGGACCGTCGTGTCCCCTGCCATCCCCACTGTCCTGCCTCAGCACCATCCTGAGCAGCCCAGGCATCCTCAGCCAGGAAACGCTGCCCAGAGGAGGAAAGCAAAGCCAGGCAGGGCAGGGGAAGGGGCCATGGCCTGGAGGAGCACAGCTATCAGCCAGAGCCTCCAGCAGGCACTCCCAGCCAGGGGAGAGGGCAGTGCTCTGACTGACTCCCTCTTTCCAGCTCCTCACCATTTGCTCCTTCCCCAGCTGGGAAAGATAAAGGGGGCTGAGCCAGATTCCCCCTGTCCTGCCTGGCCCCCCGGTGAGGAGTTAAAAGCTGTGTCTTTCCGGGGATAACGATTCTATTATAAATAGCCCCATTAGCTACAACTAATGACAAAAATCCACCTCCTCTACTCCCCATAAGTTCTGTAAGTTATGGGCAATGCTACAGCCATTACTAAAAGCTGTTAACTTCATATCTGAATGAGGAAATATACACCACAGAACATTAAACCATTTATATTATATATATGTATATATATACTTTTTTTAAACTAATGACTTTAATGCCAAAACTTTGCTGAACCAAGAAAAATATGGGTTTAATGTTCTCTGCTCATTTTTTTTCTTCCTTAAAAAAAATACAACCCAAAGAAAAGAAAGGGAAACTTATTAGTATGTAATGTTTGAGTCTATCCCATTTATACACAACATTGTAAACATATATAATCTATATTACATGTGCTTCATTTCTGCCTGGGTGTGTTTTTTTTTTCTTTAAACCTTTTAGTCATCACTAGAACACCACAAAAAACCAAAACAGAACCAAACAAAAAAAAACCCCAAACCAAAACAAATAAAAACAAAACAAAAACTGATCAAGGAACACAAGTTACAGGTTATTTAACATCTTTCTGTGAAGGGTCCCTTCCCCAGTCTCCTGGGGGCAGAGTGGTCAACAACACAGTCCAAAGGAGGGCTCACGAGCCATCCACAATGCAAAGCCAGCTCCAGGGAATGGGTGATGGGGAACACTGGTTTTAAAAAAGGGGGCTTCACAACAAAGGATTTGGTTCTGCCTGCTGCAGATCCTGAAGGAGGTCTCAAACTGTGGGACCTGGCAGCTGAGGCTCCCCACTGCTCCTGTATCCTCAGTCCATGTCTGGAGTCTCTGGTTTGTTTTTTCTTTAAATTTTAAAACGTCTTTTTTTTGTTGTGGTCGTTCTTCTCCCCCTGGGTGTGATGAGCTGAGCCGAGTAGCTGGGTCCTGCCCTCCTGCCGGGTCCTTCATAAGTAGATGCGCCGAAGGTCTCCAGGAGACGTGATGGTGTTACACTGAGGACAGAGCTTCTTGGCACCCTGCAACCAGCAGATGAGATGCACAGTGTGAGAGCATGAAGGACATCTCTGCCTGGGACATCTTGGCCTGGGACTGCAGGAGCAGTAAGGCCCTCCAGGCAGGGCCATGGCCTCCACCAGTGAGCACAAAATGTCTGAAGGGGGAGTCCCAATGCCTTCTTTGACTGTCCTGGCAAGCCCCTTGTCCTTCTCCAGTCCCTGGCATGAGGCAGCTGGACAAGCAGGAGCTCTGCAGAGGGCTGAAACCCAGAGTCAAGGTGCATCAGCCAACTCAGCACCATTGTCACCACTGGTTTCCAGGGAGATCTGCTCCTTTTTGTTTCCCTCGCTCACCTGCAGCCCTCGATGAGCCAGTTCAGGTCACTGAACAGGCAGAAAATCAACCCAGCTGGAACAAGCGAAGTTTTCAGCAGGAATGACTGAGCTGGTTCATGGGGGGCTTAGACCATCCCTTTCAGGGCAGCACAGTGGGGCACTGCCTTGTCCATCCTGCAAAAGCCTAAGAGCTGCTGGCATGAAGGGACCCTCTGTCCCATCCTCCCCAGCTCACACAGATACTGCAGAGATGAGTCTGTTCTGCCAAGGTGAGCTGGAAACAGCAAACTGATCTGAGCTGGGGTGGGGTAATGGGAGGCCAACAGGAACACTATGTGACACAAAACAAGGGCTGATGTGCCATCTATCACTGAGCCTGACACAAGAGGGTGTTAATAAGCCTCAGAATCGGGGTCAACCTAAGCTGGTCATCATTAGATTGGCAGATGTGACAGACAACTGATGGGAAAAACAACAGAAAGATGGCTCTGCTGTGAGGCAGCCTCCCAACTACAGCACCAGCACCATGGGAAATTGGGATGGCCCTCCCTGCTCCCACTGCACATTATTCCTTGCAGCCATGGACTTCGCACACCTGCCATTCCCTGAGCTTTGCATTTCTGAACAATCAGGTCCCATTTGACAGCCCTTGCTACCAGTGGCTCAGCTGTTGATGGAACACATGTGGAGAGCACGGGCACCTGCACCTAAACCAGTTGCACACAAAGTCCTGTTGAGCTAGAGCTGAATGAAGTGTATGTAAAAGACACCCAAAACACCCTGGGCATCACCTCAGGGTGAGTGACACTCTCAGGGTGAGTGACAGGCTGGCAGTCTGAAGAAGGACAGACCACTGGTGGTTTGGATGGCACACCTAACGCTGGTGCTGATGCCAGTGGGCACATCCTTCCATGTGCCATCCTTATCTGGGACAACTACTGTGTCCATTTAAATTTTCCGCCTTCCAGGGCAGGGAGCATCCCACTGTGCCTGTGCAATGGACTTGGCATGCTGGATTCTGGGAGGAGCAAGTGTAACCTGTAACTCAAAGGAAAGACTTAAAACACTGATGAAATGGAAACTTGAGTGCACTGGACTTTAGCAGAGCCTGTTTATTTAACATGCCTCTTTGCTTATGCTCTATGCCTCAGCTTTGGATGTCCAGAATTAGAAACAGCAAGCTCTACTCTGCATGTCCCAGTAAAAACTTGATGCAGTGGTGAAAACATGAGAGAAAAATCCGAAAAACGGCCCCTTCTGCCCCTGTGGTGACATAGCATCACTCCCAAGGGGCTCACTAATCTGGATGCAAATGCCACAAAATATCCTGTTTCAACTGAGTCTCTGCTCAGTTTCATGCATTTCCCTTTTCCGTGGAGACACCTGTTGCATCTAGTTGCCCTCTTGGCATCAACTTTGTAGCTGGAGGAGGTCCCAAAGGAAGTGGCAGGGAGGTGCTGAGGAATTAATTCACAGCATGTTGTCCGAGGGACAGCAGCTGGCAGCTGCCTGTTCAGACTTTCCTATGTGCCCTGAAAAGCAGAAGCGTGCATGGTGCTTTAAGCATTCCAGATGTGACTAGTGCCCACCTCTGTGTCCATGCTCTCCTTCCTAAGACAGGCTTACTGGCAAGAGGCAGCAAGGCATCCAACCAAAGGCTGCAGGTGCTCACTATAAGCACCAGCCCTCTGCACTCAGCCCACAGGAATGGCAGAACAAGCCTGATGAAACCAAGTGCATCTTTGCTGCTCTCTTCCATTGCAAAGCACGGTCAGGTATGCAGTTCCCTCACTCCAGGGAAAGGGAAGATGGCTGGATTTATCTTGCCAGACCTTGGGATCTCTGTCCCAGAGATCTGTTTTCTGCACCACATGCTGATGGCTTTAGAGGGATTCACTCTCCCACTTAAGGCTGAGAGCTCCACATGCATAGCCAGGGACAAGTTTTCAACCATGTCACAAAGCAGAACCCAGCCACATGGAGCCTGACCTATTTTCTGCAAAAGCTACATGATCACATATTGATTTAGGGCAGTGGAGGATACTGCTTCACCTGCATGTGGGAGGAGTGGCTCATCCTTGAGCTGTGAAGCGTGGGTACACTGAAGGGAACAACGGCATCCTGGAAACCTTCAGCAGCCTGGCCTGAATGTGGTGCAGGCTGCACGTGGCACGCTGGGCCCAGTGCTCTGGGTCTCTCCATACTTTGGACACTTGGGGATGCATTTTTTTTACATTATATCAAACTGCCCTCCTCTGCACACATAAGCATTTGTGGTAAATTCAGAACTAAGTCCTGATTTTTTACTTTTTAATTGGAGTTGCTCAGAACCTTATTCCTTACATCTGACTTTTCGGTGTAGGTGTACAACATTTATCTGCAGCAGTGATTAAGCTCTTCTCTCTTGTGGAGAGGCACATAAGCTTGTACACACACACATGCTGGCACAGGCACAATGAAAAAGCGTTTGCTCCCCCACTGCTCACCTGCCAGCTGGGGTTACTAAACTTTTCCCTTGAAATAAAAATGCTGTGGAATAATAAGTCCCACCTGTCGGCCATTTCTTTTTCCTTTTTTCCAGATCCTTCTGCTCCTTTCATCATAGCTACATGGAAAAGCCTTGATGTGTTATAGCTGTGTGTGCTGGAGTAAAGGCCACCTCAGCTTTTCCATTATAAACCCCAGTTTTGAGGGGTTTATAAAACTCTGCTGCAAGAAGTTTGCTCCAGGGCTGTTACAAAGCAAAGAAATGGGGCTGGAACCAGGATGGAGTTTATTTTTTCTCCTCCTTTCTTAATTAAAATTTGGCAAGTGATTGATCCACAATACAGGCTAATCACTTGGGGTAGTAGTTTGAAAAACGCATTAACGAGAGCCGAGATGTTGAAAAGTCATTAGGGCTTACATGGTGCCAGGAAGGATTGGAGCAGTTTGTCTTAAAGTTGACTCTTAAAAAAAATGGTATGATGTCTGCTATAAATTGGCTAAAGCAAGGAAACTCACAAGGAAGGATTTAGGCACTTCCTGCTGTCCTGTGGGTCTAAAAATGGGCAATTTCCAAACAGAATATGCTAGCAGGCACAAAGAATAAAGAGACACACAAACAGAGTGGGCAAAGAAAGTAAAACTGAAGCAGAGAGATGACAGGAGGGACCCAAATCAAGAGCCAGCTTCTTGCCTGGAAAGGAACTGAATGTCAAGATCCAATTCTCAACCAATGCATCAGCCTCCTCTCCCACCCAAGCCTCCACACAGATCATGGAGCTTCTTCCCTGCAGATGCTAATTCCCAGAGAAACAGCTGTCCTTCACTGCCATTGTGGGGTATTCTCCAGCTGTCAGGTAACGGGGTTAAATCACCAGGAGAACAACTTTTTTCATGAAGCCTCCTCAAAGGGTGGAGCTCACCCCCACAGGCTGCTGGAGGCCTGAACTGAGGAATGTTAATTAATAACCAGAGAGATGAGAACATCACGAAGGCTCAAGCGCAGCATCCATGCAGCTGCTGACTCAGGAGGTCCCTACATGTTGCTGAAGCACTGAGGAATCTCCCAGAAGGGCTGCTCTGTATCTGTGCTGTTTTGTACAAAACCACTCTGGCCCACATGGCACATATGGTACTAGAGCCTAGAAAGAGTGGCAAGGCTAAGAATGTAGTAATTACCAAAGATATAAATGTGTCAACTGCAGAGCACATGCATATATCGATGGATCCCCTGGAAGCATTTTGTGATGAAGAGGGCTTTCTAGAAGTGATTTTTTCCTGCTCTTGTACTTGTCATTTTCAAATAAGCCCGGCACGCACAATCCTGGAGTCAGCAAATACACGTAGGAAATGCTGGATCTGGCTTGTACAGGTGATGGGGGAAACTCAGTAAACTGCATTTGCTCAAATAAACCTGTCCTCTTTCAGCTCTTGCACTGACCAACAGCTCCATCACTGGCAAACAACAGCCTCATTTAGCTTCCAGCCCCATTTACTTTGTAAAGGATACCAGGGAATGGGAGATCACACAACTACAGCTCAGACAGACATCAAGAACTTGCTGACCCATTCCCTCTGCAAGATCACCTCAACCAGAATTACTGCTGACAGACACACATCAACCCTGTTCTCACAAACCTCCAAGGATGGAGGCTCCAAACTTCCCCAGCAAATCACTACAGCAGATGGCCAATCTCTTCTGTTAGAGAACTCTCCTCAGGAGAAGGAAAATACAAATCCCACCCACTATTAGCTGTAGGGTGCCTCTCAGTTAATGGGGAAGGATAGAGACTGGGCAGGCTCTTAAAGAGGGAGATTCATCCCCTACCACCCTGTGACTTGGGCTGCAGTCCAACAACCAGCTGAGGATGGACACACACGTTGAGGAGTGTCAATGTTCAGGGAAAGGACCTCCACCTGCTGCTGCCCAGGCTAAGTCTTGCTCCTGCAACACCATTTCCTCTACTATCTTTGAAGAACCTGCACATGTTTTCAGGGTTTCCAAAAGGGATTACAGGTAAATCACTCCATGATTTTGGTTCTCTTAAGGCATCTCCAGGGTCCCTTTCTGCAACCCCAGCCTCTGCTTCAGAGGTGGAGTCTCCGCTGGTCAATGTTTCAACCCCAGAACTTGCAGCCTGTTGATGTGCTGAGCTCTAGTATAATTATACCTAAGCTAGAGAGTCCAGCAATCATGTGTAGAGTTAGTGATTAAAAGTCTCTTCCTTGCCCTTACCAGCGGAACAGTTATAATTTGGAATTAAACATCAAGAGCCAAAAGTCCAAAAATTTTATTTTCATCAAGTCTAAGCATTTTAAGATCCAATCCTCATCAGTGCCCTAAACACTATAAAGTCAGATGCTCGGATCATTGTACTGTTGTATCCTAGAAAATGTTTAAACCTTAGGTCCATAGACACATGTGAGCATCAAATTTCACCCTATCTTCAATATCCTGCAAAGGTTTAGAAGTGCTCCCAGGCACTGTGAGCCTTCAGTTCCAGGGCCTTGTTCAGTATGTGATCCTTGCTCTCTCAGGCACACTCACACTCTATGTTAATATTAGATCTTGGCTGGGTGTGTAGGCACAAGCACAGAGGAGAAAGGGGACTTTTCACCAGCATGGATGGCAGATCTCCAGACTGTTCAAAAGGGGCCGGAAGCCTGACACAACCCGCCTGCTCCAACTCCTATTAACTCCAACAAATTGTTTATTGCACAACAGAAGAATAATGCTGCCCCTCTCCCCCAGCCAAGTCTTTCCATGTGTGCTGCACGCGCAGGCTCCCTCCTCCCAACCCCACTGGGGAGCCAGCTTTATACCCAGGGAAAGGTAACAGCAGCGATTATTACACACACTATCCCACAGCTCCTCGCTTGTTAAAAAAAACAAGAGTCTCTTTTGTGCCCGAAATAAAAGGAGATACCTTAATTAGAACAATGCAGGTTGGTAAGCATTAAACACTGAGCCCAGCTGCTGTATGCCATTAAATTCATAAAAAGGGAGGGGGGAAGGAGGGCAGTCTTAACGAGATTACACACATTGACTTTGATCAAGACACAAAAGCACCAAGGCGTTCCAGGGTTTTTATTGCTGTCTTCAGGCTACATTTTAATGGTTACATTAGAAACATGCGAACACAGGCTGGGAGATTTTTTTGAGATGGGAAAGGGAGTGCAAGCATGCCTTGTGAAAAGGCCTGGTTTAATAAATTGGGGGCTGCAGGGAGAGGCTAGGACTGGGGAACACATGAGTAGTCACTTATTAATTGCTTCCCCTATGCAAGTGCCAAGTCCTAACATGATGTCTTGCTGGACTATTCCCATCCTGCCTGCCTGGTCAGCAGAAGAGCCACGTGCAGATCACACACAGCCAGCTTCATCACCACCTTTCTCACGGAGCTCTGGGGGGAGATGACTTCCCCTCTGCAAGGGATATGTTAATCCCTCAGCACCTGGAGTGATTTTCCCTGTTCTCATGAGCTGCTGTGACTACTGAACATGACAAAAAGGGATGTGACTGAAGTTGAACTAAGCTGCTGCTGAGCAACAACTTAGAGAACAGCCTGATATTGGTGCCACAGATTTAGAAGATGACTTGAGGCTGGTGGGAAGAGGAGAGGACAAAGACTTCAGAGTAAAGAAAATGAAGAGGAAATTAGTGTTTTATCCTGTGCTTGCAGCACCGCTGAAAGACAAGATTACTCTTCACTTAGCAAAGGTGGCAGAGCACATATTCATCCAGACACCTCGCAGCTACATACGCACACATGTGTCTTTTATAAGATGCTGCTAAAATGTTTACAAAAGCTTGTATAATGTAAACAGTGATGGGGTGTAGCTGAAGAGCTATAAAATACAGCCCAAGGGATAGCCAAGTTATTGAGTTGCTATTAGTACTCAAGCCCACAGGCACTTCACCATCCTGGTAACTTTTCTTGGACAAGACTTTTAAAAGGCAGGATTTAAAGGAGCATGATCAGCTTGATTGTAATTCCAAGCACACAATATGTTTTATAAAGTAGAGTAATGCCTTCCAGGAGCAAGTTTTTAGGAATGGCGTTCCCTTACATTTTTTGCAACCCAACACTGTATCATCTTGCTAACAGGAGAACTAGAAAGCACAATTGACTATTTTCCACTCCCCAGCCTGAACAAAATGAAAGCTTGAAAATCAGCTGCAGAGGGAATGTTAAAGTCTGATTATAAAGCCCACAGTTTGAACACAGGAGAAGAAAACATTTTATTTAGTAACACCTTAAATTTTAACCTGCTGTCCTTTAACAAATGTATAAATTACTACTCTACTGGATCACCTATTCAGTGTTCAAGGTAGTTCCCAATCTTATAAACAGAATGACATATGCTTGAAAACCACAGTGCTATTCCAAATAACCTAAAAAATATAGATTTGTATTATAAAAGTTCCCTTCCATATCCTTTCTCCTGAAGATGATTCCCTTTGCTTCAGGGGAATATTACGTTTCTCAGAAGCTACCCATTCCATGAAATCTCAGTGGATTTGGCCTCCATTCTCACAGCTTTACCTCTCTGCATGGATGCCCCACAGGAAATTACTGAAAGGCAAGGCAGTCCCTGGCACAGAGCTCTTCCCACAGCAGCGGAGGAAAAAGCAAGGGGCAGGACAGAACTTGGGTCACAACTACTCAAACAAAACTCTCTCATGTCAAAGCTAGAGTGGGGTGTTAAACAGCCAGGCTTGGGAAATCTGCAAGCACAGCACTTAGATTGTTTAAAATAAAGCAAAAAGCACCCTTCCCTGTGGCAATCTGGAATACAGTATCTGAGAAGAGAGGAAAAAGGCTGTAAGTCAACAAGAAAGCAGTCAAGAGCCTCACCAGAGTCCGCAGCCAGCATTCTTCACAGTGCACATGCCAGCACTGAATAGAAGTCAGGGGCATTGTGTAGGAGTCCTGAGGAAAAGAAGCAAACATATTATTTCCATAGCAGTGATCTAGTGATTCTTCACTCCCAGCCTCATCACAATGCCTTTCCTTGTGGGTAACACTGTCTTGTAGTTTGTTAAAATAGTTGGTTAAAAGAACCAACTTGTGTAATATGTAAGTTGTATTTTTGTAATGTTTGTATAGAAGCGGCAGCAAGTCTCCTTCAATCCCTTTTCTTGGCTTCCCAGAATTCCTGTTGAAAGCCCATAATCCACTCAAGTGATGACCTGGCTCAGCACAGTCATTGAAAAAGCATCTAAAGTTGCTCTGGCCACCTGCCATTATTCTCATCAGAAAGGTCACCATACCATATGAAAACCAGTGACAGGGTAAGATCAACCCTTACCACAATTCAGCTCTGCAGGAACAGCTTAACTACATCCCAAGAATGCTGCTACTATTTCAGCAGACATGCCTTCTCAAGTATCTTCTATAATTGCTAACAAACCTCTGGAAATCAGCAGCTAGGCGCTGTCCCTTTGTGGGATGAGTGACAAGGACTGCACTCCCACACCTCCAAGTTGTGAGCTGGCAGGGAGAGAGAAGCCTGTGCATCAAGCTGAAGTTGCAGAGGGAGCTCGCCACCAAGCAGAATGTTCTGTCCTCAGCAGAACACAAACCCAACAGGAGATGTAGAGCCCTGCAGACTTGGACCATCAGAGGGAGCTGCTGCCCTTCCTGAGGAAGGCCACAGCACCACCAGAGAGCACGCAGGACACTGCCAACTTTTAAATGCTCAGGCAACATCCCTGTTCCCAAATCAGAGAAGGTGAGCCTCTGATCATAGATTCTGCTCTCTCCTATGTACCTAAATTTGCACGTGCAAGAAAAGGACGTTGGTATCTGGGAGTTTTCTACAGGAAGGCAGAAAGTCTTCTGAAATTGGGCCTTTCTTGATCCTGATATACAGGGACAGCTACAAATACCAGTGAAACAACGTAATTCATACAGAAATTTGAGTCGTTAAGACCTTAATTTGGAAGCCTAATTGGTGATGAGTTCCCCCAGTCTGCCTGAAAAAGGAGAAAAGCTTCTCCCCTCCTCGGCAAAGATACCAAGACATTTCTGATTCATTACCACGAGTGGAGTGCTACTCACCATGCAAATGAGACATTTATAGCGGTCCCCACGGGAAAGCTGCCTTTCTAACTCACGGACACGAGCCTTTAACGCTTCAAATGTTGTCACTGCAGAGTCTTCTGTAATTCTGCAAAAGATGATGGAGAGTGAACATCACTGAGCACACAAGACTGTTAAGAGTTTGGGGGAAAAAGGATCCCACAACAGGCACTGCACAGGAAACAGCATCATATTTCAAACTAATACATCCAATTTGGGTTAAAAAAGAATTCCCAAAAAGCCTAGTGTGAATTCTTTAAAGTGTCTTTCTAAACACTTCCAAACACATCACAAAAGAACACTACCAGTGCTGGGGTTGCCAGCTTCATACAGGGCAAGACACAGACATTTAAAGAACAGATATTTTTGTTGTTTTCTGCCTTTTTTCTTGTCTCCCTTAAGAGATTACTTAGGACCACATGCTTGAAACAAAGTTCTGTATGTTGCTTTAAAGCTGCTGATATGACTTTTTGTGGGCAATAGGAGCTGTTCTTCCCCTTGGAGAATGGAGGCCTTTGCTGGCCATCAGCCTCGTGAAATGCAAAATCAGCTCATTACACAGGATCAACACAATGGCTTATATTAATGAAAGCCCCAGCTTTTTGGTTCTAATACTGAAAGAATGGAGAAACCAAAAGCACTGGACATGGTACCAACAGGGTGGCTATAAAGACAGCTTTACAATCTCAGCTTTCCCATTTCCTAGGGTCATTTTTGATGGGCAGCATTATCTCTTTTGTCACAGAGGCACTGTGCTGAGGCCAGGCAAGTGTATTTTCACGGTTCTGCAAGGCTGGTGAAAAGAGCAACTTGCTAACCTAAAAGCAAGGGCAGACAGCAATGCTTAGCAAATGAAATGCAGGGAGCATTACAGACAAGGATGTGTCACTCCAGCACGCTGCAAAATCCGACTTCTACACAGTGCAGGCGTAGGGAGGGGCCCTCAAGTATTCCCCAGAAAAGATTTAGAGAATTGACATAAAAGCTCTCACTTTCTTGAATAAAAACAAAACCAACAATTTTCACGTGTGTCAGTGAATTTCTGGCATCTCCAAGCAGACTCCAGCTCAGAAGAATCTGAAAAGCATCTCAACACCAGAAGCTGCATCATCAATCACAAGATAACCCACAGTGGCACCTATGTCTTCTGCCTTTTTAGAGGATGATTCATCAACAGGTGGTTAAAGCACAGGTCTAGTGGAATTACTACAACCAGTAAAGTGAGCTGCAATCTCAGCACTCTTGCTGCAGGCAGGCACTCACTCCTTTGTTCATTAGTCACTTGTTGCTAGCACGCAGGGAGGGACCTGGGGTGTCTTCCACAAGCTGATTCTGATGGCTTTTCCCAAGGCTTTGGTAATGGAACTAGTCAAAGAGATCTTGGGTCCTTTTCCTAATTATGACACTTCAGAAGAAAGTGAAGCTGCTGGAATGTATATGGTTAACTACCAGTGTTACAAAGCTCCTTCAACTTCACTCCCGCCTTTGTACTGACAAGACACGCTCTGCATGAGCTAACTGAGATCTTCATCAGAAGGAGATTCATTGCAAGTGACAGCTGCCAGAAAATGGTAACAATTTTAAAACTGAAAAAAAGGTAAAGAAATACAACTGTCCCATGATAGTCTAGTGGGTAAGGACCGTCTGGGGACAGGGACACTGTGGATTCAAGTCTTGGAATCCATAAATATTCTTTGGAGCAAGATGAAAGAGTTTCAGTAGGAGACAGTCCTCCCTGCTGTGAAAACACCCACTAGCTCCTGCTTGTTGGTATAAATTATTACCTTACCCCAGCTTGAGTTCCCACCCTCAAGGAAGAGTTGCTAGCATTTTCAAAGAAAGTCTAGAAAGGTGTTAGTTTTGTCCAAGGAAGAAACAGATTTATTTATAGCTTGAAGATTATTGTTGGCTGAGAAAATTGTTTCTCCTCCAGTCTGGCCCACTGTTGAACTGATGCTGGCTGAAGATTGCAGCTGAATTTGACTTCATGGAGTCCATTTCTCCTTCCTGCATGCACAAGGGCACTGGAGGTGTAAAGGCAGCGAGTGTGAATCCCACCCCAACCAGGTGGCAAGTAGAACCTCAACCCTTGCTAAATTCTCCTTTTACCAGGTGTGGAGCTACCTGTCCTCCTCGGATGGGTGGGCAACTCAGAAAGGAAAGAGAAAAGTTGATTCCATGAGCAGATACAAATGCCCATTCATCCCCAGTCCCAGCCCAGTAACAGCCAAAACTTGAAAAGAAAAAATTTGCCACTGCAACAACTAGAGAAGATAGAAAATGGTTTGTTTATAGAAATCTAAACAGCTGACCCCCACTGGCCAATTTTGGAAAGTCTCTGAGATAATCGCACCTGTCCAGTAATAAACGAATGAATCAGAAAAGGAGGCTGAATAGAGGTATAAGCAATAATGCTCGGAGGCTGCCTGATACAATGGCCAATCAATAGGAGGGCTGTAGATCAGGGTGCTAGTTAGCTGGAAAATTACCACACCGCTGCGTGCGTCACGCTGTAGGGATCCTGGACAATCAATGTGGGAGGTATTGATTTAGTTATTATCACTTCATACGCTCCAGACATTGTTAAATATACATTTATTAACAAGACTGGGGTGCACTGGTAAGAGAGGGAGCTTTAGCCACTGCGGTATCTCCCAGCGCTGATCAAAGCTCAGCTATGACAGAATTTAAACTCCAGGTTCTCCCTGCCAAGCAAGCTCACAGGACAAATCCTGACGCTCAGCACAGTGCTGAAGACACAGCTCCTACTTCACATGAGAGATAGGAGTTTTGGCTGTAAGTGAGTATTTTGCACTTGAGATTTCAGGAAAACCTCTCGGAGCAGCAGCAACAAGGGATGCGGCAGCCAAGGGTCAACCCAAAGTGAGCGATAATTGCATGGTTGCTTCGGAAAAGCTGGAGGAAATGAGGTCAAGGGAAATAGGGAGAACATTAGTAAATAAAGGAAACTGAAACTACCTCCAGGGATGGAATAAAGATGAGAGTCACTTCCCATGTGTCTGGCTCCCGTGGTGGCCAGCACACTTGGGACACATGCCATTCCATTTAGTGTCATTTTACCGTCAACCTGCTGCTTGTATCCTAAAGATAAGCATCGCTTAGGAGCAACTCTTCCTGCAGCAGCAATCTTGGGAACTCCCTCAGGATTCCCTCTTGTGTGTGCACCTTGTGTGTGCTTGCCTGGACACAGCTGGGAGCAGCCTTGGGCAGAATTTTTACAGGGTAACGCCAGGGTGGAGTGAGGGTCAGAAAGCCAAGCGCCATGGACAGGGGAAGGCTGTGTACAAGTTACCCTGCCAAGTGAGGCAGAGGGAATTACGGAGAAGGAATTGGCTCTCTGCTTTGTCCTGACCTCACGTTGGATGCAGGAGGACTCTTAACAATTTTGCGCCTCAGCGCTCTGATTTGACGTGTTTGGATACCGTCATTTATCAGCCTCCAGAGAGACCTGCTGAGCACAACTGCTGCCAAGAGCTACACCTTGAGCCTCAGTGCTCATGCTGCACCAGCAGGTGTGAGAGGCCTCACCAAGACCTGAACTGTCCTCCCTGGCTGAGGATGTATCAAGAGGGCACCTCCATTCTGGAGCAGAGACTTGCTGTGACACCACCACACACAGGGGAGCCTGAGTGAGAATGTTTATACAAGAGCAAAAACAGGAAGGGAGGGCTCCTTGTGGAATAAGCTGGGTCCCTGTACTTCTCCCTGGACTTTGTGGTTAAGTTTTCCACACCTTGGCAGTCACAGCTGAGGATGCTGGGTATCAAGAATCAAGTCTGTGAGACTGGGCAGACAGCATGTGATAATTTTCGGTCTTTGTGCCCAATGCATATTTTTCCACTATCCATAGCATTTTTCCCTGAGCACTTAAAATAAGAACACTTTCTTTCTCTGAGAAAATCCTTGCTTTGTTCAGGTAAAAAGCCAGAAGAAGTGCACAGAAATAATATGGACGAGGAAAAAGGACCTATCTGTAGCTTTGAGCAGCAATTGCCTCCTGAGGAACCTCCCCTGGGAAATGGCCACCCCCCCTCTTTGCTAAAAAACTTTAACCCAAACACTGGTTATTTGTTGAACATTAGCATGCATGTGATCTTTGTTTCTCCAAATTAAATCGAGCAATTCCTACCCGCTGTCCCAGTGGGCAATCACAAGCAATTCCGTTAATTAAATTATCTCTGATTCTGCAGCTCTGGAATCTCTCAATTGACTAAGTCTGTGCTTTATCATCAACAAAATACTGGACCAAAAAGGAAACAAAAAAATGCTGATGTCAGTGTGACTGGCTTTGGTTAACCCTTCCCAGCTGGGTATTAAGGGCTGCTCAAGAAACTGTTGTACTGGAACAAGCCCAAGAGCGACAGCCGTGTGCCACAGATACCAGTAGCAGCTGTTCACTTGTGTTTCCTTTCCACTGTACAGAAAAACACAAACACCCCACCGTCCCTGCATCCAGCATCCTGCCTATTTGAGAGCCACAGAAAAATGCAAACTGTTAGCTGCTGAAGAAGCAGAAAAACACCTCAAAGAAGCCCCTGCAAATACCCCATCCACATCTTATCCAGATCTCATTTGATGTATCCTGCTGTTGAGGAGTCTCCATAAAACATTCCCATTTGGTTTATTTCAACAGGATATAAATTTTCCTTTCTTCATAAATGGCTACACTGTACACAGCATTCCATAAATTTTTACAATTCCACTGTTTGTATGTACCTTGTAAAAAACACTTAGCACTGATTAAATGCACCACCAATAAAATTTCATGGGCTACTTTTGACACTTGATATTCTGACCTTCTCTCTTCCTCATACATTTATTTTTGTTTTCCTATGCTTGTAAACACAGACTAACAGAGAGGAAAATGTACAGTACCACTGACAAACCTGAAAGTGATGTATTTATTTTTAAACAAAGCCTTTATCCTCCCCTGTCCAAAGTGGAAAACCCAGCAGAACATACATGCCACCTCCCTGCACCAAGGGCAGAGGTCATGTCACTAGCAGCTTACATATCATAAATATTAGAAACAGACTGGTCGATGCTTTGAAGGCAAAGTCAAACTAAAGTAAGATTCCAGGAGCAGAGAAATTGCCCCAGGCCATATCCAACCCCAGCTGTAGATGACAATTATCATAACCACTACTACACTGCAGGAGAGGAAGCCTGATGCAGTCCTTGCTTTGTGGGGCACAAGACTTGATAAAACAACCCCAACATCAGTGCACAATCATGCAATTGCAAGCCTTGTCTCATTTTACATCAATTTACATCTGGGTGAGAGGGCAACTCTTTCAGAGAAGAGACCCTGTTTTATTAGCCTGTGACATGCTGTGCACAGCTCTGTGACACCCAGGAGCACTGCAGAATGGCAGAGCACAGTGATGCTGTCTCAGCTCTCACTCATACATTGTCTTCAACACAACTCCCTCGCTACCTGAGTTTCAAACACTAACTATAAACACTCCCATGTTTTTTGGGATAAGAACTGCTTTCATTTTCAACCTGGTGAAACAATCTGCCCCCATTTTCAATTTGGCAAGCATCACCTGCAGCAAGTACCAGAGCTAAAGATACAGGGAGTTTTATTTTGGTAGATGTGGATTAGCAGTGCTGAAGTCAGTGGGAGATCCACAGACTGAAAGGACTTTTACACTTACTGGAGTGCAAGAACATAACATAAAGCTGAAAAAGCCCCTTTGCTACTAACAAGCAAAACATTTAAACTAACACGTAAGCTTTTAAGAAGAAAAGTGAGAGGTGGCTTTAAAAGAAAATAGATACAGCTATTTTCAATATCTTAAGTCTAGGCATTTTCAGTATCTTAAGTCTCTGCAAGAAGCCCAGTGTCAGGCACTGGTGGCAGATTGACTGTGAATCACCCCACAACATGTGGGCTACCAGACTGGCAAAACGTACTGAGATTTTATTTCACTAGATGAGCTGATTATAGCAGAAGGGGTTTGCATGCCTTGATGTAGAAAACTGCCCAGCAAAGCTGTTTACAGAAAAGCCATGTCAAATCACACCAAGTGAAGTTTAGACCCTCTGAAGGGTCTGCAAGACTGCCAATACTAAAAGCAAATCTCCTGGCAAGACATCAACATTTTAGGAGTTGGCTTCCCCTTTATTTAGCTAAAAATCTCATTTATTGGGTTTATTTGTTTTTAGACTAACCTCCTTTAAAGAGGCTGACTTATAATCCTGTAAAACGTTGTCACATGTATTGAGGAAATTGGCAAGGATGCTAATTTATTGTCCTCTAGGAAAAAAAAAAGCCCTCTTTCCTTGATTAATGTATGTTTTTGTATTGTAAGATATTAAAGAATGCTGCTTCACCTGTAATTATAGAGAATAGTTTACTCTGGCAAAGTGCCCTGGCTTCTGGTTGCCAAGTTATGAATAATGCAATGTTCCCCATTCTAATTTCCGTGTTCCAAGTTGTGAATTTGGAGCAGGGTGCATGCAAGGGCACACACACACGACTCCAAGGCACTCTCAGTCACGAGTGCCTCTATTTTATACTTGCTTGCACAACTTGTTAATACTGGCATCTGCTTGCCAAATTCAGAGTTTGCTTCTGACTAATTTCATCTTGATGCAAACCAAAAATGTTGTCTCTTTTCTTCCCTGCAGAGGAATTATTTCTCTTACACTTGCATGCACCGTTGCAATACCACTGAGGGGAGCTTACCACTGCAAGAAGGCATTTTAAGCTGCATTTAGTAGGGAGTTGGGTAAAGATTCCCTGAAGAATTTGATGACAGAAGAATTAATTTTGCTTTCACATCTCCCCCGCCTCCATAACACAGAACCCAACAATGTCTTTACAGAAGCGCGAAGTAAATTCAGGCGCTGGCTCCTTCTCTTCCCTTTTTTTGGCCCATGTTTTGCTGGGACACATGTGCCCAGCCCCAATCAAAACAGAGACAGATGGCACTGCTGATCATTCAGAATAGAAGGAGCCTCGGAGTCAGCATGTTTAGATGCATTTGTAGGGCTATGCAGTATCCACTGGCCACTGGGACTGATTTAAAAAGGCGGCGAGTGAAAGTCTGAGCTTGCGCCAAAATTTTAAATGTGCCATTTGAGCAATTATGGTTCGACATGAAAGCTGGGAGAAAGAATGCATAGGTCATTCTGATTAGATTTAGAGACTATGTTTCCTGTTCCAAAGAGAAAATAAATGCAATCCCATTGCTTTACTGGAGCAGATTTGGTGATAAAGAAAAAAGCCATGCTATGGAAAAGTGGTTTGCTGCAGTAAGGTTTTGTTGAGGCAGCACAAGCTGAATCAGAAAATGATTCTCTAAACAATGTTCCTAAACAGAAATAATTACTCATCTAATGTGTTAATATCTCGATTCACTTTTTAAATGTATCCTTCATCCTGAAGACCCCAATTGTATTTCTAACAGATATGTGAAGGTGCATTGTGGTCTCTATCTTAATACAAGCCAGGGCCACAAAAGGCAGGAGGCGGAAATGGAAAATGCAGCTCCTCTTCTTGCTGAGGCACGCAGGCTAAAGGTTCTAGCCTACGGACACTTGCCTCCATCCACAAGTAAACATGTTTGGATTATGACCAAGCTCCATATATAGCTAGGCAGGTCTATTTTTCTACTGGAAGACTTATGGCAGCTGTAACTTGTCATCTTACTGTGGCCTGGAGCTGGTCTGGGATTATTGGTAGCTTTGGCTGGACGATCAGGGCAAAAAATTATAAAATATCCATGAACTGAAAGAGGAATAGCAAATTCCTAGGGCTGAAAGTTGCTCAGAAGGTTGGACATGCAGCTGAGTCTTGCAGCCAGCCTCTGTGAGCAATTAAATAAATGTCTCCTACTCCCATGGCCCCCATCCAAATGCCTGAAATAAACAGGAAATATCTATGCTACTACAGCAGCACTTGGATTTATCTATGGCCTTTTAAGGGCTTTACTGTGGAGGTGATATGCTTTCCAGAACCTCCATTCATGACCGCTGACTGGAGGCACACAAGGGCAGTGCGGTAACACATCCTCCCGGCAGCTTCCTAAGCTGCTGCTGCCGCCCTAGAACTTTTACACTGTTGCTGTTTCCTTTTAGGGGGAAAGAAAGGATCAGAATTAGCATCATTTAAGGTAATCGTGCCTTCAAAAAGAAACACGAGGCTATTAAAGGAGGCCAGGGAACATTAGTATCACATAACCAACTGTGGTCCCAGAGCTAGAAAAGGAAACCAGCAGCGCAGTGGAAGGACAGGTCATGAGACGGCTATCTGAGGGAAAAGCAGGAATGCTTGTGCTACTGTGTGGGAAACAACAGCTTTTTGCAGACAAAATCATCAAAAATGAAGAATGAAGATAATGGAGAAATAGGATGGAGTGCCTGTAGCAGTGGGGTGTAAGGTTAGGAAAAGAATTGACATGAAGAGAGGACAAAAAATCAACATGGATATGAAACTACTTTAATTATATTACTTTGCTTCTGTAAAGGCAGTGCTGGGTTCTGTGTTACAGAGGCGAAGGAGATACGAAAGCACAATGAATTCTTCTGTCATTAAATTCCTTGGGAAATCTTTACCAAGCTCCAACTAAATGTGACTTAACATTCCTTCTTGCAGCAGTAAGCACCCCTCAGTGGTGCTTACTGAGTGGTACTGCAACTGTGCATGCAAGTGTAAGAGAACTAATTACCCACTCCACAGTTGTCCCAGACATGGTTTAATGAGAGCTAACAAAACTGGTCATTTTCAAAGTACTATTTCATACTTATACTTACTAACTGTAGCCTAAGAAATGCATAAACTACCAAGAGCTGTAATTACAACCATCCTGTTGTCATACAGCAGCTGGCACAGCACAAACACTTACTGAATCCTGCCACAACGGTTAGTGAGTGCCAAGGAAAGCAGTAGCCCTGTCACCACCAGCACACAGCCAGCTTGTGCAGCCAGGGTTGCCCCTCAGCAGATGCAGGAGATAGCAAACTGGCAGAGGATGGGGCACAACATGATCCCTTTTCTGCTCTTCAAAGGAACATTTTCATCCAAACAGGGAGTGCAGCCTACATAAAGATAATTGTTACATTTCTCGTGAGAGCACCTGGGCACCACACAAACATCTCTTAAAAAACAGTATCAATCCCTGCCCTCTTAATTCTTGCAGCTAAGGGATGTGAATAAACAGTCATAGCCTGAAAGTATTTTCAGAAGGAACACAGCAAGATCCACAATGCTCCATCAGAGACAATGTTAAACACAACAGGCTAATTTTAGGGACGAATCCTCTCTCTGACAAGCTGCTCACACATCTAAGGGCAGAATTTGTCTACTAGAAGGCAGCTGTTTGTGTTTTATAAGCTAAAGTTTCTCTTACCTATGGAATAACTCCAATATTTCACAGGGAATCATCATCCATCTAACTGAAGTACCCTCTAACAGACCATCAGCCTCATATCCCCTTTGAAATAGCACAGCTGAGCACTTGCTGGGCCACGATTTATTTTTTACCTTCTAAGACATCTTGGTAACTCTATAGCTCAATAGTGACAGTCGAATTTCACACTGCGATAGCCCCCCATCGATTTTTCATTCCCAGGAAGCAACTCTACAAATTAAAGTTAACAGCATTTCTGAAACTGAAACTTCTGAAACTGAAAAGAAAAAAGAAAAGAAGGGGCAGGCAAAAAGACATAAATTGCAAGATGCCTAAACCACGCCCCCAACGTAGGAATAAAATTCCACCCTGGGTTTTTCACCAGTTATGGGCTAGGGATGCAGAACCTACTGCCCCTGAAGCCAGCAGATCCCTTGGGTTTGCAGATGCTTCAGCTTTTAAAACATCACAGGTTCAACAGAAATAAGAGTCCCTCCCTATATGAAGATGTCAAAATCTATAGAAAATTGCCTCAAGGCATAAAATTAGACCAAAGCTCTGGACAAGGCTGCACTACACAGAGATACCACCGACCCCCACATCTGAGCTGGTACAGCCACAGCCTGCCTCGCTGAGCTTTGTTAACCACTGGCCAGTGAAGAACTGGACACTGACACAATTTCAGTTTGCACAGTGGTTATAATGCTTGAGACCATTATTGTCACATGTAACTTCTCTCCAACAGTTAAAAGAAGGAGTAGAATAAAGAAACACAGCCAAGCACTCTGCTCTCCACTGTCACATCCCAGAGGAAGAAGTAATGCCAAAGCCTCACTTCATAAAGAAATGAAGCATTTTTCTCCACACCCTTTCAACACTGAACACCAGTACACAGTACAAACACAGAACTACATGCTACTGAGTTACTGAAAAGCAGTAAAACCTAATAAAGACAAAAATCTGAACACAAGCAGCACAGCCCAGCAGCTCCTTCTCAGCCTTTGACAGTCCCACATTTCAGTTCAGTGTCCTGAATCCTCTCCCAAGCTCACATGGGCTGTTCTAGTACTGAACCCACCAGCAGCATCATGCTCTCAGCTTAGCAGAACACAAAGGGTTAGTTCATTTATTACTCAAGTTAATTTTTTTTGGTATGAGATATTCTTGTCTCCCATCAAAGCCTATTAATGGTGTGACACTGTGGAGAAGGGCTGGGCAGCGCTTATCCTATGGTGTGAATTCTCAGCAGCTTCTGTTTTCCTCCGACATACCAGCTTCAGCTGGTGTGACAGGGCTCCTTCCCTTTCAGGCCTCTGCTAATCCTCTGGCTTCACACTCCGCTCCTGCCTGGGAGCAGGGTCTCCCCAACAGACACTGCCACCTCCCTGACTGCTCTCACATGCCTGTCTCTTTGCACAAGGACCCCAATCTGAACTTTGTTTAATTTTAACTGATGCTCCTCCTTGTGCTGCTGTGCCAGAGCCCCTCCAGAGCCAGTGTTTCAAAACAGCTTGATTGGAAAGCGGCGAGGTGGGGGGGAAGGGGAAGAAAGAGCGACAGGAAAAATAAAACAAATACAATTTGCTTTTTGTCTCTAAAACCCTCTTTTTAACCCAACAAGCGTCTCATCCAATGAAGCATGATAAGCATGAAGTGTTATATAAAGAAGATAATTATAAAGGGATTTAATGCTTGGCAGGCTTGTACTGCAAGGTTCAGAGCAGAGGTAGCATACTCACTTACACAGCCTTGTGTCCGGGTTTGCTATTATGCGGGCAGCGTGGCGGGGGCCAAGCGGAATCAGAAACAAGATTTGTTTTACCAAAAAAAAAAAAAAAAAAAAAAAAAGGCACAGCCCCCTTTCCAGTGAGGATGGCAGTTTCAGTCCCACCTCCTTCCACTTCTGTCCCATCCCTGATTAATGATGTTGTCTGCCTGATTTATGACCCACCCCAACAGATTAGAGTTTCCCTCTTCAACCTCCCCCCCTTTCACCCCTCCCAGAAGGCACAGCCACACTCCGTTGGAAATATTAGAGAATTATTAAATAAACATTCATACGTCATGTCTCTTCCCATACTGAGCTCATCGCAGTCAATGCTCAGCGGCCGGGCCCTGTTTGCTTTGGGGCTGACACCAAACAGCTGGAGTGATTCATGGAGAGGCTGGCTACAATGCTCTGTGCCATACATCATGCTCGCAGCGCTCCCTGCCCCGGCGGAGATAAACTGATCAACCACAACGGGCTGGAATGAATTTATGACAACACAAAATTGAGGAAAACAAATGGGAGGTGACCCAGTGGGCCACTAACCCAGACTCTTTCGCTGGCCTGCAATCTAGTCTGGTAGCAGAAAGCAAAATTGAACATTGGCACTCTGAATTAAGATGCTGGCTTTTAACCCCGGGGAACCTCGGTTTCAAAATGGCACCAGACCCTCACATGGCAGGGACAAAGACTTTTTGTGGGGAAGGTGCTTTTTGCAGCTCTCTGTGAGCAGCACTTCTGCTGAGAGTCTGACGTCAGTGGAGGCATCAGGGAAGGTGCCTGGGCAATTAGGGACCAGCTGCTCTCTGGGCAAAGCTGCATCTCCAGCTGAGGTAAAGGAGCATTGTACTGGCTGAGCTTTGCCTTGGCAATGGCTGAGGTCTTCAGCAGACAGGCAGGGCTCGGGTTGTGTGATGCTCCTTCATCTCTCCCCAAGAGCCTTCAGCACCCCAGCGTCTCTTCCAGACACCTCATATTGGTAAGACTGAAAAAGCTCAGCACTGAGACACCTCACAGTACTGGGAAAGAGAGCTGGGACCAGCACCACATCTCCCACCACCCCTGGCTGCCACCTGAAATTCAACTACACAGATGAGATCATCCTGTCCAAGTTACTGATGATCTGGCACAGCACAAAGAACAGAGCAACAAACACAGACTTACCCCAAGCCCCATCTAGTTGTTCTACATGCAAGAGACTCTCCCACAAAACCCCATGTTTAGATTAATTTAAACCTGCTCAAGTGAAGAAATTCAGCTTCTTGCCAAAAGGAGAACTGCTCTCTGTACTGTATTAATGGATTAAAAACCAAACAAAACTACACTACTCTCTTCGCCTGGACTTATTTTTGGAAGAGGGGAGGAAGGAACATCATACCTATGAGAGAAGGATCAATAGGCAGATCACTGCTAACTCTATTAGCCCCTGCTCTAAACAGAGAGCATGGCTGACACAGGTGCTAAACCATGTGCTTCTGGACAATTTAAAAAATGCTAATCAGATGCTACACAAGGTTTAATATGCCAATCAATAATGCTCAGATTTAAAGGCAAAAATTGAAGTTACAAACAATGGAGTAAAGTGATGCTGCCAAAAACTTCCTGTAAGCACCACCCAAAACAAGAAAAATGAAACCAATTTAGCTCCAGATTAAGAAACAGGAACTAGAGATGAATCAATTTAGCCTGTTGGGCTAGGTCGCCATATATCATGGCTCAGCACTGGAGTGGGAAGCAGCCAGACAGTGAGAAACCCTTCCCCCTCCTTTTCTGTAGGCTTCTAGCTCTGATCCCTGTTATCAATTAATTTAACAGAACCCCTCTACACAGACAAGCACACAGAGCATTCAGACTCCTTAAATGGCAGGACAGAAACTATTTATCACACACGAATCTCAAAGGAAAGGAGAGAAAAAAAAAGGCAGCTAGGAATTCTCCACCTGAAACACCGTCTTGTTTTCTGAACCTCGGTGAAATAAAGTACCTTAAATGAAAAGGTCCCTCTGCTACTTTCAAAAATTAACATTATTGGAAAGACTGAACAAGACATTTAAGGAATTTCCTGTAATTTCTTTTGGGTTTTACTGACTTTTAGCAGAACTGAAGCTTTAGCAGGGAAGGTTACCGCAGAGCAAGGTGTGTGTGCACAGACGCACACACGTGCTTGCTCTCCGCACGTCACTGCAGCGTTAGCGCCAGAGTTGTTTGGAAAGGATTCTGAGACCCTTCAAAAGGTGCTAGCTAAAGCCTCTTTGATCAGATTATTAAAGCTATGTCAATTTTATCACTTGAGCTCAAGTGTTCTGGAAAATGTCAAATCCTTTCAGCTCCTACAGTTTAAAGATTTTCAATAGGAGTGGCTCTGGGAGGATGGAGGGCTGCTGGGCTGACAGGCAGGAGGCCCAAAGGGAAGCCAAGCAGCAGCTGAGACAGAGACTGACAGATTAGGGCAGAAGGGATGAATCCTTGCCACCAAGACAGCATGCAATGGTTGGCTCACTCTAAGGACAAAGCTGGTTCTGCACCGACCTACAGGCTCCCAGACTCAGTGGTCCTTGGCCAAAGTCTGCTGACTGAGAAGCATCGAATGGCAGACAGCCAACGTTTGGGACATGCTAACAAAAAGGGCTTGTAGAAAGGAAAGTGCTGAGACAGCAAAGCAGTGTTAAAGTTCTACAGCAGGGAGTTTCCCCAGCTAACTCTGATTCTGAACATATGCTCTGCCAGGCTGCCTGAAATGTCAGAGACCCAAAAATGTGCCAGGGACGCAACCTCTCAAGTCAGGACCAGGAGCAGGTGGAGAAAAAACTACCTTAGAAAAATGACAACTTTCTGTAAAGTCAGCTTAATGCTACACCACTAGATTTTTCCCCATCCCAAACTATCCATGGACATCACCCCAAAATGTAATATTTAAAACCCACCATTACACCATTGCTTCCACCTTGTTCAAGTTGTTTGGTCTCTCACTTGATCTTGGGGCAATGTTTTCTATCAGGCAATAATCAACTTAAAACACTGTCCCATCCCAGCTAATGCAGTCCATGGCAGTAGAGAACAGCCTGTAATTTTTGGCTTGGACCATCAAATCTGCCCAAGTAGTATGTCTCCCCAGCAGCATGTGGAATAAGGTTTAGAATAGAGGTTGTTACTCAGATGAGCACTGCAGATAAACCCATTTATTTCTATTTCCGACTAGACTGCAGCACATTCAGTGAGCAGAAAGGGACAGGAAAGGAGATGCCCAGCAGTCACCCCACTACTGTATATTCAAACACTGGGACTTAAACTTCTGAACCATTGAAAGGGCTGCAGGTAAAAAACTCAGAAACTGAGACATTATTCCTGTTAGGAACCATACAAAGTCTCAATATAGATCTTAAGGAAAAAGAAATTCCCTCTGTGAGACTTCCTCCAAGTAACACTGCTGCTAGGGGGAGATTCTCTTTTGTTGAGAGATGAAAGATGGAAGACAGAGAAAGCAAGCATGGATATATCAATTTACATAATTTCAAAGAAGGCAATTTGCAGTGGAGAAGCCCTTTGGAAGCTGTGCCCAATTCCATCTCACTGGGTACCTGCCCTCACAGGTATCTGGTGGAGAACTCTCCACAAGCCCTCTGTTAACACAGCAGTGGTGAGTGCACCAAGTTCAGGATTTGTGTTGCAGCACAACTTCCCTTGTCAGTGGTAAAAGCTTCAAATATGCCTACCTTCAGGTTACCAAACTGCCAATATTGACAATCTGCTGCTGGGAGCACCAGATGGGACACTATGGTTCTTTAAAACAAGAAAAAGGGAGGCTACCCACTTCACACTCACTTTTCAATGTCACTATTCTTACAGGTCTTCTGCATGGTCTCCTGTTTACTGCTTTCACCATTACTCGTTGAGGGCATTTCTGTTGAGGGAAGAACAGAAAAATCAGTAAGAAAACATTAGATCATTGTAATGAAATAATCTGAGCAAGTCACAGTTTCAGAGGACCCCAATGAGTCACTTTCATGCCAAGAGAGAGAGAAGTCACTGATGCTAAGTGTCCCTGTCTGGTGGGGGGGCCTCTCTGGACAGTGTATTTCTATGATTCAGGGCTCAAAATACAACTCCTGCTCCATCCCCACTTCATTTTGATCTGACTCCACTGATTTATCCATTGTTTAAGCCAGGATTTAATTCAGAAGGGTTGATGCAGCTGCCACAAGGAAGTAATCTATAAAGGTGAGTTTGGAGCAAATCCACCCAGCCCAGACCCTGCTCTCAGCCTCTCCCATTTGCTGAGACCTCACAGACACAAACAGAAAAATATATGCCAGGTAACTAGAATGACAGAACAGTCTGCTCATCATGGCTGCTCCCAGCACAGGAGAGGGTGTGAGACACCAGTTGGAGATGAGAAGATGAACCAGCCCCAGGGTTGTAGGTTCATCACTGTGGATTCAGGTAAAAGATATGAAGAAAACAGCTCATAGCAAATGTCATCAGGGCTGTCTCCTCATCACCTCCATGGCTGTAGCTACTGGTTGGTAATACCCACAAGCAAGTGCTTCTATATCACAGAAAATAAACGTGATTGCCTATCCCACAGAAGAAAATGCCTGTGATAGATATCCTATGTTCTCCATTTAACCATCATGCCCTCGGCAAAACTGGTTCTACTCCCTTCCCCCACTCCCACTGGCAAGTAGTTATGTCTTGTAGGTACTTTCAAGGCTGGGAAATGCCCAAAGCATGACAGAAACAGAACAGGGAACAAAATCATTGGGACACGTCTCTTCAGGTCGCTGAGCTTCAGTTTCCTTCCTAAGGGAGCTGGAGCAGCACTGCCTAGCTCTGAAAATGGATTTGGCATCTACAGCTGGAAAGCGCCAGGTTTTATTATTCTCATATTTCCACTAGGTTGGTGCTTACACTTACAGTGCTGCTGGCATTGAATAAAAACCCCCAGCACTCAAATGGGTTTAACACTTCCCCCTTCTCAATCCAATGAGCTTTCAAGTAATGTATGCAAAGGTACATATTCACATTAACTCATTTGCTCTGGAGTCTCAACTATAGGTCATCAAGTAGGACAGATCCTAGGTTTCCACTCCAAAGGTGAAGGCTTCAGAGTGGTAGGCTTTTCTTGCCATACGAAGGCCAGCAAGGACAAGATCTACCCAAAAGATACAAGTCTTTAGCATATCCCCTCAAAGAAGGGAAGATAAAGCAGTTGAAAAAAACCCAATAATAAGTGCACCTGTGTAGTTTGAACACCCAGCAGCTGAACACCACCATCACATTGCCAGGCTCTGCTGGCTCCCTCTGTAATACAGCCATTTGCCTTTCAGTGACATGACATCAAGTCAATCCAAACCCTATCTCTCATCATCATACCAGTGAAGGTGGCATTTCTGGGAACTTCCTCAGCTGCCATTATTGACAATTAATTGTGCTATAAAGTTTCAAAAAGACGGTGTCATTTTACGTGCATACATATCTGATGACACTCTGCAAGAGTATTAGTAACTACCTCTCCTAAGTACTGGCAAGCAGAAGACAAAGACTATCTATCTGCCCTCCTATAGTATAAAAATTAACAATTTACAATTTCAACACTCACCGTCGCTGGCCCATTTAGAAAACTCTGGCGTTATTCGAGTACTTGGTGTGCCACCACTAAAAGAGAAAAGGACAATATGCTAAAGGTTGAATACAAAAAATTTTGCCACTCAGGAAAAGCTACCGCTTCCACCAACCACTTCTCTCTTAATACTTCTATCCATCAGTCTAAGTTTCAAAATGTGAGCAGATGGCCAGCCAAAAAACATGCTTATGCTTCATGGCATCAGTGACAGTACTACATTTCTACAGAAACTCCACAGAATTTCAAGGTGATTTTACAAGCAACATCACCTCTTGTGTTGCAGAGATGGGCAAACAAGTCCAGGAAACGTGCAAGGAAGGACCTTGTCCAAACAGTAAAACAATGTGTAAGGTGCAAGCCACATGAAGGGACTGGATCTCCTGGCCTCAGGTCCTCAGTTCTCTCACCAAGCACTAGGTGTCTGTAGCCACTGACAACCAAGTATCCTCCTGCTACAATACCAGAGTCCGAGCTGTGAAGGAGCTTCAGCATCTTTGAGGCTCTGCTTTTGGACTAGCATGGTTAGCAAAGTATTGATTGGACCAATGGTTTGGATCCAGTGTGGCAAATGCCACTTTTCTGTGGAGAGAAACCTAATTTTGAACTAGTGTTTGCGACAGGCTAAGCAGTAAGAAAACTTCATTTCACTGCTCTATCAATCACTTCAACCTTGACCCCACAGGATCACTCAGTGAAAGAGATAGAGGGGTAATTTAAGTCCTGTTTTATGCAGGGCAGGGGGCTTAGAAAGCAATCCTAGCTCCCTGTTAAGACTCATTTTATTTGCCTGGAATGCCTCCCTGAGTGCCCTGAATGCTGGCTGCCTACATTCTCCACATATGTATGTGGACAGAGCACACATCCTACCCCAGCCCAGAGCTGAATACAGAAGGATTAGTTTGCATGCCCCACAACATGTAATTGGATGCAATGGAGTCACACATGGGGTGCCAGACTCCTACTGTGCCAACCAAGATTCCAGCGGCATCACGCTGTACTGCTAAGAGGCCACATTTCATCATGAAACAAGATGATGCAGAAGGCCTCAGTCCAGCAGAGTTTCCTCACTGCCAGAATTCATCCTCTGTCCAGCACTGTTCAGGGCAAAGATGGCACTGGCAGGGCAGTGGGGTGGCTCAGAGAGAGAGAGTGTACAGGGAGGCTTTACTGAGGCTGCACAGGTAGAAATGGAGACCCACCTGTCAGACTATCCTTCTTTGTAAGTCTCTTGTTGCAACCCTTGCACTCAAGTGAACAGGTATTTTCCACAAACTGAGACTCCCCAAAAGTAATGAATGCAGTGATTTAGAAAGGCATGATACTTACTTTAAAACAGCACCTCGGAGCGCCTCCCTTTCTTTGGCTTCACCTGGCTCTTCTCCAGTGCAAGGGATAATGTCTGCCTCTGTGTACCTGAGCACAAAGGGTTAAGGAACATACAGCCCTGCTGCAGACAGTGGAAAGGCTTTTGAGATAGTTGGGACACTGTCTGGGACATAAAACAAATTAATTCCAACTTGGAACACCTTAAAAAAAAAGAGGGGTTGGTATACACAAAGCGGCCTGCTTTTAAATTCTGGATTAAAGTTTTGTTTCAGCTGGAAAGAAATAGAATCTTTTGATAGTAATATGATTCCACAGCTGCTTGGAAAAGGAAAACCAGTTCCTGAACCCGTGCAAACCTAACCTGCACAAAAATTTCACAAATTCTGTTTGAAGTACAGAATTCTTTTACCAGTGGAGGGTTGGAGCTTCAATCCTAAAGGCTGGTACAGATTTCAATAAAACCTAATTCTATAGCTGTACATTGCCCCTCATCACAGCTATGGCAGTGTCTGTCTAGTGCCCTTGCAGGAATTCTTCCTTGATGCCTATTACAACTGCTGTGGGGCCAAAGTCTGCTCACAGCTCTCGCAGAGCTGTGCCCAAAGAGCCTGCTCCCAGATGGAGAAGTTCCCAAAATCTGCCTTTAATGATAATTCTGCCCATGAACTGTCTAATGAAAGGGAAAAAAATCAAATCTCTCAGAGTGGAAGGTGAATAGCGCTTACTGCACAAACGCCTTGAAAACAAAATGGTGTCTTGTGGAAAATAAACTCAATTCCTACCCATGAAGCAGGAAAAGCTATCCATATAGAACAAACCTGGAGGCAACAGACTGTTTATGAAACAGAACAGAGAAACTCAAACTGATCCCTTGCAATGCGTCCTACAGACTTCAACGAGGTCTGAAGTAGTGCTGTATCAACAGTAGGATCTCAAAGGGAGTAACAAGGGAGCCTCTCCTCGTTCAAATAACATGGTAACTGGAGAAGGCTGTGTCATTTCCAGTAGGGCTGGACAAAGATTATCCACCATTTTCTAGGACAGAAGCACCTCTGGGTTCCCTCTCAGCAAGAGCCTTTCAAAAACGATACTGTGGTTTCCCGTATTCGAGTGTGTCATCTCCATCCACATCCAGGTCAGCGTCGCTGTCTGGATTCTCCTTCCCACTGCACATGATAAACCCAGAACCTGAAAGAAAATAAAACACATGGATGAGCATTTGAATTGGAAATGAAGTGTACGAGATCTCCCAAGAAAGGTGCTACAGCACCAGCTTGCAGGCTGTCCTTTACTCTAACAGCCTCATAAAAGGTGCCCTCTCCAAAGACTGCACAGGAACACTCACAGAAATGCCCTAACTTCTTAGATTTTATGCTCTAAATGCCCCCAACATTGAAAATGGAACATTCTTGACTTTTAGCTCTCCACATGAATTACTTAGAATTGAAGTCACTGTAAGGGTCTCTCTCAAAGGCAGAAAAAGCAATGAAGCTGAATAGGGAAGACTTATTTTTCACAAAAGTAGTTAATGCAAAATCCACACTACTACCAGGTAAGAGAAGGCCACAAGGATGTTCTGAATTACTTCTTAATTCAGATGCAGAGGGCAGACAGAGGCTAAAATACAATTAGAAACATCTCCAATTTTAAAATATACTTAGCCATGGCTTAGATTTTTAAAATTTAAAACATTTAAGAACAGCACACCTGCTTCTACAAGAGGGGAAAAAAATCAGACTTCTGTCATTAACAGCTCCTTACAAGCACTTATATGAGCAAATTGCAATGCATCTCATCAAGAGTTCTGCTCTTCCAGGACAGGTGGGTGGGGCACACATCTAGTCCAAATTCCAGCAGGAAGCAACCACTTACAGTTCCACCTGAGGCTGGCTGTGCATCAGTTCCCACTTTCTAACAATTTCTACATGTACTTTGGCCCCAAGTGTTTTGTAAACTGTAACCAGGCTTCTTTTAATTGAATCTGCACAAACACCTACAGAGATGAACCTTCACATGGTATTTTCTGCCTAGGGTTTATTAATTGAAGGGAAACTACAGAAAACATACTTACTCTTTATGAGAGCTAACACCAAATGCACTCTCCTGTAAGACTGGATATTAAGCAGAGACATCCTGAACTCTAGGGTGTTCATTGCAAGGTCTCCATCTGTGTTCAATTTTGCAGCAGATCTAAGCTGTTTGGGTACATTAACTGTGCAGATAGAAATGTACCCACTGCAGCGGTCTCCAGTATGTTCCTTCACTTAACAACCCTTTCCAGACAGCAGAGCTGCACACCTGGCTCAGACAGAGGTACCTGCTGGAGCCTGAAGGACCTAGGTCTGTGACAGACCAGGGAACACATCCCAACTGCAAAGATTGAGAGAGTAAGGTAGATATCGCCTTGGCCTTGCACCAATGCCCCAAAAGGGCTGTGTTCCTGTACTGCAATTGTGGTTCTAAATACAGAATACAGGCTAAAATTATTGCAGAAGCACTGAATATTATATGCATGTCTGAAGAATGAGGACATTCCAGAACACTGGGACAGCCTTTTCAGGCCTTCAGATGTCCGAGTCTGTTCATCCCACTGGGTTCTCAGAAGCACACTGAACATAAGCCCAGAAGAGTGAACCGTATTTCTAATGGTCTGCATCTGTGCAGACAGCAGGGCAAAGCAAAGGTCTCATTTCCAAGGATACCATGCAGACACAGCTCTTTACTGTCGCTATCTAGGAACGGATGCTCTCACTGATTCATTAAGCCCCCAATAAAATTTGTTTATATGGACTTGATATTTCTCTTCCCTGAATATCAAGAAGGTTCTTAACGAGTGACAACTGTAGAATGACAATGATTTTAAGACTAACCTTTCCCTAGAAGCATAAACTACCTTTTACTTCAAAGTAATTGCCAGCCTTAATTTTTAGCAGAGGTAACACAACTAGCACCAACAATGCAGCACCCATGTCTGTGCCAGGTACTGTGGGAGCCATGCCTGTAGATCAGCCCCATGCTGTCACTGGGGCAGCCCTTTTCCAGCAGACCCCTTTCAGAGTGTTTCACATACTGGCTGTACACTACCAGCCAACACATGTCACAGGCTGTCTCTTCTTGCTGCAATGGCTCATCTAGTAAATCTTGACTCATTCAGTTCATCACAATGTTTGGGAGAAGATTTAGAGGGGTAAGAGAGACCTGTCAAAGAAGCTGGATAGTCTTTCAAAGCTGCTTTAAAAGTCAAGAGTGGGCAATGGGGTGGTAATTTATAGGCATGGCATTTAACCTGCAGTAACACCATCCCCTGCACCTGGCATTACTTTAGCCCATCACTTCTCAAAGGCCATAAACTTTGGACACACAGGTCTTCATTTTTCTTGTAGCTGTGGGAGACACAAATCATGCAAAGCTGGAGCTGTGACTTGGCCAGTCCCAGGAGGTGATCTGAACGTTAGCCAGACAATGAATACTCGGAGCAAGTGCCTTGGTGGGGGGAAGGTGGCCAAATGAGTGAACACAAGTGGGACCACCCCCCATGTTACTGTCTCTGCAAGGATGCCAAGCACACAGCAGACATGCACCTTTCCATCAATTTTGCTTCCAAGTGACTCAAGCCAAATGGTGGTTTATGGCTAGAGCTTAAGATGAGAAGATCTGCTTACTGCAATACAGTTTACAAATATTAAAGCACCTTGTCTTCAGAATCCTTGTGTCCTTGCTCTCAAGACCTTCGTATTTAAGAAAATCCCTTTTAAGTCTGGAAGGAAAATATTCCAGAGCTTTGGCTGAATCTAGCTCTATTGCCTAGCTGCACTGCCAGCAGACTACTAGACTTCCTAAACAGGGAGTGTACAAGGGGAGAGTTTGGACAGTATGTGTTATGAAGACAAATACACACTGGGATGATCTGAGAGAGCCTTTCAGTCAGAGAAGACGGCACTGCAGAGAAGTTCATAGGTTAAAATGAGGGGCAGAGGAAAGGTAAATTTTCTTTTCTGATCAAACAAGGACTCCCAGACTGACACCTAAAGAAGGCGCAATCAAATGATCTAACTCTTGCTTTTTCACTTAATATGGAATTTTTTTAATGCGTCCAAGTGCAGTCCATTGCAACACGGTAAAAACCAATTATTTAGAAACTGTATGCTAAACAAAGTAACCTCCATGAATCCGAAAAATATTCTGAATATAAGTCGTGCTATCAGTTTTAGGACTTCAGAAGCTGCTTTAAATAAAAGGGAAAAACAAAAGCCACAAAATATGTTTCTGATGCGAATCAAAAGATCCATAAATCCCAGTACTGCTCCTGCACACAACAAAATACTACAAAATGGGATGCAAAGCTTGGCCCAGCATCACCTGGGGAATGAATGGCTTGCAAGCAGCATCCTATAATACCTTTTCATTCTGCAGTAGGGACGGATTTTGAGGCCTGTTCCAGTGGGATTGGGTTTGGTGCCACAATTTCAGCCTGACCCTCCTTGTCTAACTTCCTGGGGTTGCTTCCATGCACAAAGCCAGTGAAAACACCCACGCAGCTGTTCAAATATTTGACGTCTGAACTGCTTGACATTATTCATTCATCTCAGGCTCATTCAAACCAGATTTCTGGACAAGTGCTGTTATAAATGGATTAAGAAGACCACTAAACGCAAGGAAGGCCCAAAAGGATCACACCTGCTTCTCACTAACTCAGCCCAAATGTAAAGAGGGCTCACAACTTCCAGCTCCTGCTGGTGGTGTATGCTGCCATCCAGGAGAAAGGAAAACATGAAATGGAGTGCAGAGGACAAGAGCTTCCAGAAGACCCCCCTACCAACCCCACTCGGGTGATTTGCAATTCAGTAGTGTGCACCGAGAACAGGGAAGGGTTCCTCCAGCAAGGCTCTGCTTCTGAAGGTCACACAATAATTCACAGCCATCAGCAACACTGCCTAGAGTAGAGACCTCTAAAGCCAGTGTGTTATCCAGAGGTCAATGTTGGGGACCAGAACTTTATTCCCATGTGTTAACAAAGTGAAATCTGACAACTGAATGTTGACTTGTGAGCTTGACCTAGGAATTCATAAGAGACGTGATCTGTTATTCACAGAAGCAGCTGTGACTCTTGGGAGTCACCCAAGGCCTGAGGAATTTGAAAATGCTGCTTCTAGATGAAAAAAGAACAAACCCAGTGCAGACTCTCCTATACCTTTCCTGTCCCTTGTTGAGAATTTTTTGCTCTTGCTGTGCATTTGGTAGGAGGCAACCCCTTGTCATATGCTGCCAGGCCCAATACAATTAGCCTCCTGATGCTAAAGCAGCACAATTCTCTGACAGTCTTAATCCCAGCTGCCTCCTTAAGGACCAGACAAACAGGAGTGAACAGGCAGGTCAGATGCTGGGGCCATTAAGCAGAGAAAAAACAAAGTTACAGCTCTGTCTCCAATCCCCATTGCTCTTGTAGCCAGGTGCTCTGACAAGCAATTCCAGCACTGGTATTGAGTGGCACCTCTATAAACCCTGTGACAGTTTGGGAGACAAACTCGCCCATCAATCAGAATGTACCTATCAACATCACTTACCTAGCACTGTGTACACAGCTTTCTTTGCTTGGTCTGTTCTCACAGCAGTCTGCCTAAGCACCAATTCTTGTTACTTTCTGAAAAATTTAGGTACTCTACACAAGCAACAGTGTTTCTGAAATACTCAGAACTGAAATACTCCTGCTTTTCTGACTCATAGGTCAGAAAAGCAGGAAAAATTCCTACTCCTCTTAACTGCTGCCAGCTTCAAGCACTGGCAGGCTACAGGAATCAGCTGAGCTTGAAGGTAAAAACACTTCCTATTCTTTCCATGTACCTATTAATAATGTCTGTAGATGAATCTCACCAGAAATCCTTTCCTTCCCCTTCTTAGGGGAAGCAAATAAAATAAAAGCACTTTTCTTTCTCTTAAGTCGTCCCCTATGCGCCCAAGCATCCTCTCTGACCTCTGCACTGCTTCTCAAATCTCACTTCCTTTATGCAGTCCTCCTGATGAGTGGTCACCTGACCAACTCTCCAGTGAATGGTGGCCCAGGCTAAGATCAAGAGTTATTAATATGATATATAAGCAGATTCACAGAACAGATAAAAGGATTCACATTCAAGTACCTCCTTTTCTCCATCACACTCAGTGGCAGATGGTCCAAGTGACAACATATGCTGCTTCAGGTGCTGGCAGCACTGCTCCTGAACAGGCACGAGCTCAGACAGAGACTGGCAGCCTTAGGGGCAGAACAGTAACACAACCAGACCACTGCAGACCCAAACGACCCCAGCCTAATTTCATGAGCACAGGTAAGAAAACACAGACCTACTGTGCCCCACCTCTGCTCCCCAACTCCCATCTAGGCAGATCAGTTTTGGTGACCAGCTGTTCTGTATATATTTAATTATATGTTTATATTTCATTATCACTCTAGAGAAAGCCAGGGAAGAAACCTAAGATGTCAGTTGTTATTATTATTTGCACCATCACTGTGAATGCAGCTACTAGAGACTGCTCATGCAGAGGACCAAACTCATCTGGATGACTAACATTTCTTCAGCTTGGCCCACAAGAAACAGGGGGGTGTGTGTGTGTGTGTGTGTGTGTATGTGAAAAATCTATACTGGAAATATTCTAGAGATCCCAAATTTTGTGTAAATTCCATAAATCGGTCTAAATTCAAATCCATCTTAGAGGCATAGAGCTCTACTGGGGCCTATTTTGGCTGGGAAGAGGCATTCATTCTGTTTGCAGGTAGTATACACGTGCTCAGGAAAGAAGAAGAAAAGTCTCCCATAAATCTCCAGAACTGCAGCCTTTGCTAATTACACTCCTTGCAGTGACCCCCTTCTGTATAATCTCCCTTTCCAGCACGTTCACTCTATTTTCTTATCGAAATGGCACTCGTTGGCTTCTTGGAGAGTAAAAACCATGAAGACAACAAAAGCAGTTTATGCAGACTCACAGCCAGGCCTCATGTACTTCCGAGAATGGCTCTAAACTGGGTTTACTTCATAATCTGCTGAAGTATCCCAAACTAGTACTAAGAGGACAAGGTGGCATGGATGCCATTTTATTCTAAGAGACATCTGGGAAGACAGAGAAAGCCACTAAAAATTCTTGAAAATGAGAGGAAAGCAAAGATAAGGCCATGTTGAACACAGGTCTTTCTACAGATCCATAACGCCTCCCCAGCCTTATTTTTCAACCGTGAAATTGTTCCCCCACTTTTTCCTAGCACCAACAGGGACAGAATAGTTCTGGTGATGTTCTCAGCTTGTTGCAGAAAAAAAAAGACATTTAGAAGCCAAGAAAAGCTGCTTACAAAGCACGGGCTTTATTTCTCTGGAGCCAGATCCATTTAAAGCTAAATGGCGATTTACCTGGAAAACTGACACCCAACTGTGTTGTTACAACACACACCTGAAACAGCAGATGCATCCATCTGATGCTGTCTATTAGCTCCCACAGGGGCACAAATGGGCTGTCAGAGACCTGACTGCTTACCAGTGTGCATGCTTACAGGGATCTTTGCTAACAGATCACAGAAACAGCTGCCTTTAAGGAAAGGGGCTATATAATTTTATGACCATTACCATAATTTCGCAGCAGCATGCTGAACAAAGGGCAGGCAAGCACTGCTGTACAGGCTAAGAGCCAGCTGCTGCAAGGCTCAGGAAGAGGCTTCCCCACCCCTTGCAGCATTGAGGAGTCTCTTTTATGCCTCCTGTAACCCATGAGATACAGACTATGGCTGCAAAGGGGAAAACACACTTGGACCGGACCAAAGGTCTGATCTGGTTTGGCAATTCATGGCTGCCTCCTAGAGCCTCGTGCTGATGTGATACAGGAAGGTGAGAACAGCCTCATGTCTATCTCAGAGGCTGCTCTTCAAAACCCAGAGCTGAAGTACAAAAGCAGCAGCAACAGCCATGGTCTTTGCAGCTACAGCTCGTTTTCCACAGTTAGGGAAAGGTGGATCTGAAAGCTTTTGTTCCCCTGGGAGAGGGTGGAAACAAACAAAAAAGGAAGAGGGGGAATTAAAGTAATCTTGAATCACTAAGCAGATTCACATCACTGGATCAATAAGCACCACTGACAGGGATCACAGGAATGTCGCAACTTTGCCAATAATAAAGCAGCACAGCAGAGCTTGGAGGATGACTTTTCTAAGGCAGTCGAGCATGAAGCTGCAAGGCTGGTGAACAGCTGAATGTGACACCCTGGCTTACAGCGGGCTGCTGCCAGTGGCCAGGCTCAATGCAGTTCGCTTTAAATAATGATGAGCACAGAGATTGTATTCATGGGGAAAGGCAACCAAGGACTGGAAAAACCAAGGGCTAAATTTCATAGGCCAAACACATGTGCTCTTCCTCCCAAACTAATTCTTTTCTAGGTTGGAAAGAAGAAAGAAAAATCAGTGCTAATTTAATCAATTGATCAGTCTATTGATTGCAAAACTGGAGCTGCTAGTTAGCCATGTGCTGTAATGCCCTCAACTCTGAAACCACAAAAAACACCATTGATTTCTTCACTTCCAGCTCCAAAACAAGAAATAAAACCAGGCTTTCATGGAAAAACAACTTCCTCGTCCAGGGAGAAGATGCAAGCAAAGAAGAGAGGCCAGGAAACAGGGACAGCCGCATCTTGCGAGGTTCAAACTGAAATTAGTTACAGATGCAGTCACAGTGTCTTGTGTAAACTCTATCGATTGGGTGGCTGACAGTCTTGGGAGCCTCCACAGTAGGACAATCAATCCGGCTGCAGTGTCACCTGCCACTTTGCTGAACAGTTGACAATGCAATTATCCAGTGTGGAGGCAGGGAGTTGGCGTGTGTCAAACGCAGTTAGCCACTTTCCGGGCACTACTCGATAATGCGTTTCACCGCCGCGTGTAGGAGACGACACGCAGAGACAGGAGCTGTTTAGAGCCATTGAGACCTGTGCTCCCTTTTTCCTTTAGGAACATCTCACTGCCCCTGACTTAACAACTGTATTCTAAAATGCTATTAAAATAATGTCAATCAACTATTGTGTGCTTAAAGCTCAAGTTTGACCTGAGTGTCCAAGAAGTAGGTAGCAGTTCTAGCAAAACTGCACACCCTCAAGGGAAAAAAATTAAAAATTTATCAGATTACTATCTTAAAGCCTGGGATTTTCAAAACCACAGCTAACAGACCAGCAGAGAACCGGATTGCAGAGCAACTAATGTCTGAGACCTACAAAACCTGGAGTTTAAAGGAACTGTCAACTGAAACCCAGTCTACTTCAAAAAATGAGTAGTTTCAGGTGCTCTGCCTGCTCCCTTACTCCTCCTGCTAATTTTCATGGTGTTACAACTGCATTTGCTGGTTTTTTTCCCCTTCCTTCCTCTAGGAAGCGGTTGACAGATGTCCCTTTTCATCCCCCAACTATGATACATAATACTGTAAAATGGAGAGAATTCCACTTCTTCCCACAGAAAATCTTTTCCTGGTTAGAGTGGTTGTCCCTGTTACATAAATTAACCACTGAGGTTTAGTTGATTGTGCTCCTTTCAGCTAATGCATTCTAGCAGTTTGAGCATAAAAAGTAGATTCTTATATTTTTGTATGCATTCAAGTTAACAAAAAATGTACAATCAGCAATGAGAAATTTTAATGGCTATCCTCACTAATTTCTTTTTTTTCCCGTTAAAATTATTTTTACTTTGCTAAGTCGCATTGATTACTTTGTGTTCCAAAATGAACAAAATGGTGTTCTTTCAAGAATTATGTTAACTTCAAACACACACGACATTGGGCATCAGTTACACTGCAGGTCATGCTGGCTTTTGCATGTAGGGTAAGAGGTTTTTTCATCTTAAATCACATAGTATTCTAATCTGTTTTTCTGGCTCACTAGAGGCAACTTATGATATTAATATATAAGACAATACTTAAGAGATATTTATTAACCACAGAATCCTTCAAAGTCTATATGCAGACACAAACTACAGAGAAAGAATCAGGTGCAGCCCATGTGATTACTGTATCTAACACTACGCAAACAGACTTTGTTAGCATTTTTAGGTCAAGTATTACCTTATGGGCAAGTACTTGCTCTCAAAGGAGAGAGGTGCAAACATTAACAAGTGGTTGGGCTACTCCATCAGACCAGTCCAAATTATTGTGCTTCTGCAATGGAGGGATTACCACTTTTACACAAGGGCTGAGGAAAGGGATGGAAGTGCTTTGGGGCTCAGCAGCCCTCTATAAGGAGCATAAGGCACAGACTGAGCACTTGAGAAACATGAAATTTATACATCTTGCCCACTTGGAAGCTTACAGCAGGTGGAAGTGACCAGCAGAAGGTAACAACCCAAACATAGGAAGGCTAAAATTCAAGGACTGAGAGGCTGGAAAAGATGCTCAGATGTACAGACACATTCGCCTTAGAGAGAGACACTGACAATGGAAAGGTGGCAGAGAAATGCACTGAATTGAGCTCTTGCTAAATGGGAGGAAGACTAACAATTTCACTACAGCAAAGATTCCCTGTACTCTTACCACAGACTGCTCCTGAATCCAAGCTGAAGTTTGCTGCCAGGGCAAAAGGAATGAATTCTGGTGCATCTACACAGCAGCAGCAACGATGATTCCAGTTACTAGACATTCTTCCAAAAGGCCTAAATATGCCAGTGACATCTTCCATTTCCCACAGTCTCTTAAGAGAAGTCACACATTTACTGTTCAGCTCAAATGCTTTTGCTGCATTTGAATAGATCAGTTTATACCCTCTTACCAGTAAAACCTTAAATGTAGCCTTGAATCTCCTGACATGAAAAAAAGCAAGTCTCCTTGCCTCTTGAAGCTTCCCTGTATGTTTCATTCTATTTTATCTGAAAAAGAGGCCACAGCTGGCTACTAGGTGAGATTCTAGAGCAAGACTTTAAAGGTTTGTCACCAGCTCTGCTACTATCTTTGTAACACTAGAGAAGATGCTTCTCCATGCTTCAGTTTCCACATATGTGTCAAACACAGATTTTAAGAGTTTTGTTGTAGAGTTCCATTTTAATGAAATTGCACAGAGAAGCACAAGTGAGTTTTCCTTCTCTATTTGGAGCTTTCTGCCAGGCAGTTACCAGACGCAAGAAGTTACTGTGATCACAAAAATCGGTTGTTGAGGTAGGAAAACTAAAAAGTATCTATTTAGATTCTGAGGCCAGGACCTCACAGATGAAAGAATTATTCTAATGCTGCGTGGATTTAGAAGGAGAACAAACTGGAGGAGCATACAGCTACTGCCCCAATGTTCTTTCTGGGACAACTAACCCACACTGGACGAAGGCTGGCCTACAACACCTGCTGCTCAAACTGAAGCATATCATGATTCTGTGTTGATAGAAAGCTGGCAGTGGGAGGACTGTAGCCATTTGCTAGAAACTTTTAAACATTTTAATACCGTCCTACTTTCCAGGCAGCTGCCCTAATTGTACACAACATGAGATCCAATGCAAATGGACACCCAAGGATAACTGTAGCTTGTTACAGCTTATGAAGGCTTTACCAAGTCCCTCTATGCATACACTTAGTTGTGCTGTTCTTTTCCCTTGGTAAGACATTAGCAAATAGAGCCAAGCCCTTTGCTAGCTTGGGAGAAGGGCAGCATAGAGAAATAAAAAGAAATACCAGAAAAACTTCAGAGTTAAGTAATCCCTGTGTGTTTCTCCTTCTTTGAGAGTATCACAATCTATCAGACAGATCCCTGTCATGTTGATCTTTCTTAGAAAGTATCCTTCCCTGAAAATGCCCTGCTTGCTGTTTTAACATTTTTCAAGTCTTTCTCTCTTCTGTGTTATTTTTGATACAACTGATCTGCTGAAGCAAAAGAAACTGAGAAGAGCAGTGGTGACTAGCTTGCTACTGCACCTAGAGGAAGGCTTTTTGGTGGGGGAGCTGGAGGGGAGAAGAGGAGGATGGGGCGGGTGGAGAGAACTTAGCTACAATTCTTCAATTCTTTCATATCTAAAGAGGACAGCAATCTCTGTTCTATCAGACCGCACAGTTCGTGCTTTAAATGGTACTTGCTGCCAGCTTGCTTTCCCTGTCTCTCTCCCTTTGAAGCAGACTGGACAGCTTCCTCAAGCTGGCGTTATCACTCCCTCTAACCACTCTTGGCAGGCAATCTAATTCCCCCTGAAAAGGTCACCGCCATTTTAACTGCCTTTCAATCACATTAAGCACGCTGCCGCTCGTGCTCAGAGCGCTGCGCCCGCAGCTCTCCTGACTGAGGTGCGATCGATAAACTGACATCCCGCCCAACACCCAGCTCCCCAGCCGCCCCAGCCGTGCTCTCCTCCATCCCCTCTCCTGGGCAAGCTGCCTCCCAGAACGGACGGAAAGAGACCAAGGGACAAAATCCCCTCCTCAAATCTGAGGCAGCAGAAGGGAACCGCTAACCTGGCATTTACTAATCTTTGTCCCATCTGTTAAGAAACAGAAGGGTGCGAGCATCCCCCACCCCCCCGCCTTCCCTAGACCTACAGAGGCAGCAACTTCACAGGACAGTTTGCTTAGGCACCAGTCCAGACACCTTTGAAGCTGTGTTACAAAGAACAAGCCTCCCTCAAGCTTCCCTCAATGCAATCATTACCGTTATCTCTCCCCCCGAGCTGCTTTTTTTTTTTGCAGTTACGAGTTATGTGTTCCACCCATCGATCCCTGTGTAAGACACTGTTTTAAGTCCTCTTGCCTTTTGACTGTGCTAAGCCGTTTAAGAGATGACAGCAGCTTCTATCAGTGTGAAGCTGATGTGATTCTTTTCAGATAAAGCACTTTTTTTCCACTTCCCCCCCTCCCTTCCCTTCTTTCAAGTAAGAAACATACACACAAAAAGAGACACTGAATCTTTCAAAGAAAAAAAAAACCTTTTGAACTTCCCTCAGGAATTCTTTAAAGGGATAACCTTAGAGTGTAAACACTGAGGGTAACGTGCATCCATTCTGGACTGGAATAGAAGAATTGCTACAAATATGTTGAGCATTAAAAAGACCCCAACAAACCCCACATCAGAGAGGAAGCCACTTGACGCTTTCACTTGCGAAGCCTTGTTGGCATCCCAAACACAGAAATTCATTAAAGATGGCATGAAATAATCCTGTGCAACAAAGAGCTTCAGAGAGAGATGATTCAGAGACATGGGGAGAGATAGTTACTGAATGTTCAGTTATTTCAAGAGAAATTTTAGTCTTGTGACACTGTACTAAGGCAGGGGAATATCTGATTATTTTATCTGTACAGTTTTACACTTTGAAGTACAAGCTTGATTTAAACGGAGTTTGGTATTTCATGCTGATATTGTTCTGCACCTATCCCCAAACAGAACCACAAACTCTCCTACAAACCCCTACTTCAAGCAGGACCTCTGCTGAAACAAAGTGGTTCCAAACCCTATATAATTGCCAATAATCTTCATTTACACCCTGCATCCTTCCAGTTTTGGAAAGAGAATTGAATGAGAGCAAATGATGCTTTAAGAAGCCAGGAGGACAGCTAGAAGTTCTAAATATTTCCTGACTGAAATCCTTCACCAAACCCAACAACTTCAGAGACAACACACTGATCCCTGCACTTCTGTCATATTCCTACTTGCTGCCACAGCCTGTTCTTTCCACCTGCTGCCTCAGGTATGCCAAGCTGTGGCAGCCAAGTAGGTGTGCTTTGGCTCTGCTGCACTAGACCTGACTGGAGGCTTGCAACTCTAACACCAACAGAGAAGACAAATATTTTCCAGTTTCTAAGACAGCTCCTCAGGTCAGAAGAGCGAGTTTTCCCTGCAAGTGCTTTGGAAGCAGGAAAGTGTAATCCTAGTAACTTTACAGGTGAGAGTTTTAGCCTGTGAAAGGTTTCAGCCTGTTTCAGGTTGCTTCTATGTTTTAGACCATCTTCCAGAAAATCCAAACACGACTGTTCATTTCCCTGATGTTTCTGTTTTTATGAAGAAAAACCCCAAGGTCTCTCAACCTTACTCCAACTGAGAATCTGTCAGGATTTTCTATATAATTGGCAAAGAATTTTCCTCATGTGGAGAGTGATATGAACCTTGTCCCCTAACCAAAAATGATAAAAAGAAGCCAGGATCTGTGTTAAGTTCGAGACACTGCTGTAATGCTGCCCAATGGACTTACGTGCAACACACACTGGCCACAGTGTCCTGCTCCCCCTTCACCCAGCTGTGACATCTCCTCAAAGCAACACACCATTAAAACCAAAATTAATGAGACACATGGCCATCTATTTTCCCCTCCGGTTTTATGTATTTCCCCATGTCATCTCTTTAGACATCGGTGACATCCCTGTAGCCTGGCAAAGGCTGTCTGGCATTATAAAAGACATTTGATTTCCACATCACTGCTACTTCTCAGCAAAGGGAACAGAGCCAAATGCAAAGCCTCAGGTGACAGGGGTTAACGAGGGCCTTGCCAACTCCAGACAAAGCAGTTTTAAGCATTAGAAAGCATATACAAAACGTTGTGCTGTGCTTCAGGGCTGTAAATTAAGAATTCTGTCTGGCAAGAGCCAACACTGGCAGCAAAAGAAGAAAGACAATCACCTTAAGGTTACCTGAGAGTGCACATAGCAGTCCTGAGTGATGGAAACCCATGAATGCAGCAGTCAGAGACAATAGGAGAGCCACAAAAGAGAGCATGAAAAAGTGTAACTTAATTAAAAATAAATGCAATTAGCCAGCTGTAGATCACTCCAGCTTTGCTTTGGCTTTCCAAATTTTACAACTTCTTGCAGAGCAGATAGGTACCCTGTACATATTGTCTGGTTATCCCAAAATACTAGGTAGAAAGCTGTTATGAAAAAAATTCCCCTGCTTAATGAAGAGGACACTTCTCTGGAGAAGCATGGCAGCTGTTGAATCTAGCTGCCAGCAGAGGTGTGCTCCAGAGGAGGAAGGCCGGGTGCTAGAGACCTGTCAGCTGCTTGGGTATCAAGAGTCCCTTCTTCAGCTGTGGTTTTGCCACAAAATGCTGCACAGGGAGCATGTTTCTCACTACAAATACTACAGGGAGTTTCCTATGCTTGTGAGCTGATCTACAGACACCTTTCATCCAGCACCACCAAGGGAAGAAGTCTAACCCAAAAGCCTTGTGCAAAAGCAGGGTGATTATGGAGGGTTTTAGAACTGCATATGGTTCTATTCAGCTTTCCTCCTGGACTTCCAATCTTTTCCTGGATCTGTCCATGTAATTCCTGAAGGTGTAAGGAAGGTCTCCAAAAGGAAAGAAGAGACAGACCCTATGCTTCCTGACGGAAGCAACGCCATCTCTAAGTATGAATGAAGTGCACAAGTATCTGTTCACGTGTGTGTAGCCACCTGGCAGAGGTTACAGCACTGACCGATGCTAGAACCTGTCTTAACTTCTGGGGGAGGAAAGCAGGTGATCGATGTAGTAACTAGTAACACATTTGAAAATTCCTTAAAATAATGAAGAAAATGCAACAAAGAGCAAGTACTTTATATTTACTCAGCCTAACCACATCAATTACACACACTTTGTCCACCTGAAGCCTCATTTGAAAGAGCGTCTCCATATGACCACAGCAATGTGGAAGACTGACATCACAATTCAGTGAGTTAACTCAAAAACAACTGGGAACATCTACCACGTGAAGACAGCACGATGTCCACACCAAAGGAAGAGTGTGCTCTCCTCAAATGCAGGTGTTTGGTGGGGGTGAAGGAAGAAACCACTCATGCACAAAAAAAGGGAAGAAATGAACTGAACAGCTTTTTCTAACCAGGACTAGCAGTGACGACAACAACAGAGGCACACAGACATCCCATGCTTCCCCACTACAGACTGTAGTGTCTATGCTACATAAACATAGTCTAAGATCCTGCATGGTCTCATCACGTCTCTACATGGAACCATGCACAGACACAACTCTCCATGCAGTCACAAAAAAAGTTAAGCTACTGACACAGCATATAATAGCGTGAGCTTCACTGGGGGTCTTTCAAAGCCCAAAGAAGCTGCTCCTTATCATCTGCCCTGTTATAACCCAGATACAATTTAATTTCAGAGGATAGCAAGAGCAGATCAGGAGTGCCTGGTTTTAGCTGAGCACACGGCTGCCTTTTAAGTCCAACTCCCTCATGCAGTAGCCTTTCCCCTTGAGATATTTTAAATTAAAATCCAAGCTGATATAGGAAGAGATCACATCCCATCCTCTTTATTGAACGAAGGGAGCCAGCATTCCTCCTCTCATTAAGCATGCACTACGTGGATTGCTTGTGAGAAACTCTCGTGAGTGCCTGAGGTTCATGCAAATGAACAGTTTAGTAAATCCTCCTCTTTGAGGCCAAAGGGCTGAATGTAAGAAAGGGGCCAGGTTTCTAGCTAAAATTACATTCACCAATAAAGCTCACAAGAGGTCAAATTTTGCCATAACTCACTCTCTCCTTGGTAACTGATTTCCCCGTCACTGGGGAAGGAGCAAAAGAAGGAGGAAAAATAAAATGTGTTTGTCTGAGAGCCCTAAGGGCTTGCAGTGCTGGAGGTGCAGAGCAGGTTCCTGGATTCTCATTTATCAACCTTAAAAGGGATGGAGTGATAAATGCACAACTGGCCCTTTAATATTTTATGCAGGTGCTAAAGCGACTTAGCTGTCACCTCCAATACATCACCAGAGGCTGATACACCAGCTTTCGTCACTCCAGGCTGGGAATTTTTACAATTTCATTTCTATTTCCCTCTCTTCACATATTTCCATGTATTTCTTACTACGTGTGAGATATAAAATGTTATTTTCCCCATATGATCTACCCATTCCCTCTTCAGCCACATTCCTTGAGAAAGAAATAACCCCATGCTTTGTTCAAGATTTGCACAAATTTTGACTCTCATCATTCAAGAGGGACAAAAAACTGAAATCACCTTACATTCTGGCAAAGGCTGATGATTCTGCCTTTTGTGGAAGGGAAATCCCCATGTCCCTCCCTTTAAAGATAGGTAATGATCAACTTCCACAGCAGAATGATTTACAAGTGCCCCCAAAACAGTGGCACACCTCGAAATCCTCCCTCCAGGAGAGTAGTAGCCCGTATCCTCTTCTGTCCACACCACTCGTACTCTTCAAAGCGGTTTCCGTTCTCGTTCTCGATGTCCACAGAGTCATCCTCAGTCATGCACGAACCTTCTCTCTGCATGGGGTTAAAGCAGGGGCACAGTGTTGAGATGCACAAAATGGCTCTTTGGGGTTCATAACTCATGGTGGGATGGGGAAGAAAAGCTGGACTGCCCCCAGGACAGCTAAGTATAGAGCATACAGCAGCTTCTATTCCCATCCCTGTTCCTACTAACCTAAACTAGAAGAACTTGACAACTTCAGATCAAAACAAGTTGCAAATTTCGTAATTTTTACTCAAGGAAATTTAAGGTCTGGTCCCTACAACAATGCTGGTGTTCACTTCAACATGCATTCCCCTGCCTTTCATGCAAAATTCTTCTATCATTGAGGAAGACGATACCACAGATTCCTTTGACCCCTAGCAGAAGTGTTCTCCTGTAACATAGTTTTGGGGCATACTGATCAAAATACACCTCTCTTTATACTATGCACCTCTTGAGGCAACAAGTCCTCTATTGAAGGTTTTTCCTGAGAAACACGAACAAAAAGCCCTATGACAAAACTCTCTCCCTCCCCCAGGGCTTGTATCTCCTTCCTTGCTGTCTTTGGGATGAACAGCAAGAGAATGGTTGTGCTTAAATGCACTTCCCTAGAGTAAGATGGTCATGCAACCTTTACAAATCCCAGTCTGCTACAAAAGAACACAACAAACAATGATTCTAATGTTGTCAAAGGCACAGATCAGAATGAACTGTCCTTCCTTGCTACATAGGATGCCTGAAGTCCTACAAAAGGTTCATAAACTTCAATAGCTCCACCTTTAAAATCTACAAGTTAGACTTCTGTAACAGTAGAAGGGTGCACAAAGTAAAAAGTTACTAATGCAACCGAACAGAAAAATCCAGAGGAACCCATCTTCCCAGACAAAGAAGGGACTACAGATCTTAGAGAGACAGTTAGCATTGCCTGCAAGCTCAGCAATGTTAGTTTTTGCCCCACATTAGGTCAACTACAGACAGAGCTGGGAGTAGGGAGAAGGGAATGGCAGCTGGTGATCCTGTTGCGCCTCTACCTTTGCAAGGCATTGTTCCACATGCCTACTCATCTCCTCCTCGGATCCTGACAGAGGCCGGCTGCAGAGGGGACATACCTGCCCTTCGTCTTGCTTCCTCCGTTTCATTTTTCCAATCCGAGCTGCATGGAGAAACCAGGGAAAGAAAAACAAAAAAGGAAAATATGTCAAGTTTGGAGATCTAGTCTTTATTTGCTCAGCTCCAAATAATAAACCCTTGGCAGAAATGGTAAGATTTCACACCAGAAAATCCCATTGTAACTCCCAATTCTGACCTCTATAAACAGTACAGAGATTGTTACTTGGCAATTTTCAGAGGAAATCTGTAACCTGTAGCTGAGCACTCTGATTCCACAGAGGCAGCTATTCATGATCTAACAACTAGGAGAAGGAATATCTGCTGCACATCCCATGGTAAGTTGTTAGAATGGTTAAAATCTTTCCCTTAGAAACCTGAAGTTGTTTACAAAGTTTAGTGATCAAGCCACTGAACCCTGTTTTGGATTTTGCCTTTTAAGCCTGAGGCCCTTCCACTAACACATCTGTTCCCTCTACAGGAACTTGCTTAGAATGTGGATGGATGATGTAGCACCTGATAGCCTTGGACAAGGTATTTAACAATCACTTCCAGGACCACAAACCCTCCTGTACACCCTGAAAAACTCCTTTTCAGACCACCACAAACAAGTCAGAGCACCATCCTGGTAGCAGATAATATTTATGGAAAGGAAAGAGATTTGCTACGAAAAACACAGGACCCATTCTAGACAGCTTCTGTCTCTCTATTATTTTTATTTCATGAAAACTAGGGGCTACACTGCCTTCTGGAGAGCACGCTCTGGGAAACAAACATGTTAGGAATCACGATGATTAGAAAAAGCAGCCAAGGTAGCCTGTTGCTTAATCCAATAGCTGGTTAATTTGAGCCATCGTTTAATGCGATCAAAACATCTGGAACCAAATCATTTGCATTAAAAAGAACTTCTGTCTTTTATTATGATGGCTTTAGGCAGGTATTACTGAATAACTCAATCACTGGCTGCAGGAAAGTCACTGTTTAATTAATAAGGAAGGTCAAAATTCTGAATGAGAGACAAGAAAAAGCCCAAGGAAAGTCCATGTGATAATGAGAGATGACACCACCAAAAAGCTGCATTAGCCAGAAATCATTACTGACATTGTGAGCACTGCAGCATGCTCTGAAAGCCTTCATGCCTGAACACTGCGGGATCAACAGCTCCCTGCAGCCAACGAGTCAGAGAAAGCTTCTGGAATGCCAGGATGAGGAGGACTAGTGTACAGGCAAGTTTCTGTTGATTGTTTTCTCAACTGCACCAGTTTAGAGCACACACATCAAGTAAATTATAAAGTTTCAGCTGAACACATCAGCACAGACCAGAAAGGCCTCCTTCAAGACTTTCTTGTTGGCTTCCCTGGACTCAGGACTCTCTGGGTTAGGATATACTTTCCCACAATCTCGAACTAGGAGTATTCACCATCCCCTATACTCTCTCATGTTCCAGCACTAAGAAAGCTTCAAATTATTCCCTGGGCATTGTTTTTCCTCATTGAAATACATATGTGTGAAAACTCCCTGAAAAATACACCCCCACTCCTCACATGCTAGAAAGGATTCTGTAAATGTGACACTCCTAGAACAAGAGACAGCAACTTGAGACCAAAACAAGAATGTTTTTGATATCTGGCACTTTGAACAACAGACTCTCAACACACACAACTTTCATCATTTGTCTAAATTTTATTTGCTGAAGCTCTGCAACCCTCTCTTGTGTTGGGTACGCCACACTGACAGTTCCACAACCCTCTTGCTCAGGCAGAGTTAAGCCATGCTCTTTCTGCCTTGTACTTTAGTGCCCAAGAGATTGCTGAAGTTCTGGTTTAGTGCATACCTATATCCTTCAGCCTGGCTCCTTCATGTAAGTTTAGGATGCTCTTTCCTTGCCTCACTAGCTCTGTAGAGCCAGCTAAAAATATTGAAGGAGGCTGGAATCAGACATGACTTGAGCATTCCTCAACAAAACACCCATCTGGGGAGAAACACAGAAACAAAGCCCTCTCTATCCTGATCGCAGACACAAATTTCTCTCACCTCATCATGTTTTTAACAGGGAAATGCAGGGAAGGAGCAGTTTAATTATTCTGGTAGGACTCCCCATGGCCAAACAATTCAGTTAGAGCAGTCTGCCTGGTGAATTTATTACTATTTTTAAGGGTTTTTTACTGCCATCCTCCAGTCCATGCACTATAGCAGTGACAAAAGGAAGACAACTTATTTTGGGTCTTCTACTGATAAATTCTTGGGACCATTTTGCCAGACCAAGCACCTGATCTGCAGAGCTGGGAAGAGAACCTCACAATGCTCCAGCTCTACACCAGACCCAGCAGCCAGCCCCTATCTTGGCTCATTTAGCCCTGCAGAGAAGCAGCCCTTTGAATTGGAGTGCCACAAGTGAAAAAGCCATTGGATAAAAGAGGTGTTGAAAACAAATCCCCCTGCCATTTTCATTCTCTGGTCATTAGCAGTGGCAGCATCGTGCCCACGGAGGCCAAGGGTGCCCCTGGTGACAGGAGGAATGGGAAGGGAGCAGCCTGGAAAGCACATCCGAGCGGCGCTGTCCCCGCCCGACACACGCAGCCCGGCCATCACTTCCAATCAGCGCGGCAGGGACGGAGCGGCCCCAAAGGCAGGGGCTGATTGTGGCGCTGTCCCGAAGGGGAGCAGCTCAAAAGAACACGCAAGTGAGACCACAGGATTGCTAATTAGTGTTGATAGATGCGATCATTTCTAATTAGCTCACTAATCCCTCTCCCCCTCGCTCCTGTTGCAGAAGCATGGAGAGGGAAAAAAAAAAAAGAAAAAGTAATTCCCTCCCTCCTGTAATTCAGGAAGATAAAAATGCAGCCAGTTGAGGACTGGATGTACAAAGAGGACAGAACTCAGGGAAGGAGGTTTTTGCACAAGCCTGACCCATTCTTACCTCTGACTGAACAAAGACTCCATAGTTATTATTCCAGCCTTTTGCCAGGAGGTGAGGAGTTCACTAGTTTTTATTAGCATTAATAATTATTATTAGGCTATCAGAAGGCTTCCAGCACCTCTGAGGCCTCACTTTTAAAGATGTACATTACCCTATACATGGCTCCTGCTGCAGGTGCATGTTCTCCTTCAGATCACACAAAACCATCAGGCACCCAGGGAGTTTAAGTCACCACAGCAGATGAATGAGAAAGGAGCACACAGAAGTGAGCAAGAACTGGGATCCTCTGCAAGAGCAAGGGGTCCCAGTTATGGTCTCTGACTTAACCTAGGAGCTGTGCTGGTTAGAGGAATTGCTCTTCACTGATATGCAGTTCTCTAATATGGGGCTATGCAAGGTGAGAGGCTGCTTGCACTAGAGAAGGAGCCAAACTGCACTGGACAAAATCTCTGCTGCTGAGGGCACCCTGGTCCCTGCCTTCCCACAGGTGCAGAGACAAGGAGCCAACCCACCACTGCTGCCTTACTGGCAGAAGAGACCGAGGATTTTTCTAACAATGGACTCTCCTCACCAAGGCTGAACCTTATTAATGCCTAAAGATCACGTTACTCTCTAGTCCAGCCAAACTTCCTGTGAGAAAAGCTAATGGATTTTAGTTTTCACTGGTACTCCCCCCCCTCCAAGCAAAAATTCACCTTCAGGACAGGGCATTAATTACCTCAGAAGTGCTCTTACACAGTATCTAGCAATGGACATTGCACCAACCTCTCCTGCAGCATCAGAGATCATGATTAAGTTACTAGCAATATCTCTTATGGTTCCCTCCACCAGTTTGAGTGGTCCCCCGAGTCCTATGCAGACATCATTAGCAGCTCCTGCAATGGCAGGCCAATCAAATTAAGTGGAAAGATTTTTGTCTCCTTTCCAGTGAAAATCATCCAGCTTTATTCCTCCCCCACCCATCAGCTACAAAAGCACAGGACATGGTGGTTCAACAAACTGCCTGGTCTGTTTGGAGAGACAGGCTTAGAGTAACCACCAAAACTGGACTCACCTTCTCAGGGAGGTGCAAACAGAGCTTTGTAAGGACCTACTTCACAACTCACCTGAGAACACAAACTTTGGAAATAACCCTAAACTTAAGCCAAAGCTATTCAAGCACAAGAGCTGCCTGCTCTCTGCAAATCTACTACAGGAGTTCTGAGGAGTGGTTATACCTATTTTTGTTAGATCTACCACAGAAAGCTTTTGTGAATGATCAAACTCATCCACAGCATATGATGCAAGGGAACAATGGCAATAGTGGCAGAGCACAAAAAGCCATCTCAAGAATAAGCAAAAGCAAGAAAATAGATGGTCAAGAAGGAATCTGTTTCAGACCTTAAGTACAACTTGCTGCTCATCTGCCTGAAAAAGAACATTAAGGGCCAGATTCACAAAAGGGTTCCAGCACAGCTTTCAGATTTGCATGGCCAAAGTTCCACACAGATGATCTTCAGCAACCTTCAGTCTCACACTATTCTCTGAAGCTGGCACCTACTTAACCTGGTGAACCCCTGTTCTGATACACTAAGCCAAACTTTGTGTCTCTAATTTTGAATGACTACCTACCTGCTCTGCACTGCTAAACTCCACAAGCATCAATTTACAGGGTGGCCTAAAGTTTCCAGTTTGGCAACATGGGAAATAAAGCAAATGAAAGAAATGCTTCCTTTGTCACACAGGTTCATCGAGAATCAGCACCTCATACACCTGGGTTCACAAGGACACAACCTCTGGAAAGTGAGTTTAGCACAGGTGAGAGGTGGAGGATTAACTCACTGAGGCTGACAGGGAAGTTGTGATACAAACACTCAACCAGGAGCCTAACAGACAGAACATTAATCTCCTGCTCCTGAGCTTGAAAATGCATTTGCCTTACTTACAGCTCAATTTAAGTCACAGGTTTGACTTACAGAATTAAAATTCTGGCTAGTCAAGTACATATGAACCATGTTACTATCAGGAGCTAATCACGTTGTGGCCAGGCCAACAGAAGCTCGCAGAAGACATTTCCCTCTCTACCTTCTCCTCCCCTAGCTCCTTTAGCACATTCCCAAATGAACACAGCAGGATGGAAAACATCAAGGTCCAAACAAGACTGAGTCACAAACAGCCTGGGCAGCCAAGATTTGGGTCAAGGACAATGTGGAAGAAGAGCAAACACTGTGAGCCCTTTTTATGGGAGGAGTTTCCAGAAGTGTTTCTAGAACTTAGCTCATAAATGCTTGACAGAAATACCAAGATAAACTGGTTACAACAGTATTGAAAAGTACCCATAAAACATAATAAAAACAAATGAAATAGATTTTTATCTGACAGACTGCATTTGCTATATGTTAAGTTTCTGCAGTGTGTCAATGAGAACAGGAAACAAAGAGCCAGCTGTGTTTGGACAAGTCCTACACAACTTCTATTCATGTAAAATAATCAGGATTAGGAAACTAAAGTTGCACGATTGATTAGAAGCTCATTAAAATATGAGATATAGATAAATAAGAGGGTTTTTTCCCTAAAGCACTCCAGTGTTCTCTGTCTAAAGCATTACTGCTCAAATTACTCTTCAACAATAAGGTGGCATAGCTTACAAATACTGCAGTTATTTCAGTCCAAACAAACGTGGAGTAAGAAACTAGAGAGCAGCCAGAGTTCAGAAGTACAAATGTAAAGACAGATGCAGAGAAAGGAGCAGTAGAACCCACCCAAGCATTTGGCTGGGTGCAGACTGGACCAGACATCACTACAGGTATGTTCTGGGAACAGCAATAACCAGTCACAAAAAGCTAAGGTCAGAAGGAACCAGTCCTCATCTAACCTGACCTTCTTTGAGACCCAAAGCACTTCACCTGAATTTCTGCATCCAGCTCGCTGACATCTGAACCCTCTTCATCTCAGGGTGAAGAAAAGAACAGGAAACCCCAGCATTATTAGGGCAGCACATACAGCCTTTCATTTGGAATATGGCTGTACCACAAAAGGTACATACAAAAAGAGTAAAACGTCCAGCAAAAACAATGCAAATGCTGTACAAAACGATCTGCCTCCCTTTAGATGAGCACAGGTTCACAAAAACATCCAACAACACAGGCCAAGAAGAGTTCCCACAAGGACATCACAGTCTACCCAGACTGCACTGCAGCCCTGCTTCGGGAGAGAGACAAAAGCACGAAGGAATTCTGAGTTCAGCAGAGCACGCTCTCACCAAGAGCTTCATCTCATAATGAAGGACTCCACAACACCAAGAATTTCACAAGTCTGGCTCAGACTTTTAAAAAATATTTAAAATAAGGTGACTGCACCTTAATTGTTGGCCTGAAAAAAGGTGGAAGGAGAGAGCTTAGCCCGAGTTATCCAATTATGATAAGGGAACAGTTTGACATCCTTGACTCCAGAGCCCTTGGTCACACAAAACAAGTCACCATAGAGCAGCACCTCGGTGTATCTGAGCTGTCTGAAGTCTGTGTCTGCCTGCCAGCACTGGCAGCTCTCTGCACTCACCCTGGAGTGCAAAGTGAGCACCTGCCAGCAGTTACCTCTAACTGGTGCAAGGTAACTCATTTCTTTGTTCTATGACTTAACAGACCTTCTGGAGTTCACAGTGTTTTGACCCTCTGGGTTGATATTTAAAAATCCTGAGGCTAGCTCTGAATTCACCTATGTCTAACTTATCAAAGATCTGGATCAGTAGCTTCTATTTGTTTAAGACTACACTAAACATGGAGGGCTTCAAATTCAAGCAAACTGTTTTGTTATCAGCACACCCTTTTGCTATTTTGTTCAAGGAGATCTTCTAAATAAACTCCACATGCTCATCAGAGGTGTTAATGTGAACTATCACATCAGAAAGCTCGAGATTAATGAGCCTCCTATTAACCTGAATAACCAAATTCTGATTAAGTATTACATACTGAAGTAGCTACAAGCACTACAAAACCAGATGACAGAACATTGTCACTGTGTACATGGTAAGTTCTGACCTCTGAACTTCGAGAAACGTTTCAACTTCTTTAGCTCTAATAAAAAAAGTTTCCTTTCAGCTTTTCTTTCCAATTTAAAAACAGAGAGATGGGCTTCCTTTCTCTGAAATAAAGTGATGTCCAATTTGGTTTTTAATACCAGGCTGCTGTCCATTAGAAATAGTTGTTTATTTGTTAGGAGCACCCACAGATCCAAGTCCAAAAGTACGGCACCAGCATCTGTGGGTTTGAGAGGAAAAAAAAAACCAAACAAAACAAACCATGACGTCAGATGACGCTCATGCTTCTTAAAAGTTTACTACAAGATTCAGCCATGTGAGCTGCGAAAGCTCAGCAGCCGGGCCCCACACAGAAAATACGGGTTTCGGGCCCTGTTTTACACCGGCTGGGGGGATCCCGGCGGCGGGAGCCGGGGGTGAGCGTGGAGGGCTTCACCCGAACGCCCCCCGCGCCCTCCCGGCAAGTCGCGCCCGGTGGCGGCTCCCGGCCCGCGGTGTGGGGGGCGTGGGGGTGTCACACAACTCGGCCCAACTCCGAAAACTTCTCCGGAGGGGCAGGCGCGATGGGGGCCGCACTCACCGTTCAGCCGGGTCTGCCGGTTCGCTCGCACCCGCAGGAAGGTCTGCAGAGGGGAGACAAGAGCGTCAGGACGCGGATGTAAACAACTCGGCCCCCGCCCGCACACAAGGCCTGGCCCGGTCCCCCCCACTCCCCGCGCATCCCCGGGACAACGCACCGTCCGCGGGCCTCCCCCCCAC
>VXAX01007276.1:70968-134468 GCA_013399835.1 Leptocoma aspasia
GGCGCGGCCCGGCGGGCGCCGCCGATCAGCCCCCGGCGGCCGCCGCCATGTTGGCCCCGGTCATGTGACCCGCGGCGCGCGGGTGAGAGTTCACCAGGCAGTTCCCATGACAACCGACAGGGGGCGGCAGCGCCCGGCGAGCCCGGCCAATCAGAGCCCCGAGGCGGCTGGAACACGGAGGATCTGGCCAATCAGAAATCAGGGGTTACGGCGGGGGGGGGGACCCTCTGTACCTGACCAATCAGAAATCAGAGATTACTGGGGCCCTGGGGTGCCTGGCCAATCAGAAATCAGGGGTTACTGAGACGCTGTTGTGCCTGGTCAATCAGGAATCAGGACCCACTGGAACCGAAGGGGCCATGATTAATCAGACCCCAAGGGCAGGTTGCTGCCCCAGGGCAGTTGACCAATCAGAGTCGGAGAGCAACTGGGAAGCAGTTTTCCTGATTTCCTTGTTCAATAGTGATTGAGCACCCTTCAGGCCCAACGTCACTGGCCAATCAGAGGATTAGCCCTAAAAATAACTCAAGGCCAATCAGGCACCAGCGTGTCACTCTCCAACTTCTTCTGCTCAATCAGGGACTGGAGCCCAAGGGCTCTTGGCCAATCAGGGTCCAGGGGTAATAAAACCCTAAGGCAGGTGGGCAATGGGCCCTTCTGTGGCCCCTGCCCTGCCCTGGGCCTGCCATGGAGCCCGCAGGGACACCATGGCTACAGGTGGAGCCTGCGCTTTCCAGGCACTCCTCCCTCTTTTCCTTTCCACCTTTCAGCAAACTTGGGCGGTCAGGACTGTCTCGTGGGTTTCTCTCCCATATCTGGTGCTGCACAGTTGTGGTGGGGGATGGCCCCAGCAGACCAGCCTGAGGTTGAGACAGAGCTGGGGGCTACAAATTGGGCAGCAGAGGCTCCTACACACACAAATCCCATCTGTTCCCCTCTCTGCAGACTCCTCAGACTTTGTTTCCTAGAATCAAACCTACATTTTGGGTCTCCTCTCTGGCACCTGACAATCCGTCGCTTCTCCTTCAGATGGGAAACAAAAAATGCCCCGATACACTTTCGCTGCCCCAGGTGATGATGGGCAGCTGCACAGTTCAGGTGCTGGCTGGTGAGCTTTGCACAGTCTGTCCTACATCCCAGCTCTGCCTGCCTGCTGAACACGCAGCTGGATTTTCATACATGCACTTACTTACAAAATCAAAGCTGCTGATTGTTGGCTTTATCTTTTTAATGCAATGAGCTACCTTTTGGGAGGCACGCTTACCTGAGCACAGGGGGAGGGATGTGAGCCTTCCCTGGACAAGGATTTTAGGCTTTTGCTTACACTACACTTGCTATTCAGTCACAAATATTCTGTGGGCTCCCTCCAAGCCTGAAATGCCATCTTTGCAGTACAATGTATCACTTGTAATTTGCTGTTGATTTCTCCACTGGGTATTCAGGATTTTATCTAAATGTAACTAAAATGGTTTTTTTTTTTACTCAAAGCTCTGTCTGGCAGAACATACTGAAAGAGGAGCAGCCCCTACTGACCAAATCCATTGGCTGCCACTACCTGGGTCTGATCAGTCTCCATGTACCAAACTCCAGCAACCAGGCTTGGCACAGGGGAGGCAGCAGGATGCTTCCTCCCCAGATCCAGAAGCCACCCCACTGCCTTTGCTGCAGCCCCCTCTCAGCGTGGGGAGCAATGCAAGCAGCCCAAGTGCTGTGGAAAGCCCTTTTTCCGTAGCACTCCTATTCATTAATCTCCTTCCCTAAGTATCCCCATTGGTATATAAGCACAAAGACTAAGAAAACTGAGCCACAGGAATTCTGAAAACCCGAATGCCAATAACTCACGTTCTAGCATGTTACTAATACGGTGTATAATCATGATTAGATCACAACACAAGGGACAGTCATAATTCCAGCACACCTCTGCATATGGAAAGCTAAATTTTGCAGCTCTTAAAATCACCACCATGACAGTCTTCTGCTCTGCTTCCTGGGTTTTTTCCCTTGGTAAGCCAGGCAGATTGAATTCTCATTCATATTGTGGCTTTATTAAGAATACACGGAGGCTTTACACACCCTTGGCACCCACTCTGAGGTCCCTTTACGCTGCCAGTGCAGTGTAACTCAGCCAGCACAAGTGTAAATGAAAATCAGGCCCCAGAGGTGTTTTCTCCCTGCAGCGCAGACTTACAACTCCCATTACAGATTTGCATTAAGGGCTGCAACCCTCCATAAAATATGCTCACAAACTTAAAGGACATTAGAGAGTAGCTGGACTCAGCACATAGAGGGGCTTCTGCTAAGAATATTTGTCTTTGAGTATGACATAATAAAAATGTACAGGAACAGAGGGCTGCAAGGGGCCACCAATCTCACAGAGACTGATGTCTGGCAGAGTGAGAAGGGACAGGGTTCTCCAAAAAAAGAGGCCATAGCAAAAATCTCTTCCATGCCCTTTTGAAATGAACATAATTTATTTATTAGCCTTAATAAACAGGCAGGAAAGAGAGCAGAATTACCTGAAACAGGCATTTCTGTATTTTCTGCAAGGTTTTGCTTCTCTTACTTTGCTCCAGGTTTTATTGTTCATGGGAGGATAAAGTGGCTGTGATGTGAGTTATAACTCAAAGCCATGTGGGATTATGATCCACAACTGATAATATAACCAATAAATAGGACAGAGGATGGAATAATGGGCAACAGTTGGATGTGTGTTGAGTTGGAGTCAAGTGTGCCAGCCTGCCCCAAAAATACAGACAGACTTACAACCAGCCAAACTGCACTTGTGCTGCTGCCCTTTTCTTCATTTCTTGCTCCATCTCCCTCAAGTTTTACTCACTGCATCACTGAAGTCAAGACCTGCTGCTCCTCTGGGAAGAGAGTGTTTTATAAAACAGGCTGGCATGGCTGTGGATTGTCCAAACTCATTTCTGTCTTAGATGGGAGTCATGAGTAAAAAACATCACTTCCCTGAAAGCTTCTCAATGGGCACAGGGTGAATAATGACAAACATAGCCATGGAAACGAGACCAAAATGGTGAATATAATGCAACAGAAACCTCTACAAAGATTTTAAAACATTTTTAAATACCACAGTGGTTCTAGTCAGAGCTGGGAGGACTTTGCAGACAAAAGCCCACCTTCACAGTCCTGTGAGGGGCCAAGTGCTCATGTCCCCATGATGTCAGCAGGAGAACCAGGGAGTGATTGCATAGCCAAGAGCAAGGCTATCTCACAGAGAGAGCTGTGGGCACTGGGGTGTGCTGGGTCCCTGTCTGAGACCAGCAACAGCATCTACCTGCTTACCTGGTATCTGTCTGAGTGATGGATGTCATCTGAGGAGTGGGGTGATGCTGTCGGAGAATCTCCTTCCCGCTTGATTGAGGCCGACAACAAAATTGACTGGAAGAGAAAGGAAGAATTCATGTTGTGAGCATTGTCGAGTTCTCTGCCTGTCTCTAAGCTGTCCTCAAAGCCATGGAGATTGTCTGCTGAGCTGTGGGACTGTGCTGGGAGGGAATACTGGGCTGTGGGACTGGCTCTGCTCTTTGCAAGGGACTCTGCCCCATGAGAGGACCTGGCTGCTGGGTGTAGCAAGGTACAAATGAATGGGACAGTCATTTTTAGCCCAGGTCTGGTGGCTGGGGCAGAATCAGGCCCTGTGGGAAATGATATGTCAGGACCACACCAGAAATTCTCATGATAAGGCACAGGAGTGCTGAGGTGGAGCAGTGCTTACATGTCCTCATCCACCCTTTGTAAGTGCCACTAAATCTCTCAATAGCTTTGTAAACTGCACTAAAGCTCTCAGCACCTTTGCAGTGCAACTACCTCTTCCTTCAGTAATTATGCTATTTATTTTAATAAGTAGCACAGAAAAAAAGAAGGGCCTTTTAGAAGGTTAAAAAGCTCAGTGATATTTGAGACCTAAGAGATCACTGATAAACTTCAAGTCCATAGTAGGTAAGTCTAAATTCTACACATAGTGAACCCTAGCAAGAAAATTACTATGGGAGTTTGACAGCATCTAAAGAAATGTACACCGAGTTGCAATTGAACTTTATGATTAGAGTACTTTGAGGGGAAAATGCAATTTAAAATTCTAATTTAAATTATAAATTAGCTAAATTAGGCTAAATATAGCCCACTACATTGTGAAAAAATGTACACTGGAAATGCAGCTCTGCAGATCTTTGTTTCTGAGAATCAGCTGGCAAGATTTGACAATAAATGACTGCTTGGAGATGTGTGTGTTTGTGAAGGGAAGTGTAGATATCATCTGAATTGGACAGGTCAAGTGTGGTGACAACATTATTAAAAAGCATAATACCTTGGAGAAAGGCAAGTATTCCAGAAATATTTGCCTCTGGGCTGAAATGAAACGTGAAAAAATGTGCATTTTTTTGGAAAGATATGAGAAAGTGGAAAAATGACTCAGCATACAAATCGGTTCAGTCAGCAGCAAGCAGGCTTGGGCAGCTCTCCACAAGAACAGCACAGCAGTGCAGCCAGCACAGGCATGGAGGGAAGGCAGGCTTGGGGTGGCAGTGGAGGAGGGCAGTTTGGGATCCCAAGTTCAACCCCATGGGCATGAGCTGCCAGCCCTGCCATGAGGGCAAGAGGCATGTCCCAGTGTGCAGTGCAGATCTCTGCCATAAAGCACGGCTCTACCGCCTGCGGGGAGATGTGATGTCCTGAAAGGGCTCACAGAGGAGTTGCCTGCTGGGGTGCTCAGTTATTTCCTTGGACAAAACCACTTCTGCCAACTGAGGGCTGTGCTGACCTCATCTTGGGGCTGGCTTACTCCTCAGCTCAGCTCAACAGGGATGCCAGGCACTGGGAGGGCCAGTGGGAGCCCACAGGGCTGGGGGCACCCATCAAGGGCTGCCTCAAAAGCCCAGCCTCCACTTTCCAGGGGACAGATGGGCAGAGCAGGGAGGCTCTCTGGCTTCATGTGTTGGCTAAACCCAACTGCTAATGGACTTTGCTGAACAGCTCATTTATTTCTGGAAAAGCCCTCTGCAGAATTTCTGCAGAGTGCAGACCCCAAGCTCCTGCTGTTGTTTAGTTTCTTTATTTTCTAAATAGAGAGTGAGGACCATTTTTGAATAAGCAGGATTGCACATGTCCTAAAAAACACGGCGATGAGGCTCAAAGCCTTCAGTTGTGACTCAGAATAACAGTCCTGACTGCAGCAGTGTTAATGCCCTAATAAGCCAAGCATCCTGGAGCTGGGAGGGTTAAATCTATTTTGTCTTCCAATGTATTCTAGAAAAGGGGAAAAAATACCCATCTCCCCATTCCTCGACGACAGACAGACAAACCCTGCCCGCCTCCTGCTCCCCCTCTCAGCTTCTGGTAGCTCTAATCCAATATTATTATGTGAAAAATGGTTGGGCTAGCTATGGAGACAGTAAATTAAACGTTATGTATTAGTTTTTAGCGTGTGGTCCCAGGAAGAATGCCGGCCCCATTTATTCCACAAACCTCCTGAGCACCATGGCAATGACCTCTGGAAAAACGCAGGGCTAAACTAATCCCAAAGATGTCAATCTCGAGGCCTCTTCTACATACACTTGCAGTTTAGATTAATAAACTGTCTATTTTTAAATTGTGTGCAAGCACTTCAATTTTAAATACCTTGCCAGCATGTTAAACACAGCGTTAGAGATGCCAAGTCACACTTCCCCTTCACTCTTAGGAAACTTGACTTCATTTGTTTTTCTCATTTCCCTGTGCTGTGCCACACTTTGCCTCTCAGGCAGCCATCGGGGCAGGCAGGGATGCAGGCTCAGAGGCTAAGGGATTAGAAAAGGCACTCACCATCAGGGTGATTTTCAATCCTGCATTAGGCCAGCCTCTGCCATCTGAATTTTGGCTTCTTTTACCCCAGATTGTCATGTTGAGGCTGTTTTCCAATGGCTAAGCAGTGAGGATGCCTGACCACAGCATACCAAGCCAAGGATTTGCTGTTCCCTGCACCACTCTACTCATTCCCACACTGGTCCTGGCAAACAGAGAAAGGGTAGCGATACAATTCCCATTCTTCTCTCAACTGCGTTCTGTTAAGATGGCTGTGGAGGGAAAAGGTTCTCTCCCAGCCCTCATGCATGCCCATGCTGCATGGCAGACCCAAATTCTGGCATCCCAGCCCAAAAACACGGTGCTGGGTGCTCTGTGTGCAGACAGACCTGATGTGGAGGTGCTCTCTACCATGAGACCAGGTTCTTCAGCATGGTGCGAACAAGCCTTGATGCTGAGATGTCCCTTTTCCCTTGGGTTAAGGCCACCAGCCAGATCATCCATGCCTGGCTGCCAGTACATCCCAGCTGCCCTTCAGAGTGTGTCTAAGTGAGGATATTGGGGGGAGAGGGCCCTCCTCCTCCTTCCCTGGTCTCCACTCCACAACTCCTACCATCGAAGATGGAGCAAGGGCTGTATGTGAGTGGTGGTGCAGCTTCATATTTCTCCCTCCCTTTTAAATCATCTCTCCATTGGGTAGAGGCACTCTCTGTGGAGGTTATAAACCCTGAGAGGATCAGACTGAGCATTACACCTGGGGCAAGCTAAATAAAAAAAGGTCACCGGCGCTTTTTAAACATGGACAAAAAAGCAGTAAAATGTGTTTGAAAAAAAAAATCTGGTATTAAATCATGACTTTTTGCCTGCCTTGCCTCATTAAAAGTGGCCTTTTGGAAGGTAAAATTATCATTGTAAGTGATAAGATCTTTAAGAAAATAATTCACGGCTTCTTCACCCTTTAATATGATAGCCGCCACCGGCTAATTTTTTTCTTAATGGCAACGAGGCCATCAATCTTGTCCAAGCCCTGTACTCCCTCCTTCCTCCTGCCCCTCCTGCCATGCTGGGCAGCCACGGCCCTGCTCAGTGATTCCCTCCTGCCCCTCGGAGCCCCGCCGTGCCGTGCCAAGGAGGAGAGATGTGTCTGGAGGCAGGGCTTTACCCGCTCCTGTCCACAGATCCCGAGGGCACATAAGCCTTGCTCATGCTGCAAGGCTCACCTTGGTCGCTCCCGACACGCTCCACGGACCGTGCAATCCCGCCGAGATCAGCTGGGAATGTTTCAGCAGCTCACCGCAGCTAGGAGCAACACCTACTTTACATATATAAATACAGGGGCAGGTTTGGTACGAACCAAACGTGCATCCTGCAGCCGGCCGCTGTGATCCCCGGCCATCGATCCCCAGACCTGCTCCTCCCTCCGCGGGTGGAGGAGCCGTGGCCAGTGCTAAGGCAATGTCGGCAAGGACACGCGTGCCAGCACGCCACCGGCTCCTGACCCAGGCGTGGGCCCCGGGCAGCACCAGGGGAGGGGACGGGTGTCAGGGAGCAGCCGCCGGCGCAAGGAAATGGATGGAAATTGCCGGCACACGCCGCCCCCAGCCCGAAGCGCGGCCTCAGCAGGGGCAGGTGTCAGCGCTGGGACAGCCCAGCCGCTGGCTCTGACATTCTGCTGCCTCTCAAGGCCAGTCATTTGAGAGTATTAAAGTGCTGGACTCCTGCTTTCTGAGAGCCCTGGAAAAACATAAGGAGTCTATTTTTCTTAAACAATCCATCACAGCTGCTGTCAGCAGAACAAATACCCTAACCCTGCTTTTTATGTATCTATATGGCCTTTTTAAATTTTCCTTTTTTTTTTTTTTGGCACAAAGTGTTCCCTGCTTGATGCATTCAGCCTTAACTCTGCTGTCTAAATAGGTACTTATCACTTAACATGGAGGTGATGGCTTGACATGTTTTCTGTCTCCTGCCCTCCCCTCCACGGTAGGGAAGACGTCAAAGTGTTGCTAATAGCTGTTATCACTTGGGAACTGTAACCCGAAAGCAATAAGTGATACCAGGCCTTGCTGTGATTTCCCCCCTTAACTCTGCTAGCCATTTTTTATGTTATTGCTGGAGGATCTCTGACACAAAGATGCTACTATTAGAGCTGAGTTTCCTAGAAGCTTTTGGAGGGTCCACATTTGCTCCAGGGAAAAGTTAGAGGTAAAATTATCTAGTGGCTTTTAGCTGGCAGAGATAAAGGTGGGATGGAGCTGGAGATGAAAGGCTTAAATGTGAGAAGGGTGTGAATGGCGAATAGAAATAATGGTATCAGCAGCTTCTGGCCTTCACTGAAAAATTCCAGTGGTTCACAAGCAGAGTAAGCTTACAGAAATGTGAGCTACTAATTAATTTCTGTGCATGTTTCAGTGACACCTGGGATTGTAATGGAGCACTGCGTCCTCTTGGAAGAGACACCAGCTATATGGAGGGAATAGGGGCCCCTTCCAGCAGAACTGCCCATCAGCACTCTGGAGATGGAGGGGGAAAGACGTCTGGCCCACATCTGCCCCTCTCTGCTCCTTCTGCCAAATGCAGTGGTTTCTCCTGGTCCAACGGGAGGGTACAGCTGTTTGGCCCAAGGGGAGTGAGGGGCTTTGTTTGGTCATGGGGTAATTTATTTTATGGAATAAAACCTGGCGGATACTTGGTTTTGGAGAGACTCTGGTATTCATCACCCCAAACTACAGGAAGCAAAGCCAGCTAACACTCATCCTACGTAATTTCCTCTCCTTCACATATCTGTGGGGCGTTCTCATGTCCCCAGCTTGGCCATAGCTTTGCCACAATACCCAGATTTAGCTTTTTAATCTTTCCTTGTAAATCACAGTTACAGAGGGAGGGAGCACAGATACAGTGAATGACTTCGCCAACCTCCCAGTCTGTCAGTGACACAAGAGAAGGAGTTAAAACTCCAGGGCACTGACACCCATCCCCTGTTCCTACCACCAGACATGATATGAAGAAATTAAATTATTGTGCTAGAAATTTCATCTCAAGTGAGGCAGCTGGGAAGGGCTAAATACAGACATTCTGTCAAGGTTTAAGGCTCCAAATCTTGCTTGCTTCGAAGCTCTTTTTCCTTGGAGGGCTTTAGTGGTCAAATTTCCCACTAGATGTTGTAATTCTCTCTCAAACTGCTCGGTGAAGCTGTAAAATCACGGGGGTGGGTGGTGGAAGCAAAGAGCTCTGGCACTGTGGCTTGGTTCCCAGCTCTGCCGGAGGTCTGGGAGGAGTGTGCTGGCTACCTGCCTGCGGGCACCCTCTGTCAAGCTGGGTGCACACCTAAACAAACCAGCCACAGGCATCTGCTGGGTGCGTGGGATGGATTTTGCTCGTGGCCACTCACATCAGTGTTTGCAGCAAGAGCAAGAGCACAGCTAGGACTGGAAGTGGGAAAGGCAATTTGCAGCCATGTATTAGGAAGCATCAGTGGAAAACGAATGCTGAACCCACCACAAGAGCTGGGATGCTTCATGGAGCCCAGTCTCTTCCCCTTCAATGATCAGTACCAGCTCTTCCACAGGGGATATAAGTTTACCTGTTAGGTGACAGGTAACAATCTGCAGCTAATACCCTGCAATACAGGCAGTAGTGAAGTGGTCTTAGGTAGCAAGAAGGACTTGGGGATGCTGTCTCTCCAGTTACCATCAGTTACTCAAGGAAGAGTGGGAACAGTTGGATTTACACCTCACCAACATGGGTTCAATCCAATGTGTGCTCCTCTCCTGCCTTGCAAGAGGCAGCCGAGGCAAGGGGAGAAAGACAAGGGGAGAGCATGAAGTCTGGGAACGATATCCAAGGGAACCTCTCGCTGCTGACAGCTCTGTACAGACTCCTGGGCAGCCACCAGCCCAAACGGAGTCTGTGGTGTTCTCCATATGCCTCTCAGAGACATTCCTGCTGCCTGCTCTCCCAAGACCCAGGCTCTGGCCATGCTGGGGAGTGCTGCAGGGAAGCACTGACCTCACAGAGGTCTGGGGCACGGCTGGCTTGGACAGACTTTCAGAAAGGGACCTTCTGAGTGACAATCCACTTGTCCAAGTGTCTCGTCCACACCAGTGTATCTCCATCTATTAGGCTTGATCTCTAAGGGCAGATGAGGATCCTGAGCACTGCAGAGCTGTGGCACTCAGCACTGCCCTTTGAGCTGCCTTTGCAGAGAGGGAGCCCAGGCACCAAGCAGTGGTGCTGGCTGGAGCCCCAGCTTGCAGCCCTTGCTTGGCCGTCACTGCCTCAGTCGGCACTGATAATAGAAGAACCTGATACAATAATGCTGCATTCATCACATCCCATGTTGAGTGATTGGATTTTCTTTGACATATTGCCATGAAAATTGACCCAGTGCAGTGAGTGACAGCTCTTCAGGGGCAGGGGAGCAGTGACTGAAGAACATGCATTTACATCTGGGCTTTTATTGCCCAGAGAGATGTTTGCTGGGGCAACTGTGGGGAAGGGGTGGGAGCAGAGCTAGGCCACAGAGCATGAGAATATTAAATCCTCAGTTCCAGCTGCCCCCAGGAAGAGCCTCAGGCCAGCACAGAAGTGGCAATGGTAGTGATGCTATAGGCAAAGGTCCTAAATGAGCCCTAAAGTGGAGTTAGAGCCACTGGTGACCACAGAAGTAACTACCAGCCTGCAGCTATTCAGTTCCCATGTCCCTGAGTGAAACCAGCTTGCCCTTGTTTGTTTTGCCACTGGACACTCCTGAGGGCTGGGGAGGTGCAGCCCCTTCTCCCATTGTGGAGCTGCTGGAGCTGCTGGCCTTTCTGTTGGCACCAGGAAAAGGACTGCCCAGGAAACATTGCAGCAGTCCCCTTCCACCAGTTCCAGAGTGCAGATCTTCCCTGGAGCTGCCTGCCAAACCTCCAGTGATGCCTGGGTGCCTGGACATGGACTGCAAGCCCACTCTGGGGATCTGTTCCCCATCCCTCTGCCTGGGACTGTATCAGAGGGACTTCACAACCTGACGGGCTATTCATACCCCATGTTGCAAACATGCAGTGGGCACAAAGAAAAAGAGCAACCTTCATCTCCCCACCACCCTCCTCCTCCATCCCACCTGGTTACAAAGGGGCCTTTAATACCAATCTCAGGTGAAGGTGACAGCACTGTGCCTTCCCATGCCACACAGGACTTGTCTCCCAGCAAAAGCCACATAGAAATAATGAATTCTCCTGGGCTGAGAAGCTTTCAAGCTCTCTGAGAAAGGAATGAAAGATTTCCTGATTTCACCCTCTCCCTCCCTGCTCTCCTGGCTTCTTGAAGTTAATGTTCTTAGTCCCAGACGTGACGGGCAAAGGGAAAAGATCCATGTGGTGACAGGGGACGATTGATCTCTTTTACATAGAACAACGCTCCAGTCCCAGTTTAATCCCCTCGCTCAAGGCAAATGGGATTCTTTGTCAATGGAAACTTCAAAAGCCTGGCCCTGCCGTGAGATGGACCTTCTTCTTTATCTGGTCTCTGTCAGTCACTCAGTGTGTTTGCCTCCAAACAGCTAATCTGTCTTCCTAGCCGTCCTCCCTCACAGGCGATGTGTTTGGGACCGCTGAGTTATCTACACGGAGCCCTGATGAGGAGGGAATGGGAAGATTGCAGTCCGGATGCTTTCATTTTGCTGGTGCCCTTTCCAGCTACTTCAAGATGTCCCAAGGCAGCCTCACACTCTGTGGATTAACAGCAGTGGTGGGTTTGGGGATTCCTCTCTGCTCTGCTTGTTTTCATGGAAGAAATACTCAGGTCTCCACTCTCTTCCTAATCTCCCTGGGACAGGGCACAGGAGCAAAGTATAGTCATGCAGGAGACAAAGGTGTGGAGCACTATGGAGTATCATTGCAATTTCTTTTTTCCCTTGAAGGGTTTGGGAAATTGTTGGGGTTATTTGGGAGTCATACCTACCTGCCAGGAACTCAGGTCAGCACAGTGGACTCCCAGGCCTCTCCCTTGGTGGGACAGACAAGGTGTTGATGTCCTTGGCAAGACACCCAGCCCCATGGAGAAAATCTAGAGCTGAAATGTCAGTCTTTGCTTCTGACATCACATGCCAAAAAAATCACCATAAGCTTCCAGAAAAAACCAATGGGGAATGAGACTGGAAGTTAATTCTAATAAAACAAGCACGAAGACATCTCCTATGAGAGATGCCCTGTACTTGTCTGGAAGCCAGGATCCTCCCTCACTTGGACTGCATCATCAGAAGTGTAGGAGAACTTGGAGCACTTGCCTTTGCCCACTTTGGAGAGGACAGCATGGTTTCCAGGGGTTGTGCCATGCCCTGCAGTGCTCCCTGCCACCTCGTCACCTGCCCAAGCTCTGGTCCTTCCCACCCCTGTGCCACATGAAGTCCAGCTGACAGCAAATCAGTAAATTATGCCCTTTGCAGTGGTGCTGTGATGCTCTGTGAGTTTTGTATTTCTGCATTCTGAGCCAAGGGGATGGGAGGTGGATCCTGGGAAGGGGGTTGAGGCTGAGATGGGGTCTTTTAGTGATTTGGGCTCCTCCTTGGGTGTGCTCCACTCCCTTGAGGCAGGCCCACTCTCCCCTTCCAAAGCTGGCATATGGCTCTGGCTCCAGGAACTCCCACACGTGATTTCCCAGGCTGAGCTCAGGCTGCGTGTGATCAGCTTTCATTAGCTGTCATTAGACACAATCTGGAGTCCCAGAGCCCAGCAGGTCCTTCAGCTCCACTGTTCCTCGGCTGCACAAGGAATGCAGAGCCCTGTGCAGGGACCTGGCTGCCCCAGCCCAGTGGCTGAGTGGGGACAGCAGCTTTCCCCAGTGTCACCGGCCCCCAAAGTGTGGCCACCTCCCTGGGAGACATCAAGTAGCAGGACAGGGAGAGGGCTGGAAAGGTGAAGGGGTGTCAAGAGCATCCCCTGGGGAGCAGCAGAAAATATGCTGAGGTTTGCTCACTTACCTTGGGGGTGCCTGCTGCCATGGCATCCTTCAGGATGGAGCTCTTGCTGCCAAGAGAGAAGAGAACGAGGTCAGTCACAAAAGTGGCAGGCAGGGAGGAGAGTGCTTTGAGAGCTCTTATAAGGTCAAATAGCAAAGCACATTGTTCCTCTTCCCTGGACCAACAAGAGCCTCCTCAGCCTGCCTGGAGGGACATGGGAAGGAGGGCAGTGCCAACTATTTCTCCAGCTGTAACATAGGAGTGGAAGTCCCCAAACCAGCCACATGAGTCAAACAGCAACTCTCCCCCTGCCTGGGGCTTGCAAGCTCCTCTCCCAGCACTGGGAAAAAGCAGAGAGCAAGTCTGCAGGGGCATAGGGAAGAAAGCCACGGAGAGGGGAGCAGAGGTGGCGAGCCCTGTGAAGGGTCAGGCACAATGAAAAAAAGGAGAACAGCAAAGAGAAGGAGATTAAATTGGTGTAAGAGCAAGGGAAAAAAGATTTCCTCAGCTCCAGGCACACTGGGGAAGCAGCAGCTCTGCTGGAGGCTGAAGTGATTTGTTAATTCAGCTTGTTCTCCATTTAGCAGGGAAGGAGGTCCCTACCCAGTGCTCCTCCTCGCCTGCCCTCGCCAGCGGGAGATGCTATAGATTTAATAACACCTTCCCCCCTCCAGACAGGTTAAACTTGAAACAATTACATATCAAAGCCGACATGGCGGGGAGGCCTGAACTGTAATTTTTTGGTTATTAAAGTAATCTCTCTCATGTAAATTCTCCTGCTAACATGCTGCAAACAGCATTAGGAAATAAATTATTTCCCCATGATTCGATTTGTCAATGCAAAGCACCTGCAGCAGGCAAAAGGCTCTTGAAATATGTTGCCAAGCCCAGTGCCTGTGCTTGTAAGCACACGCTGGTAAATTTGTATGCAAGCTTGCATCCCAGGCTAAGGATGAGTGATCGGCAGCCAGAAAGTATTAAAAAGCCTCGCTAAACAGATGCTGACAATAGAACAAGACATATCAAATCAGATCTACTTCAGAAACATTAATATACACACGCACACACGCTCGCCCGCGCGCGCGCGCCCGGCTCCACACACCCGCGCTCCTTTCTTCTCAATCACAGCAATATGGGAGACATCAATAAATTTTTATGAGACTTTTAGAAGATCAACACGGTACTAGATGTGACAAAAAAGCAATGTGCCTGTCATGTTCGCTTTGTCGGGGACACTTTAGCCCCAGATGCCGAGCTGCAGTGCCAGCAGGGAAAAATTGAATTTGGCTGGCTTTAATCTGCCTTGATTTGGCAGATGGCTGGGTGTTATGAAATGAGCAGGGATGGAGGAAGGTGTTTTCTCCTGGGGCTATGGCCCCCCTCCTCTCCCAGTGCCACTGCCTTTTGCCCCCTGCCCTGAAATGGTGGAAACACACAGTTATCCACTGCCATCAGGTCACTCCAAATGCCACAGCTCTGCTCCCAGCTATGGTTCCTGGGGACCATGGATGGATAGGCTGGGGCATCATTTCCCACACAGCCCCAGTTCCCCGAGGGAATCTGCTGTGGGATGCTCACCAAGGGTACAGGATGTCCCCCAGCTCTGCTCTCTACCCTCAGGAGGTGTCACTGTCAGGAGAGTAGAATTAGTTCCTGCTGCCCACTGAGAAACAGCCCTGGCACCACCTCAAGCCTGTGCAAGAACATGCACGATGGGAAAGATTTCCATCCCCTCTCCATCTCCAGCACTACTCTGAATTTCTCAATCACATGAAGTGTGAAACAACTTTTTTTTCCTTTTATAATCCAAATGCCTTCTTAAAAAAACAAACCCGTTTCCTCCCTTTTCTTGTTAAAGGTGTTTAAAATTATTCGTTTTCAAGGGAAAGAGGAAGAATATAATTAATTCCTCCTAAAAATAGTGTTAGGGCCAGGAAACTGAAGTTTTCAGCATGAGAGTCTCTCTGGTCAGCCAAAAGATCAAGCCTCTGCTGTTGGGACCGATAAGGAAGGGGACTGGTTTAGATAACTTGGCAGACTCTATTTTATTCTTCATCTGGAGGATTATTAATACTCACCCCCTTTCTTTCAATGTAACTCTATCACTAATAAGAGTTTGCAATTTGGTTTTTTTTATATCCAGAGATGGGTTAGGAATAGGCATAAGCCCAGGTTATCCAAGCACCCAGACCCTGCAATTTGAGGGTGCTTTTCCCTATCCCACTAAAGAGCCCCCTGAATTACAAGGGCTGCAGCCCCCCACACCTCTTAAGAATGCTGGCAGCTGGCTCAGGATCGAAAGGCTGTCAGCAAAGAGAAACCTTCCCCTCCATAAACACCGCAGACAAATTAAAAATGGTAAAAGGGAAATCAAGACCTTTAAAGTTCAAACACTTTTCGGTGCCTTTTAAAGTTTTTTTGCTCTAGGCCCTTGCAGACAGCACAATCTTTGGAGACCTTGGGATTCTCTTTAATCACCCAGCCAGGCTGCAGTGGTCTGAAATGATTACACATTTACATAGTAATAACCCCAACACTCCCCACATTATTTCATGGCTAGCATATTTCCACTCAGCGAGTGATCCATGTGTTTTAAATTATAACCTGTACATAGGAAATTAGTTACTAAGTACGATATTCACGGGCTCATCTGACACTTCTAATTAAGGTGATTTACACAGAATTATCTTACGAAATAAAAAAATGGTGTTTTGCTAGCTAATAAAATATAATTACTACCCGCTTTTCTAAGTTACAGTTAGTTTTAATCTATTTGGGGAATTGTTTATCTAGTTCATTACAGCAAAACAACTTCTTTACCTTTTAGGCAACCCCCTAAAAGTACCAAAGAAGAGCAAGGAACACCCTGGGAAGACCCAGTGATTTTGGCAGCCTCCTTCTCTCCCTCCTGAAGACTGCACTTCCAAGGGATGCAAGGCTGTTTCCTCACTGGCTCCTTTCTTGGGGCTGAGACACCAGTTCTGTCAGTGCATTCATGCACCTCATGTGTTTGGATGCCCTCATGGGGACAAAGTAAGGCCCCTGCCCTGGTGCTGCCAGAGGGCTCTGCCCAGTGCTTCAACTGCATCACCCGGTAATGGGAGCAGCACAGCCGGATCCCCACATGCTCCAGGACACACCACTCCTTCAGATTAGGGACCATCAGCTTTAAGAGGAGCCTTTCCTCTCAGCAAGGCTCTTCACAATGAAAGCAGGACTCGGGCTGCACCAGAGACATGAGGATGTCCTTTAATGCTGGGCACACATTCGGTTAGGAGCATCTCCAGGTGCAACTGGGATTCCCCTGGCGTGTCCCTGAGCGAGCTTCAAAGGGCTGTTCAGGCCCAATGCTTCTGTCATGATTTCCCAAAGGGCAGCTCAGCAAGCCAAGTATGTGCCCTCCTTATCCACAGTTTTGGGGTTTCCTCTACCCCTGCCATGGTTGCTATTACACACAATGACCTTCAAGCCTATTTACTTTGTTATGGTCCTGCCTTTTGGAGTGTGCTTGCCATGGGAAATAAAAAGGCAATACACAAGGAGTGGTCCCTTACCACCCCCATGGATGGAAGCTGCTGCTTCTTCCCACAGGGAGAAATCAGGTCATTAGCTGAAGTTTAAGTTCCCTGAGCTCAAGCAGCTACAGTTGTTTCTGCTTATCCCTGAAGGGCTTGAACCAGTAAGAAGCAGGTAAGAGAGCTGGTGCCATGCAGCTGGAGTCTTCCAGCTCTGCCACTCTTCCCCAGAACCCCTTCTCAGCAGCCCCCTGTTTGACAGGCATCAGCCTGTGCAGCTTCCACATGAGATCCTGCAAAACCAAAAGATTTCTACAGGCTGCAGCCAATGGATATGTTTCATCCATTCATCAAAGAAACCCAAAACCAAAAAAACAATTGGAAACAATTTCTTTTTAGCTGTAGGACTCGTGGCTTGAACATGCAGCCTTGGGATGGGAGCCCCGGCAGCAGAGGAAGCCTCTGGCAGAGCCGTGTGGATGGCAATGCCAGCTGTAACCGAGCAGTGGCTGGGTAGAAAGGGAATTGGATTTTGTGAAAGCTACTTTAAATAAGTGGAAGTGTCACTTGATGCTTAAATAAGGAAATGGGAGTTTGATTTTATACCTAGCTGCAGGTGACAGCCCTCACTCAGCATGGCCAGGTGAGATTTGTGTCATCACAGGAAGCACACTGAGATTTTTAACCTGCTGTGGCTCCCACAGTGGCACCTGCATCCCATGATAGGAAAAGGGCCTGAGTGATGGTAAAAAATTGCCAAAGAGGCTGTAGTCAGGGCTAGAAATGTTCTACACCTACAGTGCCAGACGTGCTTCCCACATGCTCCCGCAGTGAGTATTTGTGAGACCTCAGTGACCAACACAGTCAGTTGTGACAAATCTGACCCACAGGGCAGTCACCACCTCCCGCAAAGAGACGAAATGCAGCAGAATCATAAAACACTGTGGCATGACCTGACCATGCTGAAATCCCCTATTTGCTCTGTCCTATTCACATTCCCAACTCTTTCTGCCCTGCTGGGTTTTCCTTTATCGACCTCTGGTACCCCATGTCCCCACTCAGAGTGGATAACAGATTTCTGGGTGAGGATGTGATGGTCCATGTGTGCAGGGCCAAACAGGAGACCGTGGCTGGGGGGTAGTTTCATTTCCCTTCCACTATTTGAAAAGGAGGTGGCTGGAAAAATAAAATGGAAAATTGGAGGGAAAGGTCATGCATTAGATTGATTTGGGGGGCTCTTTGCTACCATGGCTATAATGACTGTTTAATTATTCCCATCTCATGTGGCAGTTCAGAAGAGGCTCTGCAGAAGACATACGTCGCTCCAGGGCAAATAACTGACCGGAGATTTATTTCTCACCCGTGGGTTTCCACACACCCCTTCCCAGGCCTCCTGCTGCCCTGAGAGTCAGCAGCAGAGGAAGGCTTTGCCCTCCAGAGCTCCAAACCTCAGCCTTCAAATTCACACCCTGGAGTCAGGGAATGGACTGCAGGTACCACAGTCTGAAGGCAATTTAAGGAGTGTTCACAGCTTTTTAGGGCACTGCATGAGCAAGGGAAAACATAACCCACACATTTTTTTTCATTTGCTGTGCTACCCTGGAAGTTCTGACCCACGAGAAGTGCTTCTCACCTAGAGATTCTGGACAGCAGCCTCTGCCTTCCCTGGGGTCTGCCATGGAGGAGAGGAATGGGGCATCTCTAAGCAGGGCAGGCAGCTGCCTGGCTTGTGCTCTCTCTGTAGGAAAAGCTATGGGTGAAGGGTCCAGGTTGCTGTCATTGCCACCCTCTAAATGCACAGGAGCAAGCTGGAGGGTCTCTCTTCCCTTTCTGTCCATGATTAATCTGCCACGTTGAGGGGCAGGGACACAAATCAGAGGAGGAATGAAAGAGGATAAATCCATGGTATCAGCAGCACCACATTGGCTAGATAATAAACAGACTCCTCTCCTCATAAATTTCTCTCCATTCCTGCATGTTTCCCCGCCATCACTGGCAGACCTGCAGCTGGACTGCTCCTGGCCTTTCCAATGTCCTGGCTGGTGGCAAGAGCTGTGGCTTTGCCAGGGAACCTGGGACCTTCCACCTGGTCTGGCATCCTTCACTCCCTGCACAGACTGGGGTGCAGCAGGAGCACCAGAATGGCACAATGGAGCCCCATCCAGGCTCAGTGGGGTTTAGAGGATGCATGGGACACCTGAGGTGACTGTGGTGAGGTGATCCATACCAGCATGTGGAGTGGGTGGGATAAACACTAGAGACACAAAGCACGCTTCAGTTTACTTGGGAGTTTCACTCTCTGTCTCAGTGCCCCAGGGTGGCTTTTGTTCTCATTGCCCCAACACCACACTGTGTCCTCACTCCTCATCTTGGTAGCAGCCAGCTCACCCACTTCTCCACATCCCACACAGGGATGTGACCCTGTTAGCTGCCTTGTGGTGGCAGGTGGTCCTGGCCCTGCTCAGGGATCTCCAAGAAGCTGACACTTCCGGGCAAGTTTCATTTAAATTGAACAGGAGTCAAACTGCTGGAGAAATCTTCAGGTGATACCACCCAGCTGGGGACACATCTGTGCTTGAAACTGGGCACCCCTGACTCCAGGGCTGAGGTTCTGTGCTGAACACCTCTGCCGTGGGTGGCATGGGATGCTCCACTGCTGCTGTGGGGCAGGACTCTCTCCCTGAAGGAATCAGAGCAGAACAGGATGCAAACACCCATTCTGTGTCCCTAGAGCAGCTCCCAGACACCAGCCTGTCCCCACTGCCTGGTTTTGCTGGTGGACACTGGCTGCAGGGCAATCATGGAGGACTCGCACCCAGGAGGAGCACTGAGGAGACATCACACACAATTAACTGCTTGATTGAACACCTTGGGGGATACCAGAGCCCTCTGGGAAAGCCCCTGGGAGCACTGGGAGGGCACAGCCAGGGAGAGGGTGCTGCAGGAGAGGTACCCAGTCCCACCTGCAAAGCACGCTCAGGCACTTAATAGTACCTGTCCCCAGCATCTCCCCAGCCTGGATTTATGCCTTGAGGGGTCACCTCTGGCGAGACTCTAATAACAGGACTTTATTAGCTTTCTTGTTCCTTCTTTAAGATACAGTAGCAAGGGGGGAGGAGGGCAGCAGCACCTCGGGAAAGAGCGGGGGTCGTAGGGATAGGAAGCAGCTGCCCTCGCAGTTCCCCTTCTCGGTGACAAGGGGGAGAGGGAGAAAAATGATGCTCCCTTGAAATTTATCATGCACCCAATTACAATGTTAATTGGCAAGTCCCAGAAATCAATTAATTCACAAATTTTTTTCAATTAAAAATTAAGATAAATCATAAAACGTTATTAAGCAAAGGCCAAACTCCATGAACTTTTTTTTTTGTAGGCATCTAGGTTTTTTTTAAATTTAAATAAAAAAAAGAGCTGTGTTGCCAAAGCCCGATGCCCTTGAGTGCCTTTGCTGAAGCGCAGGGGGCTGTCATCAGCAGGACTGGGCTGAAGACAGATAAAAAAATATCGACCAGTCGGACACACTGCTTCTGCTTTATTGATCAGGCGGGAATTTAACTTGCTGTGCATATCCACCGTGTCAGCAAGGGCCACGGGCGAAATTAAAAGTACTTGGCTTGGAGATGTCGCCTTGATACCAGGGGGGTGGGGAGAGATGGAGGGAGGGGGAAGAAGAGGGGGAGAAAGGGAAGAAAAGAAAAGAAAACAAGAAGGTGGAAAAAGAAGGAAGAAAGAGACAGGGATAAGTTGAGGAGCAGGAGGTTTCAATGCCTGCTTGCAATCTGACTTGTTGGTCAGGGCTCCTTCCTCTCTCTGGAGAGCCTGCAGGTGTCTACTGCGTGCAAGGAAGGGAATCATATATTCCAACAGAGCATTGGAAAAAACCCTTCTCACTCAAAACCATTTCTAACCTCTCTCACTGAGAGGCTGGGGGACCTGCAGCATTTGCTGCACAAGAAGTCTGGGGAAGTACCTGGTCATCAAGTTAAAGTCCCCAGGCATAAATCAAGGAGACCTGAGGCGAGAGCCATGACCCTGATGTGACACATGACAACAGAGCTAATTCGGGTTTTACACACTCTATTTATCCTGCTGGGCCTGGCAGCACGGCCACTCACCCTTCCCACAGCAGCTGCCCACGCTGGCCCTGGGAAGGAAGGTCTCCTCCAAAGGTCCTTTGGGACAACACAGTGCTTGGCAGATCCCATAGAAATGAAGTGAACACTTCTCTGGGGCAGTGCAAGGAGCAGCTGTATTTAAAGAGAGGGTTCTCTGAGCAGGAGAGGGGTGTGAGTCACATCTCATTACCTGCTCTGGGTCCTTATCGTGACCAGGAGCAACAGACCAAGCCCCTGTCACTTGGGCACACAGGGACCACAGGGATGATGTGCTTGCCAACTTGTCCATTAGCAGGAGTCTCCAGTGTGGACTCTGAGGGGCTAGCAAGGTATGACTTCAATCAGAAAGACCATGAAACACTGGGAAAGCAACCTGTGAAAGATGTAAAAAGCAGGATGCGTCTCTATAGGTCTGGAGACATCTCTCAAGAACAGTCAACTTGTCCTGTGACCAGTTTATCTCCCAAGGTCCCACAGCCTTTGTGTTTCAGTTATATTGCCAGTTTCCTCCTCATTTCTTATCCCACTGGACCCAGAGCTGCCTCTGTCCCCTGGGAAGAGCTACTGCTGTGCCTCTCTACATAAAGAAACCTAGAGCTGAAGCTCCTCAGATCAGGGTGAGGATGCTCTGTGCAGTGCCAGGAACTGAGGAAGCACTTTCTGCTTCTACCCCAGCTGCAAAAGGAGAGAGGATTAAGAACAGTGAGAGGAAAAGAGTATGTGTGCAAACAAAGGAGAGGAAGCTTCAGATGGAACCCAAAGGAAGATTTAAGCCTGGGCAGAGGTGCACTGAATGCTGCTACAGGAGCTGGAGCACCATAGTCCTGTGGTTGGCTCTTTTCCTCTGACATGAATCAAAGCTGGCTCCAAAAGTCAAGCTAAATCCCCCATCAGGGCACTTCACCCGCTTTGACACAGGCATTCCCACTGCATCTTACTCTGCCCTCCTTTGCCTGACACTATTTGGTTCTTTGTGACAGCATCTTTGAGGTCACAGAAAACAGCCTGCAGCACTTTCCATTTGCACCAAGGTGCGAGACCCCAGTGCCCTCTGTGCTCCGGGAAATGCTTCGTAATCACAGAAGCAGTAGAGAAATTATTCCTGGACACACAGAAAGGTCATTAGGGGAAATCAGTAGCTCCTGAGATGCTGGATGTGCAAGGATGTGTCCCCACACCCCCAGCAGAATGGCAAGGAGCAATGAGAGCTGCTGGCCCAGGCTGGGAGCAGCCAACAGGTGGGCATGGGCTTTGTAACACACACATGCTCAGAATAATTACTGATTGCAAAGGAAGAAAGAAAGAAAAGTGAATGAGGGTAGAGTTTCCCATGGGGCACTTTGAGAACATCATCATCCTCACTACTCCACCCTCTGGACCACTCCCCAGCTATACTGATACACCTCATCCATTTTGGGGAGGTGAAATCCCAGCTCTGAAGCATAGGTTTGCTGCTGCTAATGCAGGGGAGAATCTGGCAGCTGTCACATGGCGAAATAAAAACACCCCCTGCCAAATGTTTTTTTTAAAGGAGCATTGCATATTCAAGAACAAATTGTTATGCTATTAAAACCACTGCATCCAAAGGCACATTCCCAACCTTCAAACTGCTGAACTCAGCAACTGTAATATTTGTAATGTGACTTCCTAAGGTTTTTTAAATGGCCAATAAATGTCTCTTCTCCAAACTCTAGAAAGAATCATTGTGGAGCATCAGCTGAGGCTGGCTCTACAGCTCTTACTTCCTCCTTTACTTCTGTCCTCAAATTCATCTTTCCTCCCACCCTGAACTCAAACCAGAGCCCCAAACATGTCGTTCCCCACCCAGCCTTCCCGCCATCAGTGGTGCTTTGCAGTCACTGCCTGGGGAAAGCAGGCAGGGATTAAGGGTCCTGCTGCCCACTGCCACCTCTGCTCACAGTATTTACCTGCAGGGTGACACAAGCAGCACTGCACATGGGGATGTGTGTGTGTGTCCTGAGGGACACCCCTGGGTGCTGCTCTAGAATGCTGTGCCCAGCTCCACTCCCTAGGTAGTTCTAGGCTGAGGAAATGCAGCCAGAGCACCAGCTGCAGCTTGGAGCTGGGGCCACTGACAGCTCTAGAAAGAGTCTCACATTTCAGTGTGCTTTACTGCGAGCCTTTAACACAGATGAGGTGTAAAGCAAGTGAATATATATTGAGTGAGGATAGGAAACTCACATCCGGATCAGCTTCATGCACACAAACCAGGAATATTCACGTATTCTGCGTTGACGAGCCTGGCTGAGGCACAGGGCATAGACATATACAAAGGGTCGCTGTTATTACTTTTTATTTTTACCTTGCACGACATTTAGCTGCTCAGATGGGCACCTTTTGCTCTCTGACTGTACAGGCAGAGCAAGGAGAGCATCCCTGCTGCCCCACTTCATGGGGTCATCCCTCACCCACCTCCCAGTCTCTGCTGCTTTTAGCCTGTGCTCTGCAAAGGTGAGCTCCAAGGTAATTTCTCCTTGGAGGAGGAATACCAACAGTCTTGCCTGGCAAGAGTTAAACCCCATAAAACCAAGGCTTGTAGTTTTGTTTTCTTTCAATTTATACCCTTCACTTAAAGGGGGGGCAGGTGGGAAGGGAAAGAGGGGGAGAAAAAAGAAAGCCAGGTGACATATTCTAAGAGGGAGCACCGAAAACGTGTTAAGCACTTCAAAATCTCATATATTCAATCGGCCTCTGGCAAGACATCTGCCTAATGTTAGCGCTTAAATATCCTTTTCCATTTTACATGCATTCAAGTCTCATTTGAGCGAAATGAAACGGTATTATTAAAGGGAGATTTTGCACAAATGGCCTGAATTTGACATGTCAAGTTCAATGAGGCTGTTACATATGTAACACCAAAAAGGGCTCGGAGGCTGCCGGCTCTTGAAACAGCGCCAGTGGCTCAGAAATGAAATTTGCATTCAGAGAGCCCTGCTTCGCTGCGTGGAGCTGTGCACAAGGCTCGGTTGGACCCACACAGCATGGAGAAGCTGTGGGGTGAGCACAAGCAGGTCTCTCCCTATGCTTTGGGGGACTGGACACACCAAGAAAACAGCAGAGCTAGAAACCCAGGTACCTCATTCCCACTCAAGATAGCTTTTTCAAGGGAAAGATGGACCCTGCACCAGGGTTGGATCCTCCTGAGTGATGTTCATCACTGGTCCAACAGCTGGATTTTGTCCCCGGTACATGCACAGGACTCCTGAGGCATGGGTGGGTGCTGCCCTGTTGCCAGCATGGCTCCTCCTGCCTCGTTGTGTGATGCTCAAGCTGGGTTGACCTTGAGATGTCCCTATCCTGAGGCCAGGATGGTCACATCAGTACTGCCCATGGAGGGAAAAAGTGCTGTCCCTGTCTCTGGGGGATGGCAAACCCCATTCCCACCAGCTGAGAAAGGGGTTCGTTCGAGTGGGTGAGTTGCTTGCGGTGATCTGGGACCATGGGTAGCATAATCCAGGTGGTGCCTACAGCTTCCTTGTATCCCAGCCCCAAGAAGCTCCTGGAGAAATCCCTTTTCCAGAGAGTTGATCCAGTGCCCACCAAGCCTCCAGTGCTGCAGGCTCAGTGGGCAGGAGGGGATCTGCCTTCCTAACCCCAAGCACAGGATATCTCTGATTTTGTTGCAAATCATTAAGGTTTATTAAAACTTAACACCACAAGCCATGATTGGCTGCATCCTCTTTAAATTAGGAAAAAAAAAAGCCCTTGGAAAGCAGCCCCCTAGTTTGCTTCTCCCCATCAGACTGATAAGTAACAGCTGCTCGGCCATTTCGGTAACAAGTCTGTATTGGCAGGGAGCGGCCAGGGCTGCCAGTGCCCGTCACGTTTATAGGCCTACATTTTATTTTTATGTTTATTGGGTTATTTGAGATCATTATTAGTTTCTCTCTTCTCTTGTTGATGTGTTCTTGCTCCTGGCTTCTCCAGGCAGGAAAGGTGGGGGAATGGGAAATGGAGCAACCCACTACAGCGAGCTGCCTGCTGGGGCTGGGCAGTGCAGGGGACTTCAACCCCCTCGCACCCCGCTGCCTGCTATTCCTGCCCACTATTCCTGCCCTTCCTGCCTGCTGCTGCCGCTGGCCCCTGCATTGGTTTCCTCTGGGACTGGGAGAGCCCATCCCTACGCGGAGCTGCTGTGTTACAGATTAGCCTCCATCGCCTGAATCCATCGCCTAGATTGAACGTTATCTATCACACTGCGGAGGGAGTCGTTATTTAATAATTAATAAAGACCTCTGATTCTTCCTCGCCGCCTGCGTGGCCGAGTGGAGCAGGCCAGGGAAGCGAGGGCAAGCCAGGGAGAGCTGTCTCCTCTCTAACTGCTGCTGTTATTTAAAGGAATAATGCCATTCTTTTTCATTTGTCAGCTGGCCCACAATGGCCCTTGTCACGCTTTATGATTTAGGGTTTCCTTTCCTTTCCCATTAAACGCCACCTTCCCATCACCACTTCGCGCCAGCCAGCCTCTGCTCCTGGCTTGCAGTTTCAGTTTCACTCTGATATTGGCCCAACTTCTTTGATGGGCTCCTCCGAGCACTAATTGCTTCTGTTCATTTAAACCTGTTCACTAATTTGCAGTGGCCCTTTATTAAGTTGGATGCGGCCCAAATTACACCATAAATTACGCTTGCAAGGGGACTGGGTGTCACAGGGGATAAATGGGCTGCCTGTTCCCTGCTTCCCCCCTTCCCTATCTTCCTGTGCAACATGCAGGGGATGTGGGTCTCGGCCTGAGGGTGTGGGTGCTGAATTTGGGATATCTCAACCCAGATCCATTCTGGGAGGTCTCTCTTTCTCTAACTAGAGCTCCCTCCTGCTCCCTCCATCTGCAATGGCTATTGTTGAATCCTAGAAGATCCAAGCCAAGCAGGGATGGATTCTGCATCCTCCACGCTGTGCGCAGCCACATGCATCCCTTGCCCTGGTACACACACACACACACACTGACACACATGCTGTCTCTCCTACCACCTGGTGATGTAAGTTTGCTTCCAGGAGGCAGTTTGACTCCTTTCCTCACCTTTTAATGACCGGAGAATTCATTAATAATTGAAATAAACACACTCTTTCCCAAGGCTGCTGACTTTTATTAAGGCAGGGGCAGGGATTTGCCAACCCTTGGCTGCAGCCATTTCCTAAATAACTGCTAGCAGTTAAAAGGCAATTCTTTTTTTTTTTTAATAGGTGACTTTTTTGCACTGGGGGTAGCAGAAGGGAGCTGAAGGCAACTGAGGAGCAGTGTACACCAATGCTGCAGGGTTGCTCCATCACGGGATGTCAGCAACATGAGAACTGCTCACTGAACACATGTCCCCAGGGAAAGGGATGTCTGTGACCTCTCTGAGGAACTTCTGCCTGACTTTACCATTGCAGTGAACTCCAGGAAAACGTTTCTGCCCCACTGGCTAGCACGAGATACCCCACGTCTTGTAGCTGTGTGTACCACCATCTTCTCTGCCACATGCAGGTGCCCCAGCCAGGTCACCAGGGATGCTGATGGACCCCAGGGAGCTGCTTACCTGATGTTCAGCTGCGTGAGCTTCTCCAGCTCCTGCTCCATGTGCTCCTGCAACTCCCCGGGGCGAAGAAGGACCTGGCAGATGGGGCAGATCGGAGCCTGGCTGTCAAACAAAGTTGCTTTCTTTTTGCCTGTGAGAAGGAAAAGAAGGGGAAAAGCTTTAGCTCAGATCAGCTGCCATCAGCATTGTCTGTGCTCTGCTTTGGTTCCTGTCCTAGCACAGGACTGAAATCCAGGCATTTTCTCGTGGTATAGCCCTAATTCTCTCCCCATCCTACAATCCCTGGGGTAGGGATTGGCTTTTTTCTGCAGTGGCACAGCAACTGACACAAGAGCATCCCAAGCCTGGCTGTGGGCCCTCCAGTCTTGCAGGGAGAGCAGCAACAGCCGCATTCTGGAAGTGACCCTGTGCAAACCCAGCTTCCCATTTGAGGTTCAGGTGATAGACTTGGAGTAGATGGATGACTCAACACTGCTCACTGTTCCTACTAACTCTTTATAAAGAGCCATCTTCATCCTCCTTGACACTCCTGAAGTTGGGTGGGTCACGATGATCCTCCCTGTGAAGGGCAGAGTAAATCTCCATGAGCACTCAGTGCTGGGAGGCAGAGGAAAACCCATGGTGTGAGGCTGTGGATGTGCTAGGGAGCAGGTCTAGATGCTCACCCAGGATTGCTCACCCTTTCCCAGGGCTGGGCTGGGGCCCCTTGTCCTCCCTGCATCACCAGCAGCTCCAGGTCTCACAGCTGCTGGAGTTCTGGGCCCCCTGGGGCTGTATCACCCCTGGATGAGATCTGAGGCTCCCTATGTACCCTAATCCCTAGCTGGGTTGAGTCTCTGGGGCAGATCTTCAAGTGACGCATTTCCTCACACCCTCCTTACTCTCAATCCTCTCTTCCACTTCCCTGCCCAGCCACATCTCCCTGGTTCACTCACTGCTCTGAAGCCAATTTCTTCCAGCTCAGAAACTTTATTGCCCCCTCTGTAAGGAATATACAGCCTCTATTTAACATAAAATAAAACTCTAAAGCAAACAATGAAGTTCCCATAAAAGAGGGAAGCCTGCGGGTCCCCAGGCCCCCTCTCCCAGCTGTACTAGCAGCTCTGCTCATGAGAGGGCGTGCGGAGCCTGGCTCAGATGGCTCTGGCAGGGAGAAACGTGCTTTATAGCTGCCTGTTGTCATCCAACATGAACCCTCCTGCTGGATTATTTATTTATGTATTAGACATGGATCAAATTGGTTAAATCCGAGTGAGAGGCAGTAATGCACAATAAAGCAGCCGGTGCTGGATACGAGGGGGCTGTGTGCAAGGTGGCCTTCCAATCAGGAGCCAAAAGGTGCCATTTTATGGCTCCTAATGATGGCGGAGCCCAGCTAAATGAATCCCCATTAAAGGAATAGACCTTCTCAAAGGATAAAACATTGGTGTAAGCAGCTTTACTGGGTCCCTGCTTCTCCCTGTATAACTGCCTGGCACAGGCATTTAATAGGTGACTTTTTTGCACTGGGGGTAGCGAGTTAATTTCTACTCTTTTAGCTGTTACAGTGCTTTGAGAGTCACCTTGGCTTATCTTTGCCCTTCAGCAGGACAAAGTGTATGTGCTTGGTGGAAGCAGGGCTATCGCTGGGGTATTACTTGCCCTTTCCTTTCAGCACCTCTATAGGAGATGGAAGAAACTGAGGCATAAGGAGCAAGTTGGAGCAGGCCAGTGCTAGGGTGCATTCCCTACCTTCCCAGCTTCCTTTTCCACTGGGAACTCTCTTGTTTGCAGAGCCAGGAGGAAAACCCAACTGGTCTCTCCTCTGGACTTGGGCCACTCCCAGAGGCTCCCAGGCAGATCCCAGGTGCCTTGGGCCCTCATTCCCACCACCCTACTGCCAGGGAGGACACATTGTTTTTTGGCAGCATGCAGCCCATGCAACTTGGGACATCTTCCTCTGTCCTCCTTCCCTCATGTTTAAATAATGCCCAGAATCCAACCCAAACCCAAACACCCACCTCCTGCTGACCCTTGCGGGAAAGGTCGGCATTTCAGTAATTCCACCTTCCTTCTGGAGCTTTTCCACTTTTGTCTAGTGGGGGCCCAAAATAGCCCAGGAGCGTCCCCGACCACCTGCTATTTATAACCCCAACTTCACAGCAAAACAATGGAGCTGTCTGAGTCTCCCTCCCAAAATAAACAGGCAGCCTTTGAGCGGACGGGAAATCCTGCTGGATTCCCGCTGTGGGGTGTACAGATGGATGGGTAAACAGGCTGCCCTCCGCCCTACTGCGCTGCATCCCCACTCCCGGCCCAGGCCACCGCCATGGGGCCCACGAGCCCCCATCACCATCCACAGCTTTGGCTGCTGGGGCTGGGATGCTCCCAGCAGCACCAAAGGGTGGAACAGAGGTTGAGCATCCCTGTGTCTCTGCTTTACGGGGAGCCCAGAGATGTTGCTTTGCTGGAGGAGGTGATGAACTGTCCCAGACCTCAGAACTGGGATTGGCAGCCTTGGATCAGGATGAATAGCCAGGGTTGCCTGCTGGGGACCAGCTGGTACACCAGACTGGTGGGATATCTAACCTTTTGCACACCCAAGCCCTCGCGCCCTGCTTGTTCTCTGGTACTCTTCCATGGGGTGCATATTCCTAAGCAGAGGCGACGTTGGATTTCAATGGCTGGGGCAACCAGGAGGGATCTCAGGCCATGGGAAGAAGCCTTGCTGTCTTCCATGGCTGCTCCCAACCCCAGCCCAGGACAGCAGAAGAAATGAGCAGCAGTGGCCTTACCCACCAGCTACACCAATGATACAGTGATGAGTTTGTGCCAAGGAAGGATGTGACAGCTGTCACTCCACATCCCTATGACACCTGAGGAAGATCCCCTTGCTCCAGTGAGTGCGGGAGGCTGGTGCTTGCACTGAAACAAGGGCTTCCGGAGGGGTAGGAGAACAGGAACCTGGACATACAGCCACATCCCTGATGTACAGATTGCAAAGCAGGAGACAGAAGGAGCCCCGGCTCCTGGCCCAGGGGGCTGACAGCTCTGCTTTCACAGGAGCAGGGCTAAGTGCAACTGACAGGCAGAAAGGAGGGATCCTCTCCCGTGCCAGGAGGACACCTACGCAAGCCTCCCCAGGTCTGTGGAACCTGCTGCATGCCTGCAGTGCAACAGAGCCTTCTCCTGGAATGTGTCTCCCCAAATCAGCGGCATCCACATCTGCAGTATGCCCAGAGTCTGGCACACACCCACGCTGTGGTGTCTTGCTCCAGGCAGTGGTACCCGTCTCCATGGTGTAGGATGCTGGGCTGTGAGGAGACGGAGAGGATGGGCATGGCAAGTCCTCAGGCTTTGTGAATGCCAAGGTGGAGAGAGATGCATACATCCCATCTCTACTCTCCAGAGCAGGGACATCCTGATATCCAGGAGCAAACAAAGGATGCTACATCATGTGTGTGGCTGGATGGTGCTGGGGTGTAACTGCTTATCCCTCTGGACGGAGTAGGGGGCATTGATTTGCCCAGGGCAAAACAAAGGGCCCATATCCCTGAGCAGGAGGGACCTATGGCTGCTCCCTGCTTATCCTTCTCTGCCCTGTGCCAAACCCGCTCCTGGGAGACACTGAATGGCTCTTTTCAGGCTTTTGTTTTTTGGCAGCTGTGTTTTTGTTTTCTTTGCCCCTCTCTCTCCCCTTCACTCTCTGGTTACTCGGTAGGCTCGGCTCCAGTGTTTACCCTCCGCGGCTCTGCCGTGCTTCCCTTGCTGCCGACCCCCCGCTCACCAGTGCCAGAGAGATGAAAAGGCAGAGCCTTGGTGCTCCCGCTGTTTGCACGGTCTCCTGGGCTCCGCGGAAATGTTTAACTCCAAGTGTTGAAACCGAATATTTCCTGCTCTGAAAGCAGAGTGCTCAATACACAGATGCACCCCTGTGTGGAGGAATTTGTCCACAGGCTCTTTTGGAGGGCATCTGCAAATGGATCCCAGCCCAGGTAGGGACTGGACCAACCCCCCCTGATCCCATTGGGGATAGAGGGCTGGATCCTTCATTCGGTTACACTGATATGGATCCAGGATAATTCCTTTGGGAAAGGTCTGATTTGCTGCAAAGCAGCCGGTAATGGGACCTGGGCCCCAGGCTGGGAGCTGGGCTCAGGTTCTGGGGACACAAACATGATATTGAATAGGCATGGAGCCATGAAGCCACCCCTGCTCCTGCCCTGCACCTGTGCCCTGACAGCACTGCAGGGTGAGAGTGTCTCACTTGGAAGGCAGAACTTTCCCTCACAAGCAGAATGCCAACTACTGTTTTGGAGAGGATTTAAGTGAAAAAACCAAGGAACCCAGCCCACTAACAGTGCTGACAGCACAGGATGTATACAGCCCCTCACCACTACACAGTGCAGAGTAAACAGCGCTCCCATCACTCAATGAGCAAAGTTTACAAGGCATGAGGGCTCACTCTGCACAGGAGCTCACCAAGTTGCCAAATGAATGAAATAAATTGTCTATAACTCCACTTCCCATCTGCACTGATGCACAGTCAGGTGCCTCCCCAGGAGCTGCTGCCGTGGGTGGCACAGGCGGTGCCACCTGTGCCTCCCCATGCTGTCCTTCCTTGAGACCAGCTGAAGAGCTGAAGCTTGCTCCCATGAGGACCAGCTCTTCAGTCCCAACTCCTGATTTCTCCTACCTCAAACTCTTTTCCACTTCTCTGAGTACCAAACCCCCGCTCTTTGAGATGCCTCCCTCCATCTCACCTTCCTATTTCTGCTCTCTCCCTCTTAAACACTCCATCATTTAAACCCAATCAAAGCCAGTTGATCTGAAACTCTTCTGAATAGAAATGACCCCACTCTGGGGCCCTGCGGCCCCGTGCCCTGCTTTGAGGGCCATGCTGAAACCAGGTGGGTGGTAATGGAAGTGCTGACACAGGCTCCTTGACAGCATCACCACTGCCAGGGCCTGTAATAATCCCTCCTGGCTGCTCTGCAACTCGGTTTCCGCGGCGATTGTTTTCCATTCGATGATGGGCTTGCTGTTATTTGTGTACTGATAGCAGGTATCTTGTGTGACAAGCCTCCTTTCCTTCCAGCTCAAAAAACAATAATTCAAAGAAAGCCCCATATTAGCTTGGAAATAGCAAAACACTCTTCTCCTGGCGAGCCCACGCCACAACTGATGAGGCTCACAGAGCCCTGGTAGTAAGTGGCACCCAAGGAGGGGAGATGACAACAGTGGCTCAAGGCAGAGATGGTTCATTTGTCAGTGCAGAGCACCCCAGAATAACAGTAGAAGCAAAAATATTTGGTAATAAAGTGAGGGAGCAGGAATAATGTTGATCATTGCTCTCCCATCTCCCTGTTGTTTACTGGTGTGGTCCCAGTGCTGTCCCTATGGAGTGGCATCCTGCTTGCTGGGCACTGCCTTGGATCCTGCTGGTTGGTACCAAAAGGCATAGGTACCTAAAAACCTGCAGGTGAGGTCAGGGCACCTCCTATTCCTTCCATCAGGGCCTTCCCATCCCTCAGGCTCCTGCCTGGGTGGGGGAAGCAGACCTCAGCTTGCTACCCAGGATGGTGTGCCCTGGATCTGGCCCCTGCTGCAATTGCTCTGCACAGGGCAGTGGGGATCCAGGTGCCAGAGACAGTGACAGGCAGTGAGGTGACTCCAGGTTTGTGTGCTGTGGCTGGCTTCAGTGTCTGGCCATGGCTGCATCCAGAGCACCACTTAACTCTGCAAACACTCCACAGAGCAGCAAGCACATCCAGACCACTGAGGAATCACCTTGCATTGAGCAGATCTCCCTTGGAGCATGTGCCTTTTAGAGGTCTGTGCAAGCAGGAAGGTGGCAGAGGTCTGAAAAAACGGCTGTTCAGGTAAGAAAATATTTTTGAGGAATCACTCCTGCATCACAGCGCAAAGATGCTGCAGAGCACCAGCAGAAGCTGGACTTGGATTGTGCTTGGCACAGCACAGAGCCAGTCCTGCCTTGAATCCAGCAAAGAGAGGCACAAGGATGAGTGACAGCTGGTCTTATACACCTAGGGTGTATAAAACACATAGAGACACAGATGGACAGGAGGACCTCTAAAACCCCATGAACAAACTGGGTCACAGAGAAGACCTGTACTCAGACTACTGCATCCCCACCAAGAGTCTGATCCCTGACACTGCTCCCTGCTAAGGTGCCCAGGCTGCCAAGCAGCTCAGAAAATACACCTGCTTCTCCTGAGAGTAAAAACTACAGAGAGATCTGAGGCAGAAAAGCTTGCTCAAATATTGATTTCCCTCCAAAGAAAGAGTTGTTCTTGTAGCTGCCTGTCCAGACAAGCTGGATACTGGAGAGGAGTGGTGTAAACTGGTGCAGCACTGCTGCCATGCATTTAACCCCAGCTGAGGTTGATCCCATGGGTCACTCAGTAAAAATACACGTTTGACCACCACTCTGGGCTCTTCAGAGGCTGTTGCACGTCCTGTTGGGTCCAGCACCATGTTTCTCATGGCAAGTGGCAGCCCGGCAGCAGGAGAGGTGAGGAACCCCTTGTGATCCAACCCTGGCTCTCCATCTGTGGAGATCATGGCTGCTGGTGTGGGGCAGTGGAAGATGGATTGAGTTGGGCAATAATTTAAGAAACTGAGTGAGTCTGTACATCCAATCACTTTACAAATCAGGGGAAAGGGAGAGAGGAGGAAAGGCAGGAGCGGGGGGGAGAAGTGAAAAGGCCGCACAGGGAAATGCATCACAATTACTGTCTCAGCTCTAATGAGGAGCCTGTCATGAGGCTGTCATCCTGCGGAAAGCCACCTACTCAGAAAGATTCAATAAAAAAGTAGCAGAGAGATAAAAAAGAGATATATTTCAGCCCTTGCTAATATTCTTTTCATTTGTCCCAGCACAAAATAAGATACTGCACTTAACCGGCTCGGTTAAAATGAAAAGGGGGGGGGCGGGAAGGGAGCAGCATTGATCAATACCACTAAAAGCCGGGAGACACGGTGATGGAGTGCAATTTTTTTGTCTGTGCTGAAGCATAGCAGAGGCCCGGGCGGGGTAATTTATGATTCGTACGCATGCCGGCTAACTAGAGGCTGACAAGACAATGAATTCCCGATGAGAGGGATGCAGGCTGCCGGGAGAGCTGGAAAGGGAGAGCACGACAGGGACCTGGAAGGGAGAGGGGAAGAGGAGGACTGGGACAGGCGGATGGTGCTGCTCCATGTGGGGATACCAAACTGAGGAGAAACACCTCCCCGGGTTTCACAAGAGGAAAATAGAGAAACACCGAGAGCAAGCGAAGGAAGGTGTTGCACTGCCTCTATCCCTGCCCTCCTCTCGTCCAGCTCACAGGCAGGCTGGGCAGCCTGCCCATACAGGCTTCTCCCAAGGAAGCACTACAGTGCCCAGCCACACCCCTCACTGGGCTGGAGATTGACCAAATGAGGTCAGCAGGGACCAAGGACAGAGATGATCCCTTCTCTGCTCCAGATTCTCTGATGGGTGCCAGTATGAGTAGAAAAGCTCACAACCATGGAGTTGGATCTTTTTGCTGCCATCCATCTTCTGCTCTTGGAATGAAAGTGGAGTCTCCTTCAACCCACTGGTTCGTCTTCTAAACATACAAATCCTGGGGAGCAGCTGGGCCTCCCCAGCATCACTCAGGGGTCCCTGACTTCAGTGAACTTGGCACGGAAGAAACACTGCTGAGGGAATCCTACAGCTCTGTCCTTCCATCCTGAGGGATCTCCTGGGGCATGATGCACCTCTTTCCCCTCCATCCTTGAGCTGTCCTCCATCCCATGGGTCTTTTTAATATCATGCACCCAAGACTGGCCAGTGTGTGGACAAACCACCCAGAGCCACTGAGACCCCAGGATCATGCCTGCAGTTCTGCAGACTCCATGGCCCATGGCCAGTCCTTCCTCAGTGGGACTTGAAAAATGAGGCACTGGGACACAGCACACTTCCCAGCACATAGGCAGCGAGGCAGAAGACCCCAGGGCTCTCTCAGTCCTGTGCCATGGTTGGGCAGTGTGGGGAATGATTCTGCCTCTTCACCATCCCTCCTCCTCCTCCTCAGCCACCTGGAATGCCTGGGGCTGTGTACCCAGGGCTGGCAGCTGGGCAACATTCACCAACGTGCCTCCCCTCTGGCCCTGTTTGCTGTTACAAGGACCACTTCTTGTTGCTGGTTGGACCAGTTACCTAACCTGGAGTTTCTGCTGGCCCTGGGAGAGGGTGGAGAGAAGGAGCTGTGTAGCTACATTCCCAAAATGTGTCTTAGTGCTCCGCATTAACTCTTGGGATGGAAAGACCTGGAGCAAAGCACCTTCTTTAAATGCCAAAAAATAATGGCAGTGGGAACTAGAAAAGGTGGGAGTTTCACAGAAGCATTCTCGTATCCGGCTGGGAGACTGTACAAGAGCTGGGGTCTGAGGTCTGGTCACATTTGGGGCCTGTTTTGGGCCTTGACTGCTTCATCTGTAGCTGAAATGGGGATACAGTTGAGAGTGGGAGCAACAGCCCTGCAATGGGGACTGGGGGAGACCTGCAGGGGTTTCTTCCCCTGGCCTCATTCCACTATCACATCCAGCTCCCTGTAAAATGTGCAGGATGATCCTGCACCAGGCTGCAGCTGCTCAGCAGTCTCAGCCCCACCTGCCTGCTCCTCTGAGTTCTCGGCAAAGGACCTGACTGAATCCTGAGAGACAGGATCAGCCTGGAAATGGGTCTTTGCCTTCACCACCGGCAGTGGAACAAGAGCCTAGGAGCTATCCCACTGCCAGTGGACTGGGGCATGCTGAGGGTTCCCCCACAACCCAGGGAGGTACCCCAAGAGGGGCTCCAGCCCCATCCTGGCCCTGCAGAAGACACTTGCAAGCAGCCATGCTGCTCCCATGCCCTTGACTTGGAGGGCAGCCTGTTAAGTTGGTGATATACTGATACACCTCTAATTTGAAGGGGTGATGTGGAAGAGTCTTTCCCTACCTCCCACCCACTCCCTCCCTGCTACGTTCCAGCTCCTCTCCTCTCTTCTCCTCCCTTGGGGATGTGTGGGGCACATATCGAAAACACAGATATTGAACTGTCAAAACTATTTCCTACAAGAAAATAGATTCATCAGCTTGCAGCACACAGGGTCATTGCCACATTTTCCCCTCGCGCCAGCACCTGCACATGCCGGCGCATACCCAATGCCTCTTCGCAGCACCGGCACTTTAGCTTGTAGCTCAGGGCCCTTAAGTGACTTTGAGAAATGGATAATCGATTATAATTCCACGGGCCTCTCTGCAGATTTATCCGGAGAATGTATAAAAGCCAGGGATTGGGAGAAGCGGGTCCTTCTGGCCAACACGTCAATTGCCTGTGCTTTTCGTGCCCGGCTCGGAAAATCGCATCCCGAGCACGACTCTGTTTAATCCATCAGTACACAATCAATGCACTCTGTAATCAACTCTTGATCACTTAATTTTACACATGTTGGCTGAATCCCTTTGTTTAATCACTAGATCAGGCCGCCTTGTTGCACTGCCCCCTCCCTGCTTAACCCTCCCTGACCCTCATCCCCTGTTGTCGGCACTACCAAATGCAGCCCAGAGCCTTCATTTCACCTTGACGAAGAGCTCCCATGAATTTAGACAGTCATGAGATGGCAGAAAGGGAAACAGAAGGAGTGAAAAATAACACTGGAGAGAAAGAAAATATTTTCGCTTCTGTAAAGGAAACATAGAGCTCGTCCTGGCCTTTTTGATCCATGTAACAGCAATCGCTGCTGGGGTTTAAAGAGGGCTGGATGTTGGGGTATGCACACCAAAGCCCTGTAACATCCCAGGGAGAATGGACATGTTGGGGTGCCCTGGGAAGATGCAGTAGCAAACGATGGGCACTCATCACCCAGCTGCATCTGTCCCCTCAGCATCCTTCCCACCCCCTGATTATTTTGACTGTTTGAGCAGCCAGTGCCATTATGAGCAACAGTTCTTGATCTTTCCCTCCCAGAGGCATCCTTGGGAGCATCACTCCCGTCTGACCAGGGTTCATCTCCCTTTTTATGGCAAGAGCATGACCCTTGGGTTGTGAATGCATGTAAACACAGCTATTTGGCATTTTTAGCATGATTTGTGTCACTAGCCTGATGCCATCTCACCCTTCCCATGCATTCTGCCGGCATGCCAGGGTCAGTGTCCGGGGATGCTCATAGGTGGAAATGTCTGACGGCCCGACTGTGAAATGCACTGGGATTTTGCAAGAAGATTTTGTTGCACTTTAATTGTGTGATGAAAGCCTGGAGCTCAGAGATAGGGGGACCACATACTTGCAATCCAAATGTGGACCATTTTGACTGCACACAAAGGTCACACAGCACGTTCCTCCAACCCGAGCAGTACAGCAGTCATTCCCAACCCAGTTAAATCTTCCTTTTTAAAGAGGCCTTGATGCTGCCTCTGATTTGGCACGTGGAGTAACTGCTGCTCATTCCTGCAAGAATAAACGATGGGATATGCTTGAACAAGAGGGATCTGGAAGCACAATTGCCAGGGGAACGTGCAAATGTTAGCTTTGCACAGGAAACTCGCACAAAACTGTGTGTTGACACCAAGAGGCCAGTTATAGGACAAAGCAGGCACGGATGTTTAAAGAGAATTCCAGTTGCTATCCTATAGCAAATAGTCTTCAAAGAGCCCCTGGAGCTCTTGGCTTCTCATCATGGAAAAAGGAGCTTGTGCAAGATGAAACACAAATAAATAGTTTACCATAGAAAAGATATCCAAGGCAAAGAGTGAGATGCAAGTTTTAGCTGTCACATTAGCCAGCTGGGGTTTTATTGGTCCCCAAGTAAAAGCTGTAAATAAAATACAAACCTAACCTGCATATTGTCAAGCTACATTTAAAAAAAGCCCAGAACTTAATTGCACTCAAGAGCACCAAGGGGCGAAGTCGTGCACGGTGCATCACAAGGCAGCCCACAGAGCTGTTTAGTAAAGTGTAAATCCAAGAGCTGAACAAGTGGAACCTTTTACCTTGGGATCTGCCAACAGGCACAGATTACTCTGCCTTTGCTAGCATAGCTCATTCTGCTCCAGAAATTCTTGGTAGAGGATATGTAAGGAAAAGGAGCACAAAATGCCTTCTTCTTGGCTCACACTTACATTGGTGGCAAGGAGGAAGAATGGGTGGTGAGTCGGATGCTAAGACTCCATCTCCTTGTTTCCAGCCTCCTGTCTGGCCACAGGCAGCAAAAGTAATGCTGCACTTTAGGGAGGCACAGGCCAGGTGACAGTGACAGCAGCTCCAATTGGAGCACACCAGCAGGGAATGGGTGAGCCACCAGAGCATCTGCCCCTCCTGTCCTGACTGCTGAGGGTTCTCAGGGACTCCTGTGCCAGCCTCTGTGGTGGTCCAGAGCAAGAACAGGTCTTCCCTCCATGTCAGGCTCTCATCCCTCCTACGCAAAGCTTAGCTGCTCTTTTCATCCACTTTTTCTTTCCACTGCATTCATTCTTTAAACTGTAATACATGCTGATGTGTTGATAACATCAAAATTAGCTCACTTGGCTCACTTTCAGGAGTTGCTTGTCCCAGCAAATCTATGCTTGGGATCTGGTCTGGGCTTCACCTGACTACTGTGTGGAGGGCTTTTTTCCCCTTCACTTGTTCAAGACAGTCTGACTTCCAGGGGATTAGAGAAACCCAAACTAGGTCATTTTGTCCCCAGAGTCCCGGGTGGACTCTCTGAACTCCTGGCCAGGGACTACTCTTCTTCCTTATCACTTGGCACAACACACACTGTTTGGGTTGGGGTCCTGCTGCGCAGGAGCAGGGCAGGATGAGGCCTCATGTACACATCACAAGCAATCAGAGATGCTGCTCTGCCTGGAGAGCTAAGTGCCCAGGTGGAGCATGCAGGATTGGAAGCCAGGCAGAGATGGGATATGCCCAGGTTGGAAGAAGGTACAATCCAAGCTGAGGATGTGTTTGCAAATCCTGGTCCAGCAGCACTGAACCCTCTAGGAAGAACAGGAAAGACCTTGCTGCAAGCCAGCTTGAAGGAGAAGGAGCACAGGGACGGAGGAGAGCCTCCCCCACTCTCACCCACATGCCGACACAGGCGATAACAGTGTCACATCCCTTCCACTATTTTCAGGTGGAGGGAGGGAAATGAAGGAAAAAAACCCCAAAACAACCTGCCAAGGACTAATTAATATTTAATTTACTGCAAAATGTACTTATTATTCCCAAGTAATTGGCCGACTGCACAGCTGTGACCACTAATGAATAGAGGGGGGGCAAGACGCAGGGACAGGAGGCGGGTGGGGGGAGCACAGGGGTGGTGGTGGCTTTGATCAGACCCTGCTGCCTGCCTTTTAATGTGCATAATAAGAAAACTTAAACAGCTTTGATTTTTTTTCCCCAAGATCTAAAAATGGCTGTGATGCCCCTAATGGATTGCGTTTAGCTTATTGCACTCTAATTGCCCTATTATCGCTGCAACTTTAACAAGGGGGGAAAAAGGACTTTGGAAGATGGCATTTGCAAATAGGTTGTTGAATAGCACTGCTGCTAAACACAGAGAACACAGGCGAGTCCTCCTTATTGTGATTCCTAGCATAGATTCCCAATACCTGAGGCACTCAGCATCCCTGTCTCTATTGCCACTTTTCGCTCTGTGATTGAACTATTGGCTCATTTAACTCTAAGGATGGGAAATATTTTTTTACCTGCTAATAGAAGCATGGCTCAGTTGTGGCCCAGCGTAGATTTTTAGATCAGTTTTTCTTGATGGCTTATTCTGTGGAGAGAGTTAATTTCACCCCAGTGCAAAGTACTTAAGTGGGATTTAAGTGGCACAGGAGTCTTTTGCTGACCCCTCAGCACAAGGTGAAATCTGCCCTAAGAGCCTTCCCTCCCCAGAGAGAGATGCTCAGCACAAAGTGGGGACACATCCTGATGCTTCAGCCTCTCAATCTGCTGCTAGGATCTGGTTTTTCACACGCAGTCCTGACCTGCACAGGCACAGCTTTTGGGCACAGGGACAACCTCATCCCCATACCCCAGGCTGCCTTGGCTGATGCACAAGAAAATGTCTTTGCTAGGTTGAGGGGATGTGGAGGAGCATGGGAAATGTATTTGAAGTTCAGGTTTCTTGTTCTTTCTGAGTCCTGACCTGCTCAGACCCTCGCTGTTCCCTCCCAAGATGGGCAATCACCGTAGCTGTCACTTATTCTCCTGGAGGCTACCAAGACCAGGGCTGTCTTCCCTTTGCCCTGAACCTCACCCCTTCTCTCCTCCACTGCATCCCCCACTCCAGTTAAAGGCCTGGTGGTGGATCCGAAGGCTCCCTCAGTTTTACGACAGCATTGAGACCCAGGCCAAGTTCCCATCCTGCTTCCATGGGTGAAAATCCAAAGCAGCATCACGGACTTCAACAGTACAAAAGCCAGATCAGCACCTGGCACTTCCTCTCCTCTCGACATCCAAGTCTGTGGAGCAGTGGGCCGGGAGATATTCCGTCACAGCTGCTCCTGCCCTTGGCTGCCTCTTCCCTCCAGCTAAAGCAAGCAGCTCCTCAGACACCGTCCCTGCACTGCAGCAGGCGGCCATGCCACACGGTGTTGGGGACAGGAGAGAATTCTGAGGGTAAAGAGGACATGGAGCACACACACCCTGCAAAGCCATCCAGCAGCTGGAGAGAACTCAGGGAAGGGTGGTGGGAAGGATCAGGAGGTCAGCAGAGCTGTATCTGCAGCTTGGCACAGCAAGGAGTGACAGTCCTGATTTCCCACGGATCCCATGTGTCTCTGTGCAGGGACTTTGTGCCAAGACACAGCCTGACACCTCCCCGTGCCTGGTCCTGGTAGCTTTCCTACCCAGGAGGGACGGAGGCAGAGCAGGCTGGTGCATGAAGGTTTTGAGAGAGATGGACCTGTCCTGTGCTGACTAATCTGTAGATGCATGGGAAAAAGACAGACTTGAGCTTGGGAAATGCATCTCCATGGGTCATTGTCCTGGTTTCAGCTAGGGTAGAGTTAATTTCTACTCTTTTAGCTGTTACAGTGCTGTATTTTGGATTTGGAATGAGAATGGTGTTGATAACATACTGATGTTTTGGTTTTTTGCAGAGCTGGGTTCATCCTAAATCAAGGACTTTTTTCCCCCTTGCCTCATGCTCTGCCAGCAAAGGGGTACACAAAAGAAACTGGAACGATGCATAACTGGGACAGGTGACCTGAACTGACCAAAGGGATAATCCACACCATAGAATGCCATGCCCAGTATATAAACTGGGGGGAGTTACCTGGAAATGAGGCCAACGGGATTTAGGAAGAGGGGTCTGGCATTGGTCAGTGGGTGGTGAGCAATTGCATTGTGTATCACTTGTTTTTTTTCCTTTTATTATCATCATTATTATTTACCATTATTATTGCACTTTACTTTACTTTCAATTACTGAACTGTTCTTATCTCAACATACAAGTTTTACTTTGATTCTCATCCCCATTCCACCAGGGTGGCAGGGGGAGCGTGGTGCATGGTGTTTTATCTCCAGCTGGGCTTAAAACCGTGACAGTCATTCAGCCCCTCTGATGGAAACGTGGCATCTTGCTGCTCACACAAGCCTAAAAACAGGTTGAGCAGAGCAAAAGGAAATGCACTGGGAGCACATGCTCCCTACCTGCATGAGGGCAGGATCCTGGTGTCAAACTCCTCAGGAAACTGCAGATAAGGACGGGCTGGAAGGGCAACCCTCACCGATGGGTGACCACCACAGGAATCATCAGCTGAAAACAGCCTCCCATGCAATACAATCCCAGTTGATACCCAAAACGACCACATTTGGCTTGAAAGCAACTCCTGCTCTACTTTTTGACTGTACATTGTGCATTATCCTCATAGTAAAACTGTAATGGCAGCAGAAATCTCTATGCTGACCCAATAAATAGTAACAGCCCCCCTTGGAGGCATTAGAGGGGAGCGTGTCAGCAGTGAGCCAGCCACATCAGTACCAAGGGAGTCACACAGCCAGAGGATGCTATGGGCTGCAAGGCAAGGAGTACTCTGAGTGCACTGGGATTGGCAGAGAAGCCCCTTTGCTGCTTGCATGGCTCCTCTCAGAGGGGGAAATTCAGACCAAGATGCCAGGTCTGAGTATCAGTGCTGTACTAACCCCTGCTCCATGAGCCTTGTGCTTTTGTGGGTGCTGAGCTGCAGGCAGAGGTAATGCCTCTCTTCCCACACTCTCCATACCCATCTCTGCCTGAAGCCAAGCAGCTTTTTCTGTGTCTTTCTCTTGAGCTCCCGCACTCCTTCCCTCTCCCTTCTGCACTCTTGTGCTGGCTGAACCGAGAAGCAGACACTGCTTGAAAATCCTCCCCAAAACCACATTTCTGCCTTGCTCCCAACTGGCAGATCTTGCAAAAGAAAAACTGCCACCAGACCTTCAAGGGGAAAAGCAATTTTGGTTGGGCTCTTGGCAGGCTGAGCTGGTGTTGGCCTCAAACTGTTGGATTTTCCTTGCTGGATGCTGTCTCTCCAGCTTAAAGAAGGAGCTGGCTCTCAACCCGTAGAGTTTTATTTTGGATTTTATTAGACCTGATCAGAAAGGCACTTTTTCTTGGGGTGTACCACAAGGCGGCACTCAGACGCCCCTCAGCATCTGCCAAAATAATAATTAACATATATTTGATTAGTGCCTTGTGTGTGAGGAGGCTGATACTTTGTAACCATGAATGGCCACTGGAAAGTGGGTCAGCACTACCCCTCCTTCCCAAAAAACTGGTGCAAAGAGGGGAGTATAACCTTGTGGCCATGACATGACACAGGAACTCACGACCAGAGATTGCCTGTTTGATCTCATTAATTTTCCTGTGCTTTAAGCCCTTAATTCCTAGAAAGAAGATCAGAATTCCATGTATGTCCCATGCTTTAGTTTCTTTCTCTGTTCAGCCTTTAAGCTCAACGGGACTGTGCACAGTGCTCTGCTGCTAAAGTGGTCCCATCTAAGCCTCAAGAAAAACATAAATAACATTATAAATAATAAAACCCCAAAATATAATAAATAATAGAAATTCTATAAATTAAAAAAAAAAAAAAGGAAAAAAAAAGTCAGTCTCTGGCTCCCAGTTCTCTCCTTGCCTGGGTCAACTTCTGTCCCTGCTTGCTCTTCTGAGCTGGACCAGACACGATGCTCAGGAGCAGATTCCAGCTCAACCTCCCCCATCAATATCCCCAATATGAGCAGTGCAGCTTGGACACAGACACAAAAATCCAGCACAGGCAAAAGAAAATCAACACAACACCCCAGGGAATTTAAAAATCTGACCAGATAGGCACTATTGATGGAGAAATATAAACGCTGCTATTTCGGTGGCAGCTTCCTGAGCCCTAAACCTGAGCTGCAAAGTAGATTGTTGGATTCGATTTGTCAAACTGGGAGGCTGGCAAGTTTGGGCAGCTTCAAAGACTGTGTTTTATGGAACCTTTCAGGAACCCTCAATAAAAAATGTATTAGATTAGTAATTTGAGTCCCAAATGACCAATTTGAAACGATTGCTTTCTTATGATTTTTCTGAAAGTGCCTGTTTCGTGAGAAATTGCTTGAAAAATCAGACAGAGTTTTTAGAGACAATTGTAACAGCACACACGAGGGCTGGGCACGATGGGTTAGGAGAACATTCATTTAATTGAGAAAGGGAAAAAAAATCCTTTGTAATGCTTCGTTCGTCTTTCTTTGGTTCCTGCATTACCATAATAAGGTCTAATTCTCCAATAATTCTCCAGAAGGGAAAGTGCCTTGCTCAGCCCTGTATTCAGGTGGGGAGAAGGGTGGTGTGGAAGCGAGCCACGACTTGCCAAGGTCATGTGTCCTGAGCAGAGCTGGGACAGGTGCCCCTTGCTGTGTCCCCTGCAGGTCCCAGCTCAGGCAGTTATGGCTCCTTCCCAGCAAACTGCTTTTATCCCTCCCTGCTCAGCTCAGTGTGGGATGTCTGTGGGAGCACCGGAGGGGCAAGGGGCAGCCGTGCTCTCGATGGAGGTTTACACTTCCCCATATGGAGATGTATAGAACACACAGCTCACACAAAACTGTGAGCTATGCCTTACTGTTTTTAATACTAAAAACACTAATGGAAAATGCCATTTAAGTATGAGATGCACCAGAAATTAAGTGTACTGTGACCTCCTTAGGCCTCTTTCAACCTAAACTATCCTACAACTCTACCCACCCTGCAGTTATCTTTGTCTTTGCTCTCTGGTTTCAATCCTTTAAGGACCAGGCTCACAGGACATACTCAAGCTTTCTGCCCTGACTGCAGGGCTCAAAGTGTGAATTTTCCATTTATTTTAAAGTAAAACTGAGATTCTTATACTATCATTTGATTGCAGAGGCTGAAACTTTAAGCAGTAAAATTAAAAAAAAAATCCTGAGAGTCTTGTGACAAACTTGTGAAAGTTGGCAGTCCTGAGAATGAATCCCTCTTGGATAGTGCTACCTGGAAGGTAATAAGGAATTACAGTATTTAGCCTAATTATGCTTATTAGCAGAGCAGGGCTGATTGAGAAAGATGTAGAATTTGGAGGAGAAACCAGAGAAGGAATAACCTACCCTCCAACCTCTTCTCCTTATCCTGTCCAGTAAATCCTTCATACCCTCTACACTCTTTCTTCTGTTTCCCTCATGCCACATATCTCCTTCAGGATAGTGAAGGAACTGTGTATGATTTGCTCAGTGGTTAAGCCCCAGGCAGCATTGGGATTGAGGGCATTTTATGGTACCTCCAGGCATGGAGTGATGGAACAAACCCCCTGGTTTTGTCTTGTTCAACTTATCAATTTTATCACTAATGAAAATGCAAAAAACCTGCCCAGATCACTGAAATATCATTATTCTTTTTCTCCTTAATTGCTCCTATTGAAGCAATATTTTTAAATAGGCCATTTTTAAGACAGAAGAATACCAACCAGTAGGTTTTGCATAAATGGCAATTTGCAAAACTGCAAAGGTGACATTTTTGACATGAACATTTAACAAAAAATTAATATTTTGTCTCTTTAATAAATGGGTATTTGCAAGAGAGAATCCATTATAAAAAGAGAGCTAACGCAAGGTTCTTGGAGCCATTTCCATCAATTGCTATAAGATTTATATGTAAATATGTTAATGGTACTATTAATAATTTAATGGGGGCATGGCAAGCTGTGTTTACATAATAAATATGATTAAGTGTTTCCCTCGAATGAAGTTGCTGAACTGTCACACTACCCCAGGTTATTATCAACATGGTTTTAAAATGTTAATCAGGCAACCAGAAGGAAATAGTCCCATCCCTGCTGGACCATCCAAGTTGTTTCAAACACAGACTGTCACTGCGTCAGATGGTCCCAAAACCTCCCACCACTGCTGCAGTGATACAGCACAGGCGTGGAGATTTGCTAACATGCATGGACAATGTTTTATCTGATTTTACTTCTTACAAGGGTGGACTAAGATCATCCACTTGAATGGAATCACTTCAGATTTACTTGAGTGTAATTGAGAAGAAAATCTCGTCTGAGATAATTAAGTCGCTGAATATGCTTATCGCTCCTTAAATCCACTGTGCACGGAGCAGGGAGAATTACACAGTCCTTGGGCGGTGGGAACAAAGCAATTTCTGGGATGAGAAACTGCTGCAAACTTCAGCAAATTCCTACCTTGCTGGACTTTATCCACCTGGACTTGCAGGATCTTCCTTTATTCAACCATCACTTCTCCCTCAATTCTTGCTGGAGTGAGGTTTTTTGACAGCTCAGACAAAGCCACTCTGGAGCTGCTGGAACTGGACCACAGAGGGGTTGTGGCTGCAGGCCCAGGCTAAGCCCTCAAACAGCCACCCCAGCTTGCCCACTGAGTCCAGCTTGCCAGCTTCCAGTGAAAGCCTTTAGTCTGAGCAGGCAAGGGATGGAAAGGGTTAATTTAACCACAGTGCAAGGCCAATCACGCTGAGGTGTCAAACTATAATTTTATATTAGGGCCTGTAATAGTTACTAGAATTTTACTACAATAACTACATGTCCAAGCAGAGTTTAATGAGAAAATCTATAGTTTTGCTATGGTATTTTCTCTTAGTTTGCATAATTCCCTGAATGCAACCCAGTAAAGCTTTTGACCCGAGATAATAAAAAGGTGATTAAAATGGGCTGTAAAACCCAGCATATACATACATATATATATATATTAAACAGCCACTACAAAATTATGAGTCATTTCCACAAGATAAAATGAAACAAAACCCCTCTTCAGATGCAACTAAATCAGGAGAGAGCAAAACTAAATTAAACTGATAAATTTAAACCATAAGCAACCCCAGAAATGTGGGTCATGGAGCTGGTCTTGCCTGAGCTCAGCCTGGCTGATCTGGGGACAGCAACTGCTCCTAGGAGGGATGCTCCTGGGTGTATCAGACACACAGGTGTGGGCTAGTGCTGCACATCACAGAGAAGGGATGGGAATTTGCCTGAGGAGGGGAGTAGCCCCCAACAGGAGTGTTAATTTTAAGAATTTAATTCATACTCCATGAATCAGAAATAGGAACAGTCTGAAGCACTGTACTGATAGCTGGACTGACAGACAAGATGGTAGCAAGGTAGGCTTTTCTCCTAAGGACCTGCAAACAGGAGGGCAATTAATGGACAGCCTGTTTGGATACTCAAATGATTCCACAGAGCTCCATGTTTCATTTCAGGCAGACTACATCTGTTTCACCCATTTTTGACTTACAAAGCACTATCTGGTGGTCTGTGGATGACAGAGCTCTCTGTGTTAGCATCTTTTCCTCCCAGGTGGAAATTCTGGGGTGCAGCTAAAGGAAACCTCATGCAGGAAGGCAGTGGAAGAGCTGGAAGACCAGCTGTTAAACCCCACCTTAGGCATGTTAAGAAACATATATGTAGAAATTGATGTGTGTTCAGATCCCAGATGACAGATGCACCTGCAGGAAGGTCCCAACCAAGGGCCACACATGGCTGGGAAGGAGTGAACCTGTCCAACACCACTGCTAGCTAACCAGGGAGAAAATGTGGAAGGATTTGCAGCTCATAGCAGGAATGATGCTGGGTATACGAATGGCCTAAATTGCCTGGGGAGACATGTCTGTCTGGGTGTTAAGAGCTGGTCAGCTGCATCAGCTCTTCCTGCACAACCCTCACACAGAGGGTTGCTTTCTCAATGTTCCTGTATTCCCATCACCTTGGTTATTTCCTATACATATCAGGTATATCAGATTTCCTTTATGGCAGCGAGCTCTCATGAACCCCCATATTCTCCTCCAAACATGGTAACATTCCTGAAAGCTAGTGGGAAATGCAGTACCTGCCCCAATGAGGTCAGGGTACCATTTACTTACACAAAGATTTCACCAAGGAAGACACAAGTCTGGGACACAAGTCTGGGACACAAGTCTGGGACGCAAGTCTCCAGGCTCCTGGTCCCCCATTCTGACCTTGGTTAAACCTGTCCTCCCACTCCCCTTGTCATGGGGGTGTGATCACAGAGCCAGAGCCCTGCCAAGTGTGGGCTGGTGAAGGAGGGAGAAGGCTCCTTGGCTGAAAGGCACGCGAGAAGGACACACTAAATCATCACACGCTCTCTCCGCATTTCCTCCTCCACCCTGCAGCTGGTTACAAGGAGGTTTGGATTGTAAATACAGCTGTAACTTTCTCCATAAAAGTCAGCCTCTTCGCCAGAGCCATCAAGGGATGGCACAACCCAGTGCTTGGGATCTAATAATAACAGCATCTTTCATTGCTACGGCATCTCCTGCCCTGAAGGCTACTGAAGGGCTTCACAAGCATGCTCCGCACATTTGGATCTCATCCTGAAACACACCCACCTCCAGGGATAGGCAAAAAACGTTATTTACAGGAAGAATTCATGGGGGGGTAAAGCAGAGTGAGCTGCAGGGACACCTACTTAGGACACAGTAGTGAACACAAAATACGCCTTGGAGATTTTTATGTACAAAAGCAGTTTTGCTAGGATTTTGCATCACCCTAAAGATGGGGACATTTCACACATCTGTACCTTGAAGCACCTGCCTTGTACACAGAGAATGGCTGGAAGCTTCCCTTCCCACCTCCCTTCCCCACCCAGAGCCTTGCAGTGTGGGGGGAGATACCTGGAATGGGCTGCCACCTCATGAAGAGCAGTGGAAGGTGGGTCAGGTGTGCCAAGTGCCACCTGCCCTGACCAGTGGCCCCTGAGGTTCATCTCCATTGGGTCCATCTTTCTGGCAAGCTCCTGGCTTTCTGTCACCCTGCCAGCTCTGGGCTGTCCCTGTCCCATTCCCCCATCAATCACCCACAACGGGGATGATGTGTTAATGTTTTTCCTATAGACAGACACATTATGTTTCCACACTGCCTCTGCACACGCCGTGTTTACGCCCCTTCTCCCTCCTGGGAGTAAATCAAGCAAATTGATGCGAGCCATGATTAATTGTGTATCTCGGACCAATCTTTTACCGAGTCCCTCACACGGGCAGGTTGTTTTCCCCCCTCTCCCTCCCCGATGTACAGGGGAGAGGAGATGGCGCTCCGCTCGCTCCCTCTCGTGCAGTTTGACGGATAGAGCCTGCCCGGGACGCGGCGAGATAAATTTGAAAGGCCTGCGCCGGGCTGTCAGCGTTAAAGATGATGAATGTGGGAGGTGAGGCGGGAGGGACCCGCCGAGCTCGGCGTAATGGATAGGGCTCTTTGGGAATGGATGCTCGCCCGGCGATCCTGCGTTAATCTCCGGGCTCCGCCGAGGTGCCGCCAACTGATAACAAGGAAATAGGAATGACAACAATTTTTAGCCGAGAGATTCTTCACAAAAATGCCAACCTGCTGGAGGTCTGACAGGCCCTGATTGAATGGGAGCAGGGAGGGGGGGAGCCTGCGAGCACCTCTTGACTAACATGCAAAAGATGGATCATTTCATTCCCCCGCCTGACCATCTACATTTATTATCATTTCCCTTAATTCTGCCTCGCTTAGATACCTGTCAGCACCGTTTCTCTTCCAAGGGTCAGCTGATGGGATGTGAGAGGGGCCGAAGACCTGGTCTCTCCTCCAGCTTGGGAAGCAGGAGCATCATGGATGTGGCTGCCCAGCCCTCAGCTTGCCTGGACACACGGATGGGCGGATCCCCAGGACAGGCTTTGCTCACTGAGATGGGCTCATGGCACTGTCCTGCTGCTGCTGCTCATGCTACCAACCAGCATCTGCATTCCTGGGCTTTCCCTGTTGAGGGACAGGAGCCTGAGGATGCCTGATTCCTAATCTCACCACATCTGATGGCAGAGAGTGGTCTGTCTCCTCCAGCCAAGGCTTTCCAAGCCACATCATGGTGATCACAAGCCTGGTCTCACATGCCAGGAGCCCTTTACTGGGACTCAGCCTTTGCTCACCCACCCCAGACACCATGGGCTGTCCCCAGCTGGAAAAGACCCATCTGCACCGTGTGATGTGTTTAGCCTATAGGTTTGCCCAGGCTCAGCAAAGAGCTTCACTGCATCCCACTGTCCTCATGCAGCAGGAACCAGAGATGGAAATACACTGAGGTCTCTCCTGGCCTGAGCACAATGGGATGGGGTGTTGGTGCTGCTGCAGAAGCTTCAAGCCCTACAGGGGCTCTTTGCTGCTAGCAGGAGACATTCCACATCACTATTTAAAGCTTTCTGCCAGAGCCTGTTAGTGCCACAGATGGTGTCTGACCCACCTGTCATCATCTTGGTCCCCAGCCACCCTGGGGACCCTTTCACAGGATGTTTGCTCAGATGAAACTCCTGCAAAGGGTCCTCTGACCACTGAGAGATCCTGAGGTCCAAGAACCTGGAGGTGACAGCACAAGCTATGGCACTGACCAGAGCAAGGACAGCCTCAGGGACAAGCACAGGAGAAGGGACACTGACAGCCAGGGGCACAGCTAATATGTACCAGATCTGCCTTGCAGAGGGCTGTGATGGAGGGGACCCTCCAAGGTCATGCAGCACCCTGAGGTCTTCCTCCCATGTGCCTGGGCTGATCCCACGGAGCACCTCAGCACCTGGAGCAGGAGCCTGGCACCTCCAGGGTCCTTCATAACTGCATGAGCTTCATCAGGTGGAGAAATCACCACATTCACCAGCAAACATCCAGGCACGCTGGGCTGCATAAATTTCTTCCTTGGGATTAGGTGGGATGCAGACACGAGATTGTCCTCAAATCTCATCCTTTCTTAAGTGCTCCTGGGTTGACCTGCACCCTCTTCCTCTCCCTGCAGCATCCTCTTCCCCTTGTTCTGTCTCTCCCTCTGTAGACAGTGCTGGTTCTTTAATGACCCTGATCATACAACTATTTTCTGGCCACACATAAACGATTTCCTTCCCCCCCCTCCTCACCCCTGACTGCCATCACCGTATTAAAAAGCAACCCGCTGCTGGGAATACATTAGTGACTTGCAGCAGATCCTTCTTTGCAAGGATAATTACAAAAAATAGAGGGACAATAACTATTAATATTTTATTGCAGTATTTAATGAGCTAAAGCAAATCATCTTGCACTCCACTGGAACGACATGCTTTGTCATTCTTACGTTCCCTCCATCATTTTCTCTGGCTCCCCATCTGAGAAGCCCTCCCTGCTTTCAAGTCCTCCTCACTCAATTTATGTTTCCTCTAAGCTGCTTTTCTCCAACTTGAAAAAGGACCTTGCTACTTTCTGAGGCTGGTGAGCTCTCCCTGCCAGCACATCCACTTGTACCGAGTGAATCCAGGGAAAGAGCAATCCCTTTATCTTAGCAGAGTAAAGCTGCCCTTTCATCTCAGGTGTTTATTGTCACCATTTCACATGCAAGGAAACTGTTTCCAGAGGTTAAAGAATGAGTTTTAAAGGTACTTTGGGACTCTGTGGGACCTGTGTCCTTGCTTTTGACAGCCCTGCATGGTGTAGGTCACCCACAGCTCAAGAGGGAGTCGGTGGCTGAGCAGGGGACAGAGACTCGCCCCGCTGCCAGCCCTGTGCCCCGGCCGTGCCCGAGGGCAGCAGCCCCGTGGTGCACACTCAAAGACAGGGCTGGACAGGTCTCACTTGCTCTGGGGACAGCGAGCAGGGCCACTGCTGTCCCTGGGCAGTGCTGGCTCATGCTCAATTGGCTGAGACTGCAAAGCTGTGGAGAGGCGGTGGTGGAGCCCTGACCTCAGAGCACGAGACTGCCTTGCTCCCACACAGCAGACCCACTCCCCCACTGCCAGACAATCAAGGAGGCTGGGGACTTCCATGTTTTGGAAGGCTCAGTGAGGCTAATCCCTCAGCATGGCTCCAATTTGGGCTATCCCCCCTAGGAGCAGAGGATTTCAGGAGTGCTCTGCAGGGTACCAAGGCTGCCAGAGTGGCCCTGGGCATCTGCACCTCTGCACACCACAGGAGTCTCAGCATTCCCCTCCCATGGGCACAGACCCATGGCAGATACTCACTGGGCTTCCCTGGGGAAAACACCAAAATGTCAATGTCTGCTTTTGTATTTCCCTAAATTTCGTTACTCCTGCTTTTTGATCCATTCTGGTAGGAGAGAAATACCATGCAAGTAGTTCTATAGGCTCAAAATATTAGTTCTATATAATATAATACAGTATTTCTGTACTTTATGTATATAGTTAAATATATGTATGTACTTCTATCATTCCAATATAGAGTTTCTCTCTTGCTCTCTCTCTGAGCCTATATAATAGTTCTATAGGCTCCTCTATGTAAGTCCCAGTGATCTGCATCCAAGAAAGCTGTGCCTCAATCGTTCAAACACTTCCTAATGCTCAAATATCTCTCCCCCTTTACTGCATGCTCATTACTTTTGAAATCCACACCTCTCCTTTGAGCTGCCCTGGCCTTCCAGGTAATGTCCCTCTGTGTCCCAGCCACCTCCTGGTCCTTCTGTCTGCAGGTAACATGAGCATGCAGAGGCAGGGCCCAAAAATACACAGCACAGCACCTTCTCCAGGCTGGCAATAACCCCGGAAAGAGCATTAACACAAAGCTCTCTCATCTTCTCAGTGTCATTTCATCCTGCTGTGCTGGCCAGGCACCAGCAGTGGGTTTAACGTGCTGCAACAAAAAGATGCTTGAGAGAAAGGCACTATTCCCGTGGAGGAGCACAGAGCCAAACCAGGACATTCATGTATTTGTGTCCCCTAATAGATAATGTTACCATGTGCTTAACGCCTTGTCACACACAAGCCAAAGTCAATCAGGCTTCACGAACACAAGCAGCCCTTAAAGGGTGTCCAACCCAAACAGATCTGAATCAAGACAGTTTCATTTTAAAAGGACTCAGCAAGGTAAAATTAAAGTAGGAGTTGTTATTGGCACAATGACCTTTACCCATGAAAGTGTGAGTAACAGAATATCTTTCCCTGAAAAATACTAAAAATATCTTATGGATACACATACGAATGTGTGTGTAAGCATAAACGTAATGCTTCCTCAAAACCACTCTAAATGTGCATCCCTGTCCAAGAGGAGCAAAACACAGGAAGCAGCAGCATTGCTGGAAAACTAAGGGGGGAATTTGTGAGTGTTTCACTGGCTGAAAATCCAAGACCAGGTGCTCAGCTGGGATCATTCTGACACCGATTTCTATCAGCTGAACCAAGGATTTCAAGATTATAGGACCATAATAACATGTGCTCCGGCTGGTCATTGCAGTCCATTGGTAACAAAATAGCAAGAAGGTTAAAATTCTTTACCTGACCTTCAGTTGCAGATGGCTGGGCTAACGGGACAGGGGACACAAGGAGCAGTTTCCTTGTCCTCCACAAATAAATAATTATCCCCCAGCCTCCGTGAGCAGAGCAGAGATTTAATGTGCTGACAGCCTGCATTTTTTACCTTTAGTCGATACAAGAAAGGCCCCAAGACTATGATTCCCAACATCTGGATTCCATCAATATGTGATCTGTCATGATGTATCGGCATCCCTCCCTCTCTCCAGATTGAGCAATGCGGCTGGTTTTATTAATACGTCAAATACATTATCCGTGTAATACACTTGTCTGCCTCTGCCCTCCCGCTGCTCCCACACAGCAGATTTGAATGTATGATGAATCAGTTTGCATTACACGTCTGTACGTCATAATTTGTCAGGATTAATAGAACTGTGTGCGTGGGGTGGGGGAGCGGGAGGGAGCGCGTTGTGTGTGTTTAGTGCAGAGATGTCTGTATCACTTATTTATCTCTGCTCAGGCCACTGGGTTCCCGGAAAGCAGCGAGCGCAGCACATCTGGGAATTGCTGAGCAACCCATGTGCTCTCACAGGCGCAGTCCTGCCCACTGGTCCAGCTGCAGAGCCGTGGGAAAAGAGGTGATGGGGTATTTTGGGTGCCTCTGACACACTGGGGCTTCCATGGCCCCATGCACAGGGTTGAGTCCCTGTGTGACACATCAGGCACCCACCACAGAGACACAAGGAAGGTGACACAAAGGCTCTCAGTCTTCCTCCTGCCTCTGTCAGACATTGTTACATGACCTGAAGCACAACTCCTTGCCTCAGTTTCCCCGTGCATTACATCTACCTCAGCCCTCAGTGATGATCCCCTGTGTGCCTCGTAGGAAGTAATTTATTTTCACTTTGCAAGTGACTTTCGGTCTCAATTACTTATGGCAAAGAGTTGGGAGCCATGTGTAGCTGATGAGCAGCACCAGAGCCAGAGGAAGCTGGTGTGAGCAACATTCTTCCTAAGACCCAGTGAAACATGGCCAGAAAACAGGTCAGGGCTCAGTAGGAGGTACTGGTGCCATCACCCCTTTGCATACAGTTCACTTGTTTGTAGCTTTGCAGCTGGACATTAGTTTTTCTCTGTAAAACAAAAACAATTTCAGCCATAAACTTTATTTACAGTATATTACATAGGATTTAGTGGGACCCATAAAGACCTGAGAACACAACTCCCCATGCTGTTGCCTCCCAAGGGTGACCCAGCAAGACCAGTGAGAGTGGCCTGCAGCGGGCACACATCTTCTCTGCCACATCGCCCAGCTGATGTAGGACTGCTGCCGGCGGCCCTTGGGGCCCCAGGGAATGCTCACCACAGGGCCTGACACCCTGCCACAGCACCATGTTTGGTGTCGCTCAGTTTGCACCTAATGAGCTCACGTGTCCACCCAGGACAGCTCAGCACTGCGTGGAGCTCCTGGCTCATGGCCAGACAGCCCCGCTAGTGCAGCGCTTTGCTCCGTCTCATTACCACTGCCTCAAACCAGGACTAATTATTCTGAATGTTAGTTGGTCTCTCCTGCCCAATGTGGCATGGCCAAGAGGAGGTGTGAGGTCTGCTTGCTGTCCTTGTGCTGGGTCTTCATCCCAGTGGTGATGGTAAAACTGCCAGGACCACAGCATCCAGTCGCCTATGGCTTCCCATGAAGCCGCCCACGCCAATGCACTGAAATCAGGGATTTGGGGATATGGAGCAGGGACCACCCTGGCATCTGTAGAAGCTGAAGTCAGGTCAGAGAGAGAGGACAGTGAACAGATCTCAGTGTGCCAACACACCTCTTCACTGCACCCCCCCATGCTTTTCCAGCCTGTTTCAGTTCCACTGCATGAAATAAAGTGGTAAGTGATGACCCTAAAGACCTGCACAGTGTAAATATAATGTCAAATACCACCATTATGAATAATTGCAAACTGTCTCAGGTGAAGAAGAGTGATACTTTACAGTATTTTCATTGCTGTTACTTTGCTTGCTGCAAAGCTGAGCAGAAATGTGGATTCAAAACATTCATGGCAGTACTGATGGCAGCATCTCACCACAGTAAGACCCCCTGAAAGTGGCTCATGACCTCCTTGCAGAACCCCACAGCAGAGTGAACCCCACAGCAGAGTACTCCAAATCCTACCTCCACATCAGGGGGGTAAGGCTTGCCCCTAACCAAGGTCCCATAGAGGCCTGGTTCCCCCAAATTAGTGACACTATACCATACCTTGCAGGGGTTCTGCAGGTGAGGTTCTTGGCCAGCCCCCCCACCCTGCTGAAAGGGTTTAGGTTGGGCTAGAACTGGGCCTCTCAACCAAAGCACATTAGGACCTTTTAGTCAGGAAACTAAAAAAAAAAAAAACCAAAAACAAACCCTGATTTGCACCTTTTGCTTCTCCAGAATGGCCGTGGGATGTTCTGGTTGAGTAAACTCTTCTAGCTCCAAAACCCATACCCTGCTGCAAGCCCCAAACCCACCCCCTCCAATGGTTCCTTCAGGAGTTCTCAACCCGATCCTCTGTGTGGAAACAAAGCCACGTCCCCAAGGGTCCCAAAGAATCCCCAGGGGTTCCTCTGCTGGGGCCACCATGCAGCCCATCCACGCAAGGGCTGGTGCCACCCTCCCTCTGCTCTGCTCCAGGGGACACCACGGTTTCATCCCCGCCCTGTGGTCACCACATGGCCGAGCCCTGTCCCCCTCCTCCCAGTGCTGCATCCCAAGCACGGCTGGAGGATGTGACGTCAGGGTCCCTGAACAGGCAGCAGTCACCTCGCTTTAATAACAGCTCCCAGAAACAATTGTACATTTACAACCCAGCGAGCGAGCTTGGCACGCTGAGCCCGCTCCCCTTCCAAGGCTTAATTTGATTTTGACATATTGGCTCGAGATTAAAGGGCTCTCATAAAAAAGAAAAAAAGAAGAAAAAACAACACCAAAAAACCCCAAACACACACATACATACACAAATGCATCCAGCCCCCCCACCGGCCCCTTTTCAGGGCTCAAGCAAAAGTGCTAACATTGTAATATTTTAAGTAGAGAAAATCCAAGTGTGCTTTACCCCCCGCTGGCTCTTATACTGGGCTTATAAAAATTAAGTGGAAACCGACACAGCTGTAGGCTATAAATCCTTTGTCGCTAACACAGCCAGGCCTGGTACCTGCCTCCAAAAAAGAAAAAAAAAGGAGAAAATAAATGCAAACTCCAAGAAGTGAGCAGCCAAAAAAGATGCATAGGGCTGGCTGAGCTGGGCAAGTGCAGGAATAGCTATTGGGGCCCTGGGACATCCCCATGGCCAGAGAGCTGCAGAGGGAAGTGGGGAAGAGAGGAAAGTGCCAGAGCATCAGGGAGAGCACAGCAAAGCAGTAAGAGCCCTCTCGGCTGAAGATCAATTAGCATCAATTACTGACTTCATTTAATTGTCGTAGAAGATGAATTTGTCATTTTTAGTCTGGAATTAATGGGAGACCTTCAACTTTCCCTTGGTAGCCCCATCAGGTCACTGAGTACTTTCTTCCTCCTTTTGCACAGAGGAGAAATGTGGCAGCAGGGAGAAGAGGTGAGAGTTGCCAGTGCCACCCAGGTACCCATCCCATCAATCTTTGCCCATCCCCATCCATCCCCTTGCATTCCCATCCGCTGCCATCCCAAGCATGGAGCAAGGTGGCAGCCAGCCATGGCAGCTGACTGGTACAAGCAGCTCAGATGGTTCTGGTGCCCTCACCAGCTCTTGTGCCATGTCCGGCAGCACTTTTGCCACCATCTTTTTTGCTTTCTCTTTTTATTTGGGGCACCTTCCACGTTTTTTCCTCTTTCCCGTTTTCCACCAGAAATTAATTTTGCAGCCGAGGGCTGCAAAGTGTTTACATTTTCCCCAGCAAACAGGCAACAGTAAACAATGAATGCTCGCAGATGAAATTGAATTTATAACTGCATTATGGGGCCAGATAACGCCCTAAAATAATACAACGATAAGGAAATTCGATTTGATTGCCACCACGAATCAGCTTGGGCCCATCTGCAGCCAGGGCCTTCCATAATAATTTTAAATTGGGTTTGTAAACCTTATTTGTCCTTAAGTATTTCTGTCATTTTTCATTGCCAGAGACAGGTCCTTGGGCGCGAGGCGGCGGATTGGTCCCGCCGGAGCCACGCCAGGGTGCAGGCAGAGCCGAGCGGGTGCCCAGTGTGCCAAGCGGGCGCCGGGGCTGGCGGTGACAGCCACTCATCCTATCCATCACTGTGTCGACAGCCAGAGAGGAATCTCAGCCAGAAATTGAGTTTGCCTCACAGGGGACAACTGAACAAATTAATAGACCATTAGCCAAGCGGTGACCTGAGAAATGAGGGTGCTCAGGCTCCCCACAGGTTTGGTAGGGAGGAAGGGGAGAGGCAATGGCAGTCCTGTTCTTGTCCCAGGGGGACAGTCCCAGTGCCCTGGGATGGGAGATGTGGGTGGGCAGCCAGCGCAGCTCATTTGCAGCCCAGCACTGGTTCACTTGAAAACAGCTGCGCTGGTGTGCAGAGGCATGGCCAGAATGATGCAGGATTCTGATGGCAAGAGGGGCTGCAAGGATGATCCACAGTAATAAAGAGCGACAGTCAGGCAGCAGTAAAGTGAAAGGTAGAGAGAGAGAGAGTGAATAAAAGTCCCAATCCTCTCATTTCTGAGAATGTCCCACAGAAAGTCACTGTGCAGAAGTGCTGCATGAAACGGTGCTCCAGCATGCACAAACAGCTCCCAGCTCCTCAGGGTTCAGGGGCACAAGACATCCCCACCCCCAGCGGGTGACAGGCTTGGGGTTCCTGCCAGGCAGGCCACTGGGGTCTGCACTGATCCCTGCCAGTCTCAGCCCTCCTCACACAACAAGAGATGCTGAACTGGGAAAACACTGGGCAATCCCTGTGTCCCAGTCACAGCTGGGGCTGTGGGACCCTGTGGAGGACTGATCCCAGGAGGACATGATCCTCCTGCCTCCAACACCACTAGGTGCCCAGTGCAGCATCTCTCCTTTGTGCCCTCCCTCCAGCTTGCCTTTATCATCACCATTCATTATCCAAATGACTATATTTATTAAGTCCTCTGCCAAGGCATTACAGAGTGGCCTGTAACAGAGCTTAAAAGCAGAATAAACCACCAACATGATCTTTTCTCTAGTAAACAAAACAATAAACAGCCTCAGCACTGGCTATCAGAAACACACCAGCCATGGGAGGGATGCCAAATTCATTGCTGACACAACAGGGACATACTAGTGCCTCTGCTCTCAGAGGCGGGGTCAGACCTGCACTGGGGCTTCTGCTTGGCCACCTGCTCCCTGCACTGGAGACCCACAAAATGTCCTGGTCTTCCTCTGCCCCTACAACCTGTAGGACAGAGCTCAGAAATGTTCCTCTGTCAGTCTACTGCACGCTCTAACAGCCTACTGCACGCCTGAACCAGGCTGGGTCGGTGACTGTCCCCAGGCGTGCCAGCCCAATGACCCCCATGATACCAAGGTATGGCAGTCCAGGGCAGCAGGCAGATGGACTCCCATAGTCCCTGTGGCATTTGCCAACAGCTGGGACAGCGGTGGGATCCAGCAAAGAGCCACAGCTCCTTGTTCTTGCCCACTCATGTCTGCAGAGCACAGCATCAGCCCCTGCAGCATGAGGCTGCTTGGTTCTTATTTTCAAAGGTATTATCTAAAGTCTGTGGAACAAGGTGCTTTATGAGGAGGCACCAGGTTTCCTTTGTCTCTGCTGGAGATAATCAGGTGCAGATAGGATATATATTCTGTAAAAACATACACTCACTTCCACTCACCGGTTACCTTTTTCTGAGAGCTGTAAGGGTTTCAATTACCGGATTCTGGGATTTAGTGCCCAGGGCTTTTTGGTGTGCGTTAGATTTATTAGAAGGTTTAGTACCAGCGGAGGATTCACGCATTTACTCCCAGGAGCCCAGCTTCCGTTCACAGACCCTAAATCATGAGCTGAGATGGGCTATTGTCACTTAGGACATTAGCATGGTTAACGTACGTGGGGATGATTAATAGCAATATACAGGCAGCCTCCTCGAACGCTGCTCTGCCGCCTCTGCCCGAGCCAGGAACTGCGAGGGGCACGGCCAGCTCACCTGCCTTCTCAGGGAGGGCCACATTGTAACCCGTCACCAGGAGCCCCGAGTGCTCAGCACCACTCCAGCACCACCAGTATCACTGCTTTATCCTGGGTTTTTGTTGTTGTTGTTTTGCTTTTTTTGGGTTTTTTTTTTTTGGCACTCAGGGCCAAAGGTGTTTCTGCCAAGGGAGAGCTGTGGGAAGCCCCTGCCTTCCCAGGGCAAGGTGCACAGGGGCAAGAACGGGGCTGGATGCGGGTTAGCAAAACCTGTGGGGGAAAAAAAAATATTCTAAGAGTAAATCCAACCTTCCCTGCCAGGACCTATCCTATCCACCACCCCTTGTTCCCCAAAAGGTACCTCAGGCCAAATCTGTCACTGAAGGAAAGAGAAGAGGATGGTGCCTTTAATAAGCAGAGAGCAGCCGAATAAACCAGCCTCTCTGATCCAAGCAGATCTCCCTTGAAAAATCCCATGGGATTATCTCACCTGTCTGCCTCATCCTCACATCTGTAGGAGCACATTCACATATTACAGTCCTCCCCATTGCCCAAAGTTACTGGCAACAAGGCTAAAACTCATCACACAAGTGGCACCCCAGCATCTCAGGGATACTGAAATGCACTGTAGATACCTGAGGCTTGAGGTGAGTCCTCAGCCCTGCTGCACTCCAGAGGAGACACGACCACACTCCTAACGAGCAAGATCCTGATGGCTTTTGTCCTTTTTCCAATACTGTGTTACTTACATTCCTTCTTTTTTAATTAAAGCAGCCCCAGCTGATTTTACAAGCTTGCCACTGATTCTCTCCCAGTCTCTGTGTCTCTCATATGCTTGAGTGCTAGTATTAATTATTAGAGCCAATTTACTGTTTATACTCTGATGTTTTAACTAATTACCACTAATGGCAGACACCAGTGGGCAATCAACTTCATTTAGTTCCCAGTGCAAACCACTCATTACCATCTGAGAGGGAAAGAGAGTGCGCAGGAGGGATAAATAAAGACCAGGCTGCATGGGTGAGTGCCTGGTGATGAGCTGCAGCACTGGGGAAGTCCCTGCCTCCCCGGGCAGTCCTTTTGGCAGGGCTCCGGGGAAGGATTTAAATCTCCAGCACACGTGGCTGGGCAGCAGGGAAATGTTGCTGTGAAGAAGTGCCCTGCAGGAGTTGTGAAGATCACTGGTTCTTCACGCCATGTGCTAAGTCCTGCCTTGGCACCAGGCAAAGGCTGCGAGCCTGAGAGCCACAGTTACCAGAGAGCAATGTGCCTTTTCCCTTGCATGGTAAATGGCTTCTTTTCCCTTCTAGGATTCATTCCCGGGGGAATGCAGCCCCTGCTCATGTTCTTGGCTTGGTGTGATGCCAGATGGAGCCAGGCTTCCTGAATCCCAGGTGCCTCTGGTGTTAATCCTGCTGTGAGAGGAACGGTGGCTGATGTGAAGTCAAGATGAGCTGGGGCTGAAAGGTCCCTGAGCTGAGCTTCCTCCTGTCTGGAGCTAGGCTAATGAAGGTCACTCATGGAGATAATTCAGCTGTTTCTGTGTGTAGTGATATTGTCAACACTGATCCTTAACACAGCACATCTCTTAGCCTAGCTTGAGATGTGTCTCTGTCTACATGTTTCCTCTGGAGACCCAGAAAAGGCCCTGAGGCACATTTTACTTCTCTGCACCTCATAACCTCTGCCAAGAACCTGCAATGTTAAAAGCACACCACCTTCTGGTGGTACAACTCTCCTGGCTATGCCCCTCCCTGTTTTGGCCCAAGAAACAAACACGTGGTGTAGAGAGGGGCCTGCAAGAAGGGATGATGGACTGAGATGGCTCCACCAGAGCTGGGCTGGCTCTGAGGATTTAGGAATAAACTTTTATGGGCGCAACCCGGAGCAGAACACAAGAGACAGAGCTCCTGTGTGTCTCCCATATGGCTGAGAAACACCTCTAGAAAAAGTGATGTCCAGATTTGTCTCTTACTCCATGACCTGTTAACCCTGATTTAGGACAAACCTCCAGCCAACTGTATTAGTGCTTCTGGGGATCTGGACTCCTGCAGCCCTTGAACATGAACCTTTCCAGGGGACAGAGATCTCTAATGACCTGCCAGATGATCTCATTACCAGTAGTGGGAGTCCTGCCCTAACAAAAGGGATCATGGTGTTTTCAGAGTTCACATTTCACCAACTTTAGCATACGGCAGTGCCACAACAACTCAGCTGGAAAGCCCAAAACAGGGACACAAATCAGAGGTACAGGGCTGGGCATGACCTCTCCAATGGGGTCTTCATCTTTTTCTTTCTCTCCCTTTCACGTTTTTTCTCATTCTTTCATTCCCTGATTTGCTCTCTTGAAAGCTTGCTTTTGAAAGGGAGACGGGGGATGTTGGAGACCTGCTCCGCAGTGGTGGGGACGTGGTTGCCTGTCTTGCAAGGAGAGGGGGTTATAACTATGCACACATCTGAAATGTAATTGCTGTCAGCTCTCTCCATTCTTGCAGCACGAGGCCTTTAATCTCTCCCACCAGACCCATCGGCCCTGATATTGCAGCTCCAGAAAGGCTGGTTTTATGTACTTTAACCCTGCGACCTTTACAAATCCCATCATTCCAATCAATACGTCTCATTAGTGTTAGGTAAATGTATGGGATGGATGGGGAGCTGTGCTGGCAGGAGCCCGCAAAGGGTGGGGTGGAAAGTGCTCCTGCCTGCCTGCTCTCAGGGGGCAGCACAGCCCCACCATGCTACCCAAGATCCTGGGGGCATCCTTCTCCCCACAAGCATCCTTGCCCCCAAATACCCCTCCCCGCAGATGCACACCTTGGCACAGCCAGAGATGGGGGCCAGCTAATGTGGAGCATGAAACAAAGTGTCTGCAAAGCCAACTGCAGAGTCAAGAGCCCAAGCTGTTAACTGGACCAAGCTGTTGGAGTCATTTTTTTCCCTCTCCTTGGGAAGCAGACATATGTTTTACAGCTTTTCCCTATGTTGACTAAATGAAAACATATGGGCCCCATGGCAGGTGATGGGAAAACAGCATGGGGTGTGTGCAGGGCTGCCTGCCATCCCTGCCTATCAGGCAAGGAAGCTGCCAAGGAAGGCAGCCACTGTGGAAGTCAGGGTAAAGCCATGGAGTGGGGTGAAGAAAGGAGATCTTTGACACTTCCCATGAAAATGAAGGGCTTAATTAATCCATGGAGAAGTATGAGTTTACACCAGATGAGTTTACACCTCACCAGCACAGGAATGCTCATTGTGCCAGGTGGGATTGACCCACAAGTTCATGGAGCATCAATGCACCAAGGACACTTCAATAAAAGCAGGGGGCCAATACTGCCTTTGGGAAGGCTGGAAGCCAGATACTGTTACAATTTCCGTTGTGCTGAGGAGCAGTCTCCCTTCCCCGTGGATCAGTGCCTCAGGCAGCAGGGCTGTAAATACTATTACTGCCCATAAAGCTACCCAGCTCTCCTCCAAAATCTGCTCAAATGTTTGACTCAAGTGACCCACTGGCACCCACATAGGAGCAGGTGGCTTGGGGGCTGCTATTGCTGCAGCATGCCCATGGTGGGGACAGCCTGCCCTGCTATCCGTGCTTCCTTGCTCCTTGTGCTGCCACCAAAGTGTGGAATGCCTTCCCAGGAGTCCACAGAATGAGTGGCCTCCAGACCCCGGCACTGCCAGCTCGCCTGTGACACGTGCCTTGCAGATCCTCCCCGTATCAGGTCTGTGTCCCAGAACCTGAAGTGAGTTATCCCATGCTCAAACTAATTCACACCCAGGAAATCCAGCTCCTCAAAACTAAAGAAAATTATTTTAAGGTTTTCTCCTCCCAGCAGGGCAGCTGGGATGCCTGAGGAGGTGAGGGTGTCTTCCTTGTCCTCCCCATGCAGGGCAAGCTTTTTCAGTAGCATCTGGAGCTGGGTTTATTTTCTGAGCTCTGCTATCCCCATCTGCAGAGCCAGCACGTTACTGCAACAGTGTTCAGCCCCACCAGCTCTGGGCTCACCTCAGCAGGAAAAACATCCTGGTGAATACAGCACACAAAATATTTGTGTACATCTATTTCTACAACAGCCTACAAAAGCAAGGGCTTGCAAACTAAAGGCCAGCTCTGTTTTTCCACATTAGTGAAGTTTAAAGAAGGTTTTTCCATGAGATTTAAACTTAAGAGCTGGGCCAAATACAACTCTTGCTGGAGTGTGGGGCAGCCAAATTTTCTAGTGGGGATATGTAGAGCTGGATATGCGATGTTCCCATGTATGCATGTGCTTTGGAGATCTGGCTCATGTGCTCCCCCCTTCCCAGCACTGATGCCTACTCTCGTTGTATCCCTGCTGCTCTGTTTTGCTGAGGCTTTTCGGCAAGACCTCGAACTTGTTGACAAGCACTAAACTTCGCTGTGGCATGAAAACCATTTGAGCACTAACTCCCCCCAGCTTTAGCGAGATGACTCTGAAGACCTCAGCACAGCCCCTGTCAGGAGGCAGAGAGAAGGAGAAATTAATATATCCTCTGGTGGGGCTAATTTCTCTCGACGTGACATTGTTCCTTCTGGAATTACATGGGCAAGTCCTAAAGTGTCTCTTGAGAGTGGTGGGCCAGTTTACTGACCACCAAGCAGCCATGAAACCTGGATCTGGTCCATGATAGGAAAAACTAGTCCATTGCTCAGAGTAATCCTCTGCAGCAGGACAATTGTTGGGCCCAACAAAGCCCCTGCTGTGCAAGTCCCCAGCTCTGCCATGCACTGGGGCACCTCACCCTGGCTAAGAGCAGGCACCCGTGTGCAGGGGGCTCATGGGATCTTTCAAGAAGGCTTTTTTTTTGACACCAGTACTGTGGAACCAGCAGAAAAACCTCCCAGGCAGCTGCAGACCCTCAGCAAGCCTTTTGGAACAGTGTTGCCCTCCTCAGTACTGAGCTCCCTGCCTGGCCATCCCCACCTGGCAGCAGGGCATCCCACACAGCAACTGCAAAGGGGAACTGGGTGACAGGTCTAAAGCTGACACATCCCCCAGCTGCACGGTTGTTAGAGGAGGACAGGGAAGCAGCCTCACTGCTGTTTAACCTTCTGGGGCTTGTCTGCCAGAGAAAAGCTTAGCAGGAGAGAGATTGTAGATAGACAAGGGGATTGGTGGGGCCAGAGATGCAGGGGACTGCAGCAGCCTTAGATTTTATCTGCACCTCTGCAAGGCTTGATGACCTTGGAATCCCAATCAACAGTTGTTAACAAATGCAGGGAAGAAGCGTGAGGGGTTAAAGGCAGAACAGGCAGCAGGGCACCCAGGGAGCCTCTCACAGATGAGGGCACTCAGTGCTGTCACTATGTAGTCTAATGCCACCTGGGGCATATAAGCCTAGCAGCTCCCTTTCCCTTACCCATTGCTTTTGGACAGCAATGGGAACAGAGGGAATTCCCAAAGGTCTAGAAATCCCTGCCAGATCCCTGTCAGCTCCATTGGCTCCTGGGTACCACAGGCTCCTGGGAACCTGTGTTCCTGTGCTGCACCCCTTAAAGGGATGGAGCTGAGCCCAGCTCAGGGGAAAGTGGGAAGAGGCTGGAGGAAGCTGCAGACACGGGAGCATGAACTTCTTAGTTCTTCCTTTCACTCTTGGTCTCTCCTGGCAATATTCACCCCCCAGGACTGCTCTTCAGTGTGCCCCTTACCACCATACAAGGTCTGGATGTGCTGGACCCATTCCTTCACTGCGTTTCATCTGTGTCACCAGGAGCTCTTCTTTGGAAGGAGCTGGAGAAAGAAGGTGGGGG
>VXAX01007276.1:134516-147470 GCA_013399835.1 Leptocoma aspasia
AGAAAACTGGTTTAGAGTTTTACTGGAGAGCAAGCAGGAACTCAAAGCCTTGGGACCTCATTCCAGAGCCACAACTGCTCCCTGCTGTGTCCTGTCTCCTCCTCACCTCTGGTCTGCAAAAACCTGACTCTTACTCAGCCCAGCATTTCAGTCCAAGCCATTACAATGACAAGGGTGATAAGAGATTCTTATCACAGTGCTCAGAATCGATTTGAAGCTGAGCCCCTTTCCTGCACTCCTCCTCCTCCACATCTGCTGGAGCAGCAGTCAGTGCTGCACAGGGACTCAGCAGCTGGGTTTGCTGGAGAGCAAAGATGACAGCTCAGGGTTCAGATCCCTCCAGAGATACATCCCTCAGCCTAGCAGCTTCAGCTAGCATACATCCCTCAGCTGGAGACAGAGCATGGGATCAGAGCCAGGGCACCTGGGCTCCTTCCTGACACACATCTGGGGGAGACCTGCTCAGTATCCCCAGGCTGCAGGAGGGACAATGCAGCCCCACATCCCTGGAGGACACTGTAAGCCTCTGTCCAAGGGGATCTGAGCAAAAAGTATGGCCTCCCAGCTGAGGCAGGAGCTTTTTCTCTTCCTTATGCTTGGGTGAAAGGAAGGTGAAGATCCTGCTGACCCCACAAGAGAGACAGGGAGCATCCTGCAGTCCTGAATCTCAAGCCTGGGGCTCACTGCATGCTGTTTTACTCCAGCCTTCCAAAGAGCTCTTATTTGCTACAGCTTAGTGTGGCCTGCCTTTGTTCAGATCTCCTCCCGATCCTACCCGCACACCCACTCCTGAGGGGGACAATGGGGACAACACATGGGGAGAAGACATCTCCTGCTGGCAGAGCAAGGGGCTTCTAGGCTGGAGCAAGTGTCTGTAAGCCCCAGTCACAGCAAAATTGCCAGCATCCCCTTGGCATCACTGCAAGCTGCTGTCCTATCCCCTGCCCAGAGGCTCTCTAAGTGTCTCTCAGAGCAAACAGAGACTGCACACAAGTTTTCAGTGATGTTTGGGCTGATTTTACACAGCTGCCTTGTCTTTTGATCTCTGTCTGCAGCCACTGCCTCCACCATTTAGAAAAACTTAGTCCCTCCCACCAGCCTCAAAAGGTGGCCAGATCCCTCCTTAGAGAGCCCTCTGATGCACCAGCCCAAGCTTCCACATTTCAATTTCTCCGTTTTCATCTGCAAGATGGCCAGCACAGTCCTGTCTGCCCAGGAGGAAGGGCAGAGGACCTGGCAGCACAAATGCTCTGGGCAGTTGGTACTGCAGCTCCTCAATTTTTGGGGGTGCCTTGGCTCAAATGCATGCACCCACTCCTTGCTGCACACCGGCAAAGGTGAAGCAGGACCTCAGCCACTGGTGGGGAAACTGAAATAGGGTGGGTTGTGGGCTTGCACAGCCACATAGCGCAGTTGCTGAGGGAACTGAGATGTCCTGCAACGGAGCTGCTGAGGGGACCAAGACAACCTGGTCTGCACTCACACGAGAAGTCTCAGTTCCTTTTGAAACCTTGTAGTCCCATCAGCTCTGACCATGCAGATGCTGCAAATCCCCCATTTCCTCCCAGAACCATCTCTGGGAACGGCAGAAGAACAAGGCAGTGGCAGGGGAAGCAGCTGAACAATCAGGGCTTGTGTGGAGATGAAGAAAGGCCCCTCTTGTCGGCGGGTGCAGTTGGGGTGAAGCCGGGGGCATCGCAGGATGGCACCCAGGTACTCCAGCTGTGCTGGCTCTCCAGCCCAACAGAGAGGGGGCTGTTGTGGGCCCAGCCCCGGCACAGGGTGTCACCGCCTGCCTTGGTTAGCAGGGATGCTCTCTCTTTGTGCCTGATGGTTTCTGCTCTGCTGACCCGCTTTGCTCCATCAGCTGGCACCATCCATCACCTCTGGCAGCTGCGTCAATTCCAGGGCTCCGCAATGCCATTCCCCAGGGGAAAAGACACATTTTTTTAAGGGAAAGGAGAAGTATTTTCTCTCCTGGCATCCTGCAAGGTTCCCTTCCTCTCTTCCTCAGAGACATCTAATGCTCAATCCAGCCCAGGGACAGGGGCACAGCATGTGACTGCATTCTTCATTCTGCCCAGCCCCAGCCTTCCCACTGGAAAGCAGGGCCAGAAGGGCTGCAGTACCTGCCGTGATCCTGGGGCTGATGTGCACTGGCCCTGTCAGGATCTGGGAGAAATCAGTCTGGCAGTGGCCCAGCCCTTCATACAGTGCCTTATCAGGACTGTCTGCAACAGCAGCAGCTCAGGGAAGGTGTTGTTTCCTATGTCTCATGGCAGATGGTGGTGGTTACGAGCCAGGGTGTTAGGACAGCTGCAAGCTGGGTCAGCTGCAGGATCTGGTGTGAAAAGGAACAGGATGTATTCACACCTCTGTCCCTGAAAGCCCTTCTCCAGGAGATGGCGAGTTTAGAGCATATGCTGGCAGCAATGCCCCATGACTGAGTGCTCACCAAAGGCCACAGTGCTGGAGGGTACCTATAGCTAAGTGGTGGGAAAAAGTAAGAAAACCTTCATCCCTTCCTCCCTGCTTCCCTGGGCCAGGGTCAGCCCTGCAGTGCTGGATGTTGCCCCAGCTCTCCCCAGCCTCAACTCACTGTCCTGAGGTCCAGATGTGGGACAGGACCTGACCATTTTATCAGGACTCTCTGCTTCTGTCTCAAGCAGTCCCACCTCAGCAGCAGAAGCATATGCCTCTTCAATCAATACTCAACTCTTAATAGTCCTGACAATTCGCAAGAAAACAGGGGCATTAAACGTTAATTATATCTATTTGGATTCAAAAAAATTTATTACTGGAGTTAATTACAGCCGGAGTCATAAAAAGGTGCAGAGCAAGAGGCGCTGCTGTTCCATGGGGTGAGCGGGACTGAACAGCCCCAGCCACCCCAAACTGCTGCTGGGCAAGGATGGAGGGATGTCCCTTGCCATGCCCACCACAAGGCTGGACACTGCTCCTCGGAAAGGGACTGCCATGGGAAGGGGCTGTGTGGGGGCTGTGCTGGGGGGGGTGTGCAGAGGCAGCAGCGGAGTCTCAGGGTGCACGGCAGGTACTTGCTTAGCTGTTGTGCTGGCGGGACCTGGCCTGCCCCAGCCTGTGGGCTTCTAATTTACTGCTTTCCTTTTACCGTAAAACTGAAAGGGGAAGGTGCACCCTTTAATCACTGCCTTCGGGGCCCCGCCTGAAACCACACAGAGACCAAGCGAAGGCTAGGAGTTAATGCTCCTTCCGACACCTTTTTATGATTCACGGGCCTGACCTTGAGCCATAAACCGCTCAACCTCCCCGCCACAGTGCCAGTATTTACAGCCTGCAGGGGCCATTGCAGCCACCGATGCAGATCCGTGCACGCCGGCACAGGTACACGTCTGGGGATGCAACAGGGATGCAGCCAGAGATGCACAGGCTGGAATGGCTACATGTCCAGGGACAGCCATGTGGATGGGCAGCCATGGATGGATCCCAACACAGCACTGGAGATGGAGATGCACCCAGTGAGCTCATCAATCCGTGCTTATGCACACCTGTGTGTGCCCTCACCGGGCAGCCCCTGCAGACACACATCAGAGCACGTTTCATGCAGGGAGCTGGGCGCCCACATAGCCATTGCCTGGGCATTGGACACTGGACCATGGTGGGGGCTTCCTGCTTGTTGCAGCAGGGCAGGGGGACAAGCACTGTGGGCACGGCTCCACAGGAAAAGGCCAGGATGAGCTGGCACACTGCAACCCCTACAGTGTGTCCCCCACTCCCCAGCAGGAGGAACATCTGCTGCCTCAAGAAGCCTCAGTGGCACTCCAGAGGTAGGTCCTGGCATCAGGATTCGTCCCGCTGCATCCCACCAGCCCCAGGTCTTGCTCCAGAGGTGACACCTACAAAAGCCCATGCTGGTCCAAACTGGAGCAGAGTGAGGTCTGCTGGTTATAGCAAAGGGTGCTCCTCTGAGTGGGTTCAGGTCAGCACGCTGCTTGCTTTATGCCTCAGTTTCCCCACCACTGCAGCAAGAAAAATAATCCTGACCTATCATGTTTGCATGAAGTTGGGAGGCTGAGCTTGTCAATGTTTGCAAAGTGGGTTTGGCTCCTGTGATACAGCAAGCCAGAAATGTGAAGGTCATTATTATTAGTGGGATTAAAGCAGCTAACCCAGAGCAAGGAGTACAGGGGAGCACAGCACTTGTGTCAAAGCAGTAACGAATCGCACACATGCGTAACCTCAAAATAGTGATGAATGCTACAATTATGGCTCATTTTAGAAACACTGTGCAGAACCAGAGAGCTGCCAGAGCACCTTCTAACACTTCTTTAAAAAAAAAATACCCTCCATGAATGCAAACAGGACTGAGATAGGCTGTTCCTGGAGACACCCAGAGCTTGTCAGCGCTCCCTCAGTATATGCCCAATGAGGCCATGGGCCCATAAGCATCGCTTGCCAACACAGCTCACCTGGTCCTCACTAGGACCAGAACCTTCTCCTCTGCCCCCACTGGGGTCACGGCACTGGACAACTTATCCAACACAAGTCTCCATCTTTTGTCTTTTTTTTTTTTTTTCAAGTTTACGGGTTGTCTTAATTTTTTTTCTTTCCTCCTTGCAACACAAAAGAGGGAAAAAACACCCTTATCTCAGAAAGCAGAGTTCAGGAAAAAGCTACTGGTCTTTTGGACTTGGTGAGTCCCCATTGGTAGCCTTGCTTGTCACAGAGAATTTATCAGCCAAACACAGTGCTGGAATAATGTGCTATATACCTTGTGCATAAACAAACTTCAGCATGATAAATGCCCTGCTTTGAAGCCATAAAGTTATTAGCTGGTGGCTGTTAGCTACTGCTTAGCATGGGACATGCTCCTTCCGTTAACCCCTGGATGCCCCGCCTGCGCTCACAACCCCAGGGAGAGCTCTGGAGGGCACCTCCACACAGCAGGAAAGCATAGAGGGATCTGATGGGCAGGGATGCTTCTGCTGGCATCTGTGCACATTGTACTCGATGCAAAGGCTGAGGGAGGGAAATGCTTGCTGGGAATGGGGCTCTGAAGGTTGGCAGCTCCTTGCTGCCCTATTTGAGCGCTCTGGCAGCTCCTCTCCTTCCCTCTGCCCCTCAAGAGGTAAATGCAGAGGGGAGCAGGGCTGGGGCAGTTAGGCACGTACTCACAGCTCAGACCTTCTGGGTGTGTACCCATTTTAGAGATGGGCTAAGATGAGGTGGGAGGAAGTCAGCACCCCTCCAGTAGCCAGGTCACCTCCTTTAAGTGAAGGGCTGCCAAGGATTCTAACGTAAAAGCCCGAAATTTTTCTGGCAGCAGCCAGGCAGCAAGCTCCAGTGAGGTGTTTAGAGTTCCCTCTGCTGCCTGCAGTGCATGGCTGCTTGCAGCTCCTGGTGAGCACAGCCTTGCTGGAGGCTGGAAGATGCTGGAGAAGCAGAGCCATGTCCCAGGGCCAGCACTGCTGGAGATGGGTGACCAGCACCACAGAACCAGCAGTGCCATAGCTCCTGCCAGCACCACACCTGCAGAGCACCCTCCACTGCACAGAACCAGGCTGTGACACTCACCAAGGACCTCTGGTCCCCCAGGCCACCACCTCCTCTTGTCCCACTGGACCAAGGCAGGGAGCTGGGCATGCTAAGGATGGCAGCAGGTTTCCAACACTTAGCCCAAGGCATTGACAGAGTTACGCAGCAGTGTGGCAACTTGTTGGACACACAGGCCTGGAGCCCTGGAGCTGCAGTGGGAGATGCTGGTGCCCAGGTGCTAATTGCTATCCCTTTTCCAGTAAAACGACTCCTGCAAGGTGGCAGGAGGTATTTCAGCAGGGCCAGCTGAGGGGCAGCAGGACTCAGGGCTGCCTCAGAGCCTGTTCCTCATTCAAAGTCCAGTGTTGAAGAAACTCTAATATAATTAGAGTCCTGAGTATTAATTAATCTCCATGACCCTCTTCTCATTCTCCTTCCACCACTCCCACAGCTCAGGAGGACAGCCTGAATTATTAACGCAGGCAAGCAGAGGATGGCAAGCTCACCAGGTGGGTTGGCAGACCTTGGGCCACATTTCCGTGTTCAGAGCAGCCAAAGGGACCATGTCCCTGCCCAACAGCATGACTTCCCTTTCCTTTCTCCTCTCCCTCTCAGCTGGGTTTGATAGGGGTCATCTCGCTTGGGCACAGTCAGCACTTTGGGGATAGCATTCAATGAGCTGAAACATCCCAGAATGAGCAGAGCTGCTTCTATGTTAACTCAGTCTGCACAGTCCTTTGCAGAGTGGCTGAGGGCAGACTCCTGTATCCCAGAGGCTTGGATGAGCCTTGCTGGAGACAACTTACCCTTGGAGACCTCCCAGCATGATGGAGAGCAGAACAATCACAACCAAAAACATCACTGAAAGATCTTCAAGCATCCCATCTCTGCTCATCCAGGTCTTGCTTGGGTCTCTAAGAGCCTCAGCATTATAAAGGCATTGCTGGAGCATGGAGAAGACATGGAGACCCTTTGTACAGCATGGCCCTTCCATCCCAAGGCTGTCCATGCTACTTGGGGTATGGACACGGCTCCTGGGATGGCCAGATTCCCTGGAAAGACTCTGCCCAGGTGCAACCCAAGGGCTGATATCCTACAAAGAGCTGCCACCGAGCAAGGAAACAAGATATGAAGAAATCCAAACTTTTCTGACTCCCTCATAACCACCAACTGCTTCCCTCATCTGATTTTTTCCTCTTTTCTGCTGCAGCAATAAAAAGGGGAAAATCAACATCCAAATGATCTTGTTTATGGCGACTAAATAAGCTGCATGTGCTTAATCCGTTAGAGTTTAATGAATTTATGACTTGCTCTGGAATTTGACAAGGGCTGTAAAAGAGTAATTAACATTTATCAGTGTGTTTTTTACACACACCCCACCCTCCTCCCGCCTCCCTTCCCTCCTCCTGCTGCCTGTCGCAAAGCAGCACCGGGTATCGGGGGGAATATAAAAGTGATCAATTAATTCTTAATAATCTCAGGGAAAGATTGTAGAGTCACAGTATGAACTCAGGGAGTGTCAATAAACATGCCAAAGGTTGGTCCCCCCTTCCTGGCGCTGCTGCAGAGGAATGTGGGCAGCCAGGGAGGGGATGGGGCTGCAGGGGTGGTGCTTTGCTGGACCAGCCCTGCACCCCTTTCCTTCTCTGTCACACTCCACTGCCCTCCAGAGCAGCTTTCTGTCACTGACACAGTGGCCTCTGGGACAGGATGAAAGTGAGCGGGAGGCTGGTGACAAGCAGGGTCTCATCTAACACAGCAGTGGTGGTGATTTGGAAACACAACCCCAGTTGCTAACTATGCTAGTCAATAGCTCTGTCCTAATAGCCCTGCACCTGTTGGGAGGGACCCCAAACTCCCCACCCTGGTCACAGGGCAGCTGAACATCTGCTTAGATGAAGAGCTGCCCCGCTGTCACCCTTTTGTCACTCAGAACAGGCGGCTGCTGCTGTTTCAGCTGTACTAGACAGCTGTACTAGAGGGTACGTCCCTGCTGGCCCCTGAGACAAGCAAGGGGGGTCACACCTCGCTTGTGCCCAGCCCTCCCAGCTGCTTTGCTGCTTTGCTGCTGTGGAGCAGAGAGGCAAGCAGGGATGCAGTTTGGGGGCTGCAAGAGGACAAGCCCAGGCTTCCCCCACCAGTCCCAGGGTGGGCTGAACATGATCTCAGTATCCCAGGGGGATTCCTGTGCTGCGAGCCCAATGTGCTCCTCCTTGAGCCACCTCCCTTGGCAGCCCTGGAAAGCAAAGCCAGAAAGAAGCACGGTCATCACCTTCCTGGCAGGTAAGATGGACATGTCCCCTGCTTCTGTGACTGCAGCATCCTGCCCCAGCCTTTGCATGCGCGTGGGTGACCAGGGTGTGGGGAAGCTGCATGACTGGACATCCATCAGGGAAGAGAAGGGTCAGTGCCCCTGGTCAGTGCACCAGGCTCCACGGAAGAGACAGAGAAACATCTGGACTTGGTGTGGGGCAGAGGGTCCTGGAGACCCACAAACAAAAGCTCAAGATGACAAATCCTCAGAGGTTTGAGACTGTCCGGGGATCTGCTCCAGACAGAAACAAATTCTCCCTGTCGAACATAATAGCCCAGAAATAAGCAATGAGACAGGGCTGGAGAGTGCTGGTTGCAGGGAGTCTGGGAAATCTCGTCTCAACCCCACACAGAGCACCGGTGGGGGTGGGAGGTAGAGGCAGCGATATCCTCCCAGCAGGCTGAGATCCCTGTGCCAGGTACACACCTGCCAGCTGGATGGGGCAAACTTGGGATTTCTTGTGAGGCAGGAGTTCTTCAAGCCAGCCTGAAGCAGCTGAGTGCAGGAGAGGAGGGAAGAGAAAGGGAAAGTAACAGGATGACCTTGCCTTAATGTAACCTTTACTGGTTTGAATCCAGCTGGCTGGGCTGGGCTCTGGGGCTGGGCAGGGAGCAGAGCTGGTGGGGAGTGGGGCTGAGCCCTCATGCAGGGCAAGGGAGTGAGGGAGGGGGGCTGCACCGGAGTAACTCTGCATGGCCAAATCATCAGAGAACAGCAGATCCCAGCAGCCTCTGAGTGAGAGTCTCCAACCTTGGGCAGGCTTGTACTGCCAGGAGCTGCATGAAACTGGCACAAATGCACCTGGGAGGGAGAAATGGAGACACGGGGAGGGTTTTCAGGCCACCAGGACTTGTCCCAGCACACCAACATCTGCTCTGCTCACTAGGCAGCAGGTCTAGGTCTCCACTGCATGAGTGGTGTAGCCAACATCCACAGCCAAGGCTGCCGAAGTCACTCAGGAAACACTCAGGAATCACTCAGGAAACAGCTCCAGTTGCTCTTGCAGTACTCTGCATTGCTGTCCAGGCTGCACCACAGACCCGCTGCATGACCTCTGGATCTCTCCTCTGCTGGAGGAGAGGATGCTGTGTCGGGCAGTGAGGGGGCAGAGGGGCGCTGCACTCCCCCTGCCTGGGCTGGCTCAGATGCTCCCGTGGCAACCTGTCTAAACAGCACCTCCTCCTGCAGGGACCTCGCGCTGGGGGTCGGCAGCTCAGAGTCTCTGGGATTTGTCACGGTGCTCCTGGAGTTACCAAACAGCACCTTGGAACAGACATCCCAAAGGGCTGGGCCAAGCACATCAACCATCATCCAGCTGCCAGAAAAACAGCCCCTGGGGCTGAGGTGACTTGGGTGGCATTGGGCAAGTCCCCCCTGGCCACTGCCACACTGCCTCACACCAGGCACATGGCTTCACCTCTGTGCAAGGCTGGAATCCCCCCACCTTACCCTGGTGTAGACGCAGTGCAAGTTAGAGAAGGAGCCAGGCTGTGACGGGAGATGCTTGGCCAACGTTTGCTGTTTAGCAGAGGCACCTAATGGATCACAGACAGCCTGGCCATGCCCCAGCCCTGCTCCACGCAGGTGCTGCTGACTGTTACAACAAAGAGCATTTATCCAGCTGCATCCCCAGTTTGTCCTGCTTTCCATTTCCCTTTTCTGTCATTCAGGTGTGACAATTGTAATACTTATCAATAATAAGGTGGATGGTAACCATAACAGAAAGTGCAGCCCCGTGTTGACTTTTCTCCATCTGAACAGCCACACTTCAGGTGACAAAAGAGTTGCAACGAGTTAACAGGAGACCACCCCCCAGGTCCTCTAAATGCCCTGTCCAGGGTTTTAAGCCCATAAGCATTGGTGCTAAAGATGATTTTAAGCCATGATTATAAGAAATCTATTGATCTTTTTGACTCTATAATGACAGATTAACCATTTTAATAAAACACCTATTAATCATGCATTAAGCCTTCTTAGCTATTTATACACTGAATACCAAATCAACAAGAGTGTTCAAATTTCTAGGAGGCTTTTTGGAGGGGGGGGAGAGGAGGTTTCTTTAGATAACAACAACAAGAAGAAGAAAATAATGCAAACTTACAGAGGGGGAGAGTTAAAATCATACGATGAGTGGCAGTTGCAGACGCCTGGGGCCCTCTTTGGTTGTCGCTTCTATCTGGCAATCAATTGACAAGAAATTGAGATTATGAAACATTGTGCCTATGATCAAAGGAGGTGGGCATACTTCCCCCATCTGAGGCCAAATCTCCACTCCCCCATGCGAATCAACATCAGGGAACACCAGTAATTTGGCCTTCGGCAGGTACGGGACAATGGTGACACCAATTTTAGTGTGAATGTGTTCACCAGCCCCATGAGTCTTTATGGCAAACTTGGAGCAAGGTTGCCACACCCTAAATGTGGATTCTACTGGAGTCTCTAAGATGCCAGCGATATTTTGTGAGAGACTTCATCTGGAACAATGGAGTAAAAAGAACAGGAAATGAGGAAAGCAAGCACTCCACCAGCTCAGGCCAGTTGGGAATGGGCACAGGTTGTTCACCCCCTCTCTTTGCCCTTCCTTGAAACCCAAAGCATCAGTGTGGAATGGTTCAGCTCGCGGACCTGGACTGGCACAGCCCCGGGGCCTCTTGTGTAAGTTCTGGAGAGGGGGCAGACAGGGCTTCCTTCTGCCCCAACTGTTGCAGCCTCAGAAACCACAAAGTCCCCGGGTGCATTAGGAACTGCCTGGAGGCCAGAGCTTCCTGCAGGTGGCCCACGCTCATGAATCACACCTTGTCAGGGCCTGGGGTGCCCAACGGCTGGGTGACCGCTGAGATGCCCAGGGAGTCCTGCCCTGGGATGCACCTGCCTCCCCACCACACCATCTCAGCCAGGCAAGGGTTAAGCAGGCATTAATCACATTGTTTGAGAGACATTTCAAAGCCTCTTCCAAATATTATAAAAAATGTCTTTAATCATCTAATAGCGTGAACTCCTCTGATGATGGATGGAGAGAAGTCGCCTCTCTCCTCCTGATCCTAACAGATGAGGCTGAAGAGCTGCTGCTCTGTGGGGGGGAAAGTTGGGGAGGGGGCTTGGGGAAGAGAAGGACATTTCTCAACCTCCCACCAGAGCAGTTATAAATATGAGGTCATACAGCAAGAGATGATAACACATTAAGGGCTCTTGAGATATTAGTCTGTCAGCCTCGTTAGACACAGCCTATTTGGGGCTGACTGCGTAATTAGAGGCTGGGGTTCCCATAACTCATTGGTGTTTATGTGGTAGGAAGGGGCTCCAGCCACCATCACCCTCAGCACTCTGAGAAGCCATCTTCATCAAGCATTAAACCCCACTCCCCACTGCAAATGTAATCCTTCTCCCCCCAGTAAAAACTGCTCCTGTTCCCTCCTCCTGCCCTTCCCACTAAGCCTGGAGCCCACTGCATGCTCAGTGCACCAACCCTCACCTCTCCCCTCCCTTCTAGATGGGGAACAGGGTTACAACTTTGCCAAGGTGCCCCAAGGTAGTTAGTGAACAAATGGAAAAGTCCTGGCTCCCAGTTCCCTTCCCATGGAACAGCCCATGGGGAGCAGTCCATGCTTGGCTCTGCAAGAGACTGCATCCCCTGAGAGCCCCTAGACAACCCCCACAGCAAGTTTGACCTGCACCCTTCCACCTTCCAGGGAGTAGCTGCAGGTTGGGTTGGAAACAGCTTGGACAAAGATGGTCCTGGGAAAGACTGCGCAGAAATGAGTGCAAGGAAAGGCCAAAAAAAAGCAAAAATGCCAGGAGAGCTTGCCACTCCTGCCCTGCTGTGAGCATCCCCATGCATGATGGGGAAGCTGGTGAGGAGCTGGGCTTTCCATGGGTTGTCCAGTTTCTCTTCTCAGTTCTGTCTAGGTGGCAGTGAGCACTGACATGAACAGTCACTTCCCAGCCAACCCAGCCAAAAATTTGGACAAGTGAAACAGGGAAGGGGAGCATTTCCCTTACGAAACCAAGCAGAGCAGAGCTCCACAAGTGCCAGCTCTGACTCGACAGGGAACAGACAGGGAGCAGCGAGCAGGGCAAAGTGAGCAAAAGCCAAACCCAGCGCTGTGCATCCCACAGAGCTTTCCCAGCAGCACATCCCTGTAAGTCCTCGTGCTGTGTGTCAGGAGGAAAATTAAGGCACCAGGAAGTGCAGAGACATCAAATGAGAAACAAGAGCCCTTGCTGCAGAAACTGCCTGACACTGCCAAGGTCCATGGCACAGCCACCAAATGCCTCATCCCCTCTCCCTGCTTGCCTCCTGTAGCCAGGGAGGGGGCAAAGGGTCTGCAGAGGAGGGGGCAACCCCGTGGCTTCCCAGGATGAGGTAGGATAATGAATCCTGATGGGGGAAGTGACCTTTTCCAAATGCCACATGTCATTGGATTTTATATCACACCAGGACAATGTGCCATGGGTATTAAAATCGTTTTTCCAATAGAAGCATGTGTGTGTATGTGTGTGTCAGAGAAAGATGTGAGAAAAATAAAATTAAGATGTGAAAATTAGGCTGCCTCTAAACATGGCCTTTAGAAAGACTTGGATCCTCACTGAGCAGGACTGGAAGAAAAGATCCATGCCCTTTGCTCCAGAGATCACAGATGATTTTGTCAAGGGAATATGATTTGTCCAAACCCTGTGACAGAAAAAGAGAAAAGGAACTCAAGTCCTGATCTCTGTTTCTAAAGTTCTGCAAAGACTTTAACTCCACAGTGTCCCTCTGCTGTGTAGGGACACCTCCAGAGTTACTCTACCCATGGAGGCACATGGAGATGCATGTGGAGCACAGATCACCTTGCACATGTGCTCCTGGACACAGTGGACAAGTGTTAGTCTGATGCATAAGGAGACAGCCCTATGCCTGTGGTCCAGCCCAAAGATATGTGCAGAGCATCCATGGAATTACCCACACACACAGGTATGGACACTCTCCCCATATATGCCAGGATACACTGTGATGTGAAAACACAATGTGAAAAGGGAGGCACTGGAAGCCAAATTCACTTGAACTCCAGCCTGTTCCCTCAATCTGCAGGGCAATTGTCCGGCTGAAACAACAATTGTCCGGCTGGGACAAAAAAAAAAAAAAA
>VXAX01007276.1:147541-193736 GCA_013399835.1 Leptocoma aspasia
GACAAAAAAAAACGTTGGCGGGTGAAAAAAAAAAAAAAAAAAAAAAAAAGAAAAAAGAAAAAGGGACAAGCTGTGTTTGTTTATTCAGCTTCTTTCTCCTTCTCTCCTCTCGACAATACCCTGACACCGTGTCCTGCCGCGCCAGGGCTGCAACCCCAAAGGGATAAATTTGTCCCAGCTGGAGCCCTGTTTACAAGCCTTGTCCTGTTTACAGCATGGTCCATCCTGCCCAGGGCCAGGCAGTGGCCATCTCTGGGGTGGACAGTTCAAGCCTCACCTTCCTTGGCCTCTGCTGTTCCCAGGCTGCCCATGTGGTCCCTGGAAAGATTCCCAACCCCCTGCACTCCCCATGTACTCGCACACTGTGGTCCCCTGCCCATCTGGGAAGCAATGAGGAGATGTGGGCTTGTATGGACTGCTGCTTGTCCAGCATAGTTCTGTGGTGGTCCAGGTGGCTACAGCCTCCATTGGTGCTGACTGGTGGCAAACCACCACCCAGGAAAACAGTGGTTGCAAGCTCAGCAATGAGAGTGAAGCACATTCCATGTGAAGCCAGCTGGGAACAACCATGCTCCACCATGAAAGCATTAGAGGAGCTGCATGGCTCATGCAGCCATGCATGGATGCTCTGCTCTCCATACCTTACACTGCAGTCACTTTTTTTTTCTTGCTGTCACTCATCCATCCCTCTTTTCCTGATGGGCTTACATGGGCTGGGAGGGCAAGGCTGGCAGGAGCTTAGCTCCTTTTTCTGGATGACAGAACTGGGTGTCACTCCAGGATTCTGAACAGCTAAGCCTGGACAGTCATGATGGGTCGAATGCTTTGTGAACAAACTAACCTTGGAGAGCTGGAGGAGGGGTGCTTACTGCCAACCCCTCCTTGCACTCTTCCCACACTGATTCCTGTCTCTGCTGGAATGCACTGGCCTTGGTCTGCTGCAGAGTGATGAGACCTCACCTGCCTGCCCTCCAGCATGGGGATCTCCTGCCATCCCAGGCTGCCTCACCTGCAGGAGGTCTTTTTGGCAGGACTCAGTTGGCAACATCCAGGCTTTTATTTGCTATTTAATGAGTTCCAGATAATGAATCCCAACACATGAAAGGTTTCCATTAAACCTCTGGCTTGCTGTCAGCATTGGCCACAAGTATGGAGAGGCTGGGAGTCACAAGAGTGGTTTCAGGGGTGACTGAAAACTCTCACCTAGGAGCCTGTGTGCCACCTTTTGCCCTGTCACCCTTTCCATGTCCATGCCCAGTCTCAGTGGATGCAGAGGGGATGTGAGACCCCCATGGATGTGAAATGAAGCAGCTAATCTTGTGCTACTACAGCCTCCTTTATCAGGGCAGTGAACAGAGGGTCACCTCATCCTCAGTGGCAGGGCCACTGCTCAGCAGTGATGGATCCCTCTTTGCACTGCTAGGGGCTACATCCACTTAGGCTTAATGAGTGAGTAACCTCCAGCACGCTGATGATGCCTTTTCTCACATAGACCTGGTGGAAAACACTTCCTGATGTTGCCCTGGGAAGCCTCCTGCGTGAAGCCAGGAGTCCTGGATCACATGTTGTGATAAGGGGCCCCTTGTGTGCATATGGAGAGGAAAGGAGGATCTCACAGAGAGACCCTGACGTGGGTTCAGCTCCCAAATTGGATGAGGGGCTCAAATCTCAGTGCCCAATGCTGCATCTGTGCAAGGAAGTGTTCAAGAGCAGCTGAGTCTGGACCAAGGCTCCAGTTGCTGCTGGCACAGGAGCAGAAGAACAAGTTACCAAAACCTTCCTGTTGCTACATTTTCTGGAGACAAATAGATTGTCTAGAGCAATGCCCATGGTGGCACTGTCATGCTGTCCATCTTCCAAGTGCCTCCTTATCTCTCACTGCTCACACCTACCTCTCTTCTTGCCTACAGACCAGTTTTGGGTTTGTTTGCAGCCTGGGTGTGGGGGAGCCGTTCTGCACTGTGTGTCCTGAATGGCATCACATGGTGAAGCAGGAGCTCCAGGGAGAGCAGAAGAGGGGCTGTACACCCCAGCCCACCTCCCTGTCCAGAGTTTTGGAGATCATCTGTGCATGACTGTGGGTGGGGGTGAATTTGAGCATAAAGGCTTGTCTACATGAAGTGCTGCTCCTGAGAAGCTCCCTATGCTGGGCATTTCCTATTCCCAAAATAATGCTTTGTTTACTCAAGTTCACCAGACCCCCTTTCACTCTGAAATACAAATGGAAATTTTGGGGAATATTTCAGAAGTCAGAAAATCACCTCCACCCTTCATTCATGTTCACTTCCAAATACAGGCAGGGCATTAAGGGAAGGGATAATGGAGTGGCACATCTGCATACAAACACATACATGTGTGCCCCTCACACGTGCAGCTCCTCATCTCCGGAAGAAGATCTTCTTGTCAGGAAGTCACGGCCCTGATTACTTTGTCTTCCACGTTTAAGAACATCCCTAACTGCTCCTTGGATAGCTCAATTAGTAAAGTGAATATATTATATAAAGTCTAAAAGATTAAACTATCATAGGCAGCCCATAATTTCATGAAGAAGTCAGGGGAGCATATCCCTCTTATTAACTCTATAACAAATGTGATGAAAATGTTCAAATAGAATGTTAATGCAATGTTACGTGTAATTTTCCCAGGCGATTTTCTGCTGAAATATTTCTTTATTAATAGTAATTGAGGGTATAAATTATGAATGAGGCGATTTTCTCCTTTCACTGGGAAAGACGTACTAATGGCAATAATTCTTTATAATAATTTTTTGGGGGGAGAACGGGGAGGGAGCTAGGGTGAGGGGTTTAAAGAAAAAAAATCTTTAAAGGGATTGCAAAATATATAGACTAGCAGTGCATGTTTTATGGCAGGGCACTGTATTTTATATCTGTGTGCTGGCCATCAGTCCTGTGTGGGTCTGTACTGCACGTGCACGAGGTTCGGGCCTCTGGCAAAGGCGATTTCCTCCTCTATTCTACATGTGTAAAGCCTGACATCAAGTACAGGGAGTATGAGAGCACCAGTGCTGTGAGTCTGCAAATTCAGGACTCCCTGTTTCACTGTTTAAGGGAAAGAGTGGCAGGAAGCACACGATGAGCTACAGGGACTGGTGGTTAGTAGGTGGGTACTCAGGGATGAGCAGGTTAGTGGTACAGGCTCTTGGGAATTTAATACAGACTCTGACACTTTTCCATGTCCCCACCATAACCAAAAGCATTTCTTTGTGCTTTTGTTCAGGTTTTTTTTTGGGGTGTGTTTTACCACCAATTCAGCCTGCTAATCCTGACCCCCAAGCACCTCCATGTGTGGAGATGTGTGGCAGTGATGCTTGGTCCTACAGCCACTGAATCTTGTGGGGTGGAAGTGGGGGCAATGCTGACTTCCAAATGCCACCCCCGCCCCCTCTGTGGGACAGGTCCTGGGGACACACACAAGGCCAGCCTGGGGCCATGCGCTCACACACCACTGACAGGCAGCACCGAGCAGCACAGCTGCTTGCGGGAAAACAAAAAGTCCTTTTGGTGATGCCAGAATGAAAGAGGCATTTTACAAGGATTTCAGAGCTTGCTCTCCTTCAGGCTTGTATGTTTTTTTCAACAGACCAAACGATTTCAAAATTTTTCCACTCAATTAAAAGAAATGCTGGTATGAGTGCAATTCTTAGCCCCTTCCTCCTGCACACATCTCTCTTCTCAAAGAAAGACAAAGGTGAAAGAAAGGATGGTATCCCTTAAATTTTCATTACACTTCAATTGGCTTTAAAAAAACCTTCTGAAACGTTTAAAACTTTCATAGCAAAGAATCCACTTTCCCCCACAATTTTATTTAAAACTTTTCCCAGGAATGAAACTTTTCAACAAGTTCTAGTCTACAACAAGCATAATAAGAAAAACTCCTGACTCCAGGTCTTTGCCATATGAACTAAAGAGCTTCAGCTAGCTAAAGAATGTCTCTGATAAGGAATTCCACTGAAAGTGGCCAGCACATACTAGTACCCAGCAAGGGGTAGACATCCTGAACACCCATGCACAGGGGTGCAGATATGCCCCACGTGAGTGCAGATGTGTTGAGGAGTGGGTGGCTTTGCTCCTTCCCAGGGCAGCTCTTAAATAGTGGGGGATTCTCCCTGCTCAGGCTTCTCCCTGAGCTCTCCACTGGACTGGAAGAAGAGCTAGAGCTGGTCCTTCTGCAGCCAGCTGACTGTGCTGCCCTGTCTCTCCCCTTCTCTGGAGGCACAGACCCTCAGGCTCTGCCCATGGCTTACTCCACACCAGCAGGCTGTGCGAGAGGCTGCAGAGAAGCGGACAAAATCAGTGTGATCCGTCACCAACCCTCCTCAAAATTAGGTTAATAATTTATGATGTTAAATGGGACAGTTAATAGCTGGGCCAGATGACTCCTCAGCTAATCTAGAGCATGGGCTGAGCTGCAACGAGTCCTCTGAGAGTTCATTACACTCCCCAACCCTCGGCGCTAGTGCTTTTGGCTCTACTGATACCTACGGGAGGCTGTGGCTGGTGCCGCTGGCAACACGCCTAAGACTTGCCCCTCATCAATTAAGAGAAATAAGGAAATCGACAGGAAAATTAATTTCCAAAGAGACAATGCTTCTGAAACCTGCACTGCCTTCAGAAAGCCGGGGGTTTATCTGGGAATCCGTGCCTGCCTGGGAGGAGGTTGCGTTTGCTGTCTCATTGAGCGAGGTCAGGCTGCTTTCCTGAGGGCTGGGAGAGCAGGGAGAGGTGTAAGCAACTGAACAAAAGGTGCTTTTGCTTCTGGGTCAGTCCCAAACAGGCTCCTTATGAGGGAGGGTGCTCAGCCGTATTTGCGAGGAGATGCACAACACACACCTGCTGCTTAAAGCCCCGCAGTGCATTGTGGCTCACCGGCACAATGCACATTCCCAACAAAACCTCAGAGATGAAGGGTCGGGATGAGAAAGTTTTTTCAGACAGAAAAGAAAGTTCTTTTCTGTCAAGGAAACAGAGCAGGCTTGAGACAATCAGGGTGAGACAGTCAGAGTGCTCTCCAGGGCCAGCCCTGACCCAGAGAACAGCCATGGGTGGATCTTCAGCTGCTTGCCTGTCTCTCTAACCTCCCTCTCACTGGAGATCAGATCAAGCCCAGCCACAGAAAAAAGGCATTGGATAAAATACCTGCCCCTCACAAAGACCTCAGCCTCTGTCTGTGCCCTGAGCCATTCCATGTCCCCCACCCTTTTTGCTTTCTCCTTGGTCCCAGCAACCTTCTTAGAGTGCAAGACACGCTTGCCAGCCACAGCCAAAAAATGCAAGGAATACCAAGAGTAATCTTGTCAGTGTGATGGAGGATTTCCATCCTTACCCAGTGTAAACAGATCTCTGGGGTCCAGGGCACTTGGAGACAACAAAGACCCTTTGGTACTGACAACATTTGAGTTCTACTTTGCCCGTCCTGCTTTGCTTCTTCCTTCTCAAAGGCCAGATTCTGCAAGGCAGAAATGCTTCAGAAAGATTGCTGTCTCTTGGGATCATACTCAAGAGAAACAAAAAGTAAGCAGGGACCCCCACCTCATTGATCTCAGCTGTACATGAAGACAGGAATCTCTTCCTTTACTCCACCATCTCACTGGGGGTGTTGTAAAGCAGTGCCAGCCTTAGGCAAGCCTGGAAGAGGGTGGCACAGGCACTCTTCTCTCCGGAAAAGCTAGAGATAGGTACCCTTCAGTGTGGCACTTCAGACAGCCTAAATCTATTTTACAAATAGAAAAACTAAGTCACTAAGTGTGAGTGACCACTCAGCATCAGCAGCAGTAGCAGGTGAAGGGAGTAACTCCTCCCACAATCTAAGGTTCCCAGTACCACTGTGTCCAAGTCCTGCCCTTAAGTTGGAGCTTGAGACAGACCCAATGGGCTAAAAAGTGACTGGCTGGGCTACAAGTGCAGGCTGCTGCAGCCAGATGTGCACTGATGACTCATGCAGATGTTGGCCCTGCAGCACGTATGGGCAGTAATTCCCTTTCTCCTTTCCACATTCCTGCTCTGCCAAATTCAAACCATGCGCAGTGCGGGGGGATTACCTGCAATTACAGCTTTCACACGTCGGGGCTGGTTTCACTCGGCTGGGGACGGCGGGAGAGCAGCCACAAGTAAGGGCATCCATATGGTGGGATTCTGCAGCCATTCCCCCTGCCCATGTTAGAGGCAGCCAGTGCCCTCTCACCCCTGCAGCTCCCTCCCTCCTCCAGAACCCCCTCCCAGGTGGGAAAACCAAGAAGGCCAGGGGCAGCAGCAGAGTCAGTTTTCCTTCCAGTTTCTGCCCAAGTGAGTATGGGAGAAATGACAATTAGGGGGACAACAAATGAAGCTGCCAGACCCTGGGGGGGACATGTGCAGTAACTTGAGGCTGAAGCGGAAATAGCTCCAGTCAGCCCACTTAGAAAATCGTCATTACTGTAAAATTTATGGCTGACATGAGCTTGTCTGAGAGATATGACTATTTAAAGGCAGCCAAAGCCTCCATTTATAATAATGTGAGGGAAGGGGGAATAGAGAGAGATGGGGCAGGTTTGAAGATCAAAGGGGCAAAGATCAAAGGGATCCCAGAGGAAAGCAAAGGAGACTCTGTCTGCCCTGGTGGCAGGGGCAAAAGGACAGGGGCTTCAGCGCAGAAAGGGCTGGTGTGGTGGGGTGAAACACTGCATCCTATGGGAAGGTAGCAACCCTCTGCCATGGCTCTGCTGTCCCAGTCCCTGAGACCACATCATTCTCTGTGGCCTCTGCCAGTCACTCCTGCCTTTGGGGCTGACAAAGTGCCACCACCTGAGTGCAAGCTATCCTGGACCCCAGGCACACAGGTGAGCTCAGCACCATCCAGGCAGTGCTGGACAGGGCCACCATCACCCACTCAGGGTGTGGTGCAGGATTCCCCAGAAGTGTGTTTGTAATTAGACGTGAAGAAGAAAGCCATTGCTGGGACAGGAAGAGAAAAAAAGCAGTGATAGGTTTGTAGGACAACAAGCAAATGCCTACAAAGTTCAGTTTCTTTTTTCCTTCCACTTGTTAAGGACAGAAAATTAGTCCTGGTGGGGGACTCCTGATAGGCCATTGCTGTACTCAGCCCCTTAGCTGTCCTCCTTAGGTGCACTTCCCTCAGGGCTTTACAAAGAGGATCATGCAATCACTCATTGAGGCTTGTTTGGGGAGCACCTCATCCCAACAGCAAAGCCAGAAAGAAGGCCCACTTGCCAGGTCCTTGGGCCAGGCCATCTGGTCAACCTTCACCTCCAGTCAAACAGAAAGGCTGCAAATTTGCTGGAGGATGGACCTCAGGGATGCCCATCTTGGCTGGAGACACACTGCATGTCCCACCCAGCATGTCCCTGTGCCATGGTTCCCTATGGATGTGCAAGGGAATATGGCACCTAGCCATGAGCAATCTGGAAATGAGCACAAAGGTATGGACGAGCTCTCCACTGAGGCGCCCCAGAAGGTTGATGGATGCAGAGCAGCAAACTGCAGGACAGCACTCCATGCCATCCAGAGCAGGGAGCAATCCCTGGAGGGACCACCCTGCCCAGGGACCGCATGGAGCCAGTCACTGGCATTCCCGTCCGGGCTCTCCTCCCCAGTTGGGCTGCTCCCTGTCCTTCGGGGATGGCAATGGCTCCTCACCTGATTGAATTTCCAGGCCATCACTTGCTCTCCCTGCAGCTGCGAGGCACGATCGCCCTCCCGGCAACCCCACGCTCACCCCGCGGAAGGAGGGGCTAATTCAGTTAGCCCAGTGGCATTAGCTGCCGTGAAGAATAACCCGCCAACAAGGGCCTGCGAGCCTGACACAATATTAAAGACCCCACTGCCCTCACTTGGGGCAGATTAAGCTGGGCTCATTGCTTTAATGCTGCACTCCTCGGCCGGGCTCCCTCCAAGGCTCTGCACCTTAACTGTATTACCCCAGCACCGATGTGCTTGACCTGACGATATTGCTCCCACTGATAATTCACCTCCCAAGAAACTTTGCCTTTTTGACCTCCTGCTGGAGAAGGTTCTAACCCCATGGAGCAGGGCTACCCCTGCATCCCACCATCCACAGGCTCGCTGTCCCTCGGCATCATCTCCTGCCTCTCTGATCTACTAGGGGCCTCGAGGTACCTTCTGCCAAGCTCAGGCAACTTGCCCCTGCAAACAGGTCACTGTGGTGACCCCAGGATCCCAGTCTTTATCAATGACATGCACAGTGAACATGTGGCACATGTCTGGGTGTGCAGAGGATGGAGAATGCAATTTACAGCACCAAGAATGTGCAGGACATCCCGGCTCAATAACCTCATCTGGGGTTCATCAAGGCTCTCATCAAGGCTCTCTCAGTAGCAATGTGAAGTGATGCACAGAGGGAGCATTGGGTCCTTCCTGCTCCCAGGGATACAGATGTCTTATCTGACCCAAGGAAGCAAGCAGGAAAAACACCCAAATACCAGCCTAGAGGGAGCCTGGGCTCCAAGTGAAACTCAACAGAGCGGTGCGGGAGCAAGACATGGGGTCATCCTGCTGCTGCCAAGCACAGGCAGTGCCAACATCATCTTGGCTTGGCAGCACCCACTAGCTCCTCTCACCCAAAAGCTGCCAGCAGCTGTCTGGTGCTCTTATCCCTGCTTCACTCTGTGGCCTGCAAGCAATACAGGGAGAGTCCTGAAGATGCTGTCTGCTTGGGCTGCTGGCTCACACAGCCTTGCTTTTCATAGGAGACAGCACCAGAGTGGAATCACTTTCCCAGTTATTCAAAACCAGAGGGCCACTGTATCCTATAAATCTCCAGAATGAAATTTTCGAACATGGAAAACTCACCTTTTCTGAGAAAAAAATAGCAGTCCGATTTAGCCACCTATTGACTTCTGCCCTCCTCACCAGAAAATCATAATAATCTATACTGACCTTTTCCTCTTACTTTTATCATTGGCCATGATACCACTGATATAATTTTATCGTTATGTAAAAAATAGGTTGGATTGCTGGATGCTCTGTCTCACCTCCTTGGAATGAAGCAGGTTAGCAACAGCAAATTGGAGCTTCAGCTCTAGACTCAGAACAAAGCATCTGCTCCCTGCTCTGCTCCCTTGCCTTTGCACAGGTGGTTTTTATAGTTGCCTTGCACAGTTAGTGCTTTGGTAGTGTATATCACGTGTCTTTACATAACTAATAGAAATGTATCGACATTACTATTTACACTAAATAATAATAATGACCAGGCAATGCTCACAACAAGCAAGACCTTCTTTTGGAAACATTTTGCTTCCTTATTTTCTGATTTCACTACTCAAAGGTGTGTTTCCTTTTTTTTGAAGAAACAAAACTAGAAAAAGGAACGAACCTAAACTTCCACTTGTAACTCAGACCACAAGTCTCGGTGTTTTTCTTAATATTAAAACTTTTGGTGAAGCTGTGTTTGACCTGGCACCGCTGGCACAGGAAGCAGAGCACCCACACGAAAAGAGAGTCACAGAGCAGCTGTGAAGCCACGTGGTTTGATGGCTACCAGGACACAAGGGGTCTATTTTAAGGTTTGCCATCACTCAAAGGACCCTGGGGAAGGCACAGCATCTCTCCCTGTCCTGGGTCCCCTCTGCCGTCCTCTGGGTGCATGGAGATTTCAATTGGTGCAGAAATTTGCTGCTGCCTCCCACCTGGGGCAGAGGGAGCTTCCCAGCATGAAATACCAGCTGTGCCATCTCACATCCTGAATTTGCTGGCTGGATCGCTGCTCAGAAACTGTGCTTGTCCCTGGTGCTCCGCCCAGAGCCTGGCCAGACCTGGGACCTGTCCTAAACTGATACAGCTGCCATCCTGAGCAACACCAGTGGCAGAAAGTTTTCAGGGACACAAATTAAGCCAACAGACAATAGCAGAGCTGGTATGGTAACTACGTGGAGAACGCAAAGGCTTATTCCCTCTACTGTTCTCTTGGAAAGAATCCCTTCAGCTGCTCACGCATATATTGCCGAGCAGGGACTGAATCCAATCCTGCTTACGCAGGCTGTGACGTGGCCGAGGACGGGGCAGATCCACACCGCTGGAAGCAGGAGCAAACCCTGCCCTTGGTGTGCAGCCAAACGGATCGGAAACAAGGAAGGGTGTATGGCTTTTACAAGCCTTTCTTAAAGAAGGTGCACAGTGTCAGAGTAGAGTCAGGCCCCAAATTTAGGCTTGGGCAAAGAGACAGGAACCATTCATTCCACATTTTGCAGTTAGCTCGCTTGGGAGGCGAATGGAAAATGGTTGATGTGAGCACTTTTTCCTACTGGAGTTTATTTTTTCAAGTGCAATGCCTTAAAACTGAGGCCTCTGCCCTGCCACAGGGCCTGAACTAACCTCATGCCACCATTCTGTCCCCAGCTCCAGTAAAATCCCTGTGCCGTGCTCCTCTGCAGATGGGCAGTGTCTGTGGGCACCAGCAGCCTACAGCATCTCTGTGCTTTTCCACCCATTGGTCCAGAAAGAGATTGGTCAAGCCAAAACCACCTCTACAAAGAGGAGCCACCTGTGCCATCGTGGGGACAGGGAGTACCTTTAGCGCCACCAGGAAGGTGACACGGGACATTGGGCCCTCTGCTTCTCACCCTTCTGACATGACCCCTCCTGTTAGGGGGAGATTTAAGGTGCTCTTATATCTCCCTGCTGTAAATGGCCTCATAAAAGTGACAGAACGACGTTCATATGGATGCTTGTTAAAATTTTATTACTAATCACCACCAAAGTTAGCTGCTATATTTAACCAAGGCTGGGGGAAAGAGGGGAGGGGACACTGCCTGGGCAGGATGGAGATATCCAGTTCCGAAAGCAAAGGCAGGACAGGCTGATGAGTGGCCCTGACGTAGCTCACGGACACAGACAAGGGCCTGCTTCAGCAATTGCAAATAAAAACCCCAGAGCCTGCTCATCAGCAGCAGGCACAAGCCTTTTACAAGCCCTAATCCAAGAACAGGATGGGCTTATGGTGAAGCACAAGGCTACAGATCAAAGAGATCCCAGCTGAACTCCCACCTCTGTCGCAGCCTCCCCATGTAGCCCTGGGCTCTTCCCTGCATGGAAGCTCCTGTGCACAGTGAATGGGAACAGAGATTTAACAAGATAGCCAGCTCTGCAGGCTGGGGAAGTCTCTTATTGGTGTGTAAGTGCCTGGCAGTCCTAGGATGAGTGAGGCCTCTCCACTGGGGCTGCAAGGACACACAGTTAAGCTTCCTTTCATATTTCAGTCAGATTTTGTCCTTGCAATAAAAGGAAAGGTAAAAGAAATGCTTGGAGAAGAGTGAAGAAAGCCCAAGGATGCTAACTGTCTTGGTAAAGCGGAAAGTTCAACAGTTGCAAAGGTGTCACAGGCACTTCCAGGTATGTCCTTCCTGAAGCACCTCTGGGAAAGGGCCAGTGAGGAGTTCTCCTCTCTGCAATGTGACACATGAGGAAGGAGGAAGGTAGGAGGAAGAAGGAAAGCATAGAGCATACAGGTGGTATGGGCTCAGCTACCCCTGCTGGACCCAGAGTTTGTGGTCACCTCCCCAGCCAGAAACACAAAAAAAGGATGGTCCAGATGGCCATAAAGGCATGCCCAGAAGAACCAAAAGATGGTCACCTGTTCTGCTGCGTTAGCAGCATGCATACGGCTCTGCCCCACTGTGCGTGAATGGGAGTTGGGGCAGCTGGGGCAGGGATGGCTCTTCCACCTCGACAAGATGCACTGAGAAGAATGGGATCAGCTCTTATCAGATGCTAACAGAGCACCTTTCTGCAGGGGATCACGAAAAGGCCATGACGGGTTTGCTGCTCTGCTGTCTGTCCAGCGCTGGGAATGGTAGGAAAATATTTTATTGATGCAGCGAGGAAGGAGGCAGAGGGAGAAAAGCCTCACAATGAAAATAAACAGTTTTGTGTATCTCCTCAATTTGGTAATGGCATCCAGATGACTACAGGTTTCTGGAGAATGAAAGACAAAGTATTGCTTAAAAGACTTCAGCTACCAGTACACCTGCCTGTCTGTACAGCAGAGGGGAACAGGAGAGGGAGACATGCTCCTCTCTGAGGAGGCTCTCAGAAAGCTCCCCGGAACTCCCCATCTGCATCTCCTTACAGTTTCATGGCACCCCCAGGTGTTTTTGGCAGGTCCAAACATCCTCATCTACCCTCATACTTGCTGTACTTAAGCATCACTGAGACCACTGTCATTTGTCTGAGTCATTTGGCTCGCCATCACTGCTTCCCAGTTACCTCGTTCCTGGCACTCTAAGGGAGCTGCTGTCTGTCAATCCTCACATCCATCTTTAGAGGCCCTGTATAAATCTCCTAGATGCTTCTTTGCTCCCTATATATCTATCTAATTAATGTTAGTGTAAGTAAAGCACAGCCTTTTCCCCTTAATAAGCAGAGTGCTGACTTTATTACAGGTCTTTTTTTTTCCCTCCTCTTCTTGCTTCAGCGCTTTAAATCATGTTCAGGAAAGCGCTTACGAAGGGAAAGGCTGCGCGTCACATCTTGCCGTGCCTTCGCCCCAGCACGGCTGGGGAGGGCCGTGGGGACTGGGGAGCAGAGGGCAGCAAGAGGAAATTGGACAGGATGTGTTCAGAGTGGTGCCAAGAGCTCTGCACTGCCAGGTTCGCCGAGGTCAGGGGAGAAGTCAAAGGCCATCGATGTGTTGTCTGGCTGAAGGCAGAGTCCAAGCAAAACAAGGTGTTAAATGTCTGCTAATTAGAAGTGTCAAAACAGGACTGGAAAGGCGGGCATGGCTGGGGAGGGCCTGGAAATGTGATAAGTGGGGCTTGGTGGAGAAGGAGCTGAAATCCTGGGTCTCCAGACCACACTGCAGGTGAAAGTGGGAAGGCTCCCACAGCTGCATCGCTCTTCTCTGGCACTTTTTTGTTCAGCAGTCCTAAATGTGAGATGTAAAGGACGTGGACTAAGAGGACAAGAAGTTATGTCACATTTCCTATGAATTCTTAGGATTGTAAGAAGCAGAGAAGACTTTATAAATGTGTTATTTGTCTCTTCAATGTTAGCTCTCTGTCTTTCTCTCTCTGAGATCCCCCTCATCCAATTTTACTCTCTGTCCCATGGTAAGTGTTGTTCTTCCTTCCTTCCTCTCCCTCATTGCTCTCAGGCTGCATTGGACTGGGTGCACCAACCTCTGCCTGCCTGCAGTCACTAGGGGTTGCTGAGGATGATAGATGATGCAGAAGGGAGACCCATAACTCCCACTTTCCTGAGGCTGCACAGCAAATTGCTGGTGAGAAGTGAGGGAGGAAAGCATGGCCTGCAGGCTGGGCTCGGCTCAGCTCTGTGGTGACTCTCAAGCCCTTTGGCAGCTCCTTCCCCCTGTGCATCACATACATGTGGTGTCTGATACTAATCCACAAGCACTCCATCTCAAAGGGTGCTGGGGACACTGCTGGAGGGGACACCACTGGAAGGGACACCATGCACACACTGCTCAGGTTCCTGGTGCCCAGCCACATCACACATACGAGAGCATGTGCCACCAGATCTCTTGCAGCCAAAGAAACACACCTGGCCTCCAGCAAGCCAGGCACAGGGAAGTGATGCCTCACTGCTTCCTACTGCTACACCAAGCCACAACCTGGTCATTCTCCGACCCAGCACTGGAGCCAGAGGGCTGCCCTGAAAGTGTTAATGCTCCCCCTGGCCTGGGGTGAAAGGGTTACCCATGTTGTGCTCGGATTCTTTGGCTGTAATGTGATTTCTTGGCTCCTGTGTATATATTTATGCAGTTTTGTCCTCACTCCTGCCCACTCCCCCCACACGGTGGCTATCGATCAGGCTAATGGAAGGGATCCGATTGCACATGCTCTGACATACTCCCACACAGCCTCGCCAATGCTGGCCCAGCCAATCAATGCTGAGGTGCCCCCGAAAATTTCCCATAATCTGATTTGAAGATGTGTTATCACTTAATAAAATCCACACTTGCCCTTCCTCTTCCCCCTCTACTGAAATGCATTTGCACTCTGGCTCTGCCATGGCCCTGTATTCTGCCAGCCTCTGGGAGAAGGACCGTGGAGTGGCCAGGGGCTAAAAATGCCCTGTCTAGGTAAGGGAGGGATGGAGTTAGGGAAATCTGTTCTTTCCTGGGTAATCAGCACTGCCCAGCAGTGCCACGGGACACACATGGTGACACAGGCTGGTGTGTGAGGGCTACCTGCTCCCTGCTTCCTTTCATGATGCAGTGGCTGTAAGGATGGCAGTGAAAAAAGGGGATGAATAATGTTCCTGTTGAAAATATGGTGGAAAATGCTATCAGTCTTCTGTAGCCTGTCAAGAAACATTCCCGTGGTCTTTGGAAAACAATTCACTACAGTGTATGAATGAGGATATTTCTGGTGCGAATGGGTATCTGCTTTCTGATCAGCCTGCACAGCAGTGACAAGAAGAAAGTCCTGGGCAGCTGGGGCAAGACACCAGTGGGGTTTAAATGAGATACTCCCTGACACTGTGTCTTCTCCAGGGAGGATTGTTTCTCCAAGTGTTGCATATAGGTGAAGCCTTATAAAATAAGGGCCTTGTTACCCTTATAAAATCATGGCTCAGGCCTGCTACTTAGGCTAAGTATAAGGGAACTATGGGACAGTGACTCCGCTGGGATAGGGGTAGAGAGATGTGAGAGACGTTCTGTGTGACTGCTGCAAGTCCACATCATGGTGTATGCTGGTTGGTTGACTTGGGCTTGTTGTGCCTTAAAACTGTGTAAACTGACAACTGGCTAACTGCTCAAACAGGCCTGGTTTTTGCAATAAAGCAGCTCTCCTTTGCTCTGCCTGGGGACTCTGCACTGTCACATCCAAGAAGAGCAAAGTCAGAGGTTCTCCTACTCTAACCAGACTAATCCTTTGTCCCTTCCTGGCCTTCTGCTCCCATAGAACATCTTGGTGCTACCTCGATGGCACACCTCTGTTTCACAGGAGGGGACACAAAGGGCTCAAGGTTCCTGAGCTGTCAGGTTGGTTACAAATGGGAAGATGGCCATGAACAAGTCTGTCTTCTCCCACCCTTGTCCAGTAGAGGGAAGATGATGGTGCAGGATGCACACCCCAAAGGTGCCATCTTTTAAAGCCCTGTCCCTAAAAGATGGGAGTCTCCTCCCATAGCAGAGCAAGAAGCCATACATGCAGGGAGCCATGTCTGCCTGGGGACCCAGGGACAGGCATATGCCAGCCACAGGATGAACCTGAGCCCTACAGATCAATGGTGTGTGGGGCTGCTCCCTGGGGCCTGAAACCTGACACTGAGGTTCAATAATTCAGGGGGAGAGCTATCAATGGCTTCTCAGCTCTTCAGAGAGGAGAGCAAATTGAAAGGCTTGTCAGGAGTCAAAACAGAGCAGGGCAAAGCTGGGCTGAATGTCAGAGAGATTAAACAGGCAGAAAGCCACAGGGATGGTGATGAGGACAGGATGAGCAGGGAGGCCACTGCTTTTTATGGTTCACTTTGGCAACTACAGGAGCAGCCCAACTGCAACAAAGCAGGGCACTTTCACAGCTAGATGGGTGACCAGTGCTCCAGGAAAGCTCTTTGACCAAGAGGGTTCCAGCAGCTCTGATTGCTAAGGTTAAGGAGCCTGATGGCATGAGGCTCTCCCAAGCTTAGACTCTGTGTCACTGAACACCTCCACAGAGTGACCTTCCTGCTGCTGTGCTGGTGCAGTCAGGAGCCAGGGCAGAGGGGACTCATGCCAAGGTTCTGTATCCCATTCCAAACAGTGCCTTGCATGGGGAGAAGGATGAGACCAGTCCCGTGGTAGCCTCCTGTGGTAGAAAATAACTCTTCCAGGCCCAGGTGGGACATTGCACCAACAGTGGATGATAAATAATGGTGATATTTCAATAGACACAGGTATGATAATGAAGAGCTATTCTTCTTTTGCAAAGATCACTTGTAGAATTAAATATTTATAAATGATATTTAGACTTCTAGTCCTGTAAAATGCCTTTTTTACACAGATAATATATGTTGACTCGTTGGAGAACCAAACCAGTTTGATATGATTAAATACAGAGCTGAGTGACATGATTCATACCCTTTCTTCCCCACTTGCCAGCCTACAGCATATGCAAGACTCTCTCAATACATTTCTACAGACATTCACATCAGGGAAAAAAAAAAAAAAAAAAAGCCACAACCATCCCAGCGGCACAATACATTGAAATCCTCCCAACACACCAAATGCCTCTATCAACTTTGCAGTGTCTGGCTTGTAAGACAAAGTATTTCACACCACACCAGGCAGCTTTTTTAATGGACAGAGTTTCATCTGTGCTTTACATGTGACTTATCCAGCTCTGGTGCCTGACCCTGCAGGCCCCCATGTGGGGACCAAAATGCTGAACTGGCAGTGATGAAGATGATCAGGGATACAGACCCAAGCCCCCTCTCTCTCCCTTCTCACAGCACTTTGGTACCACAGTCAAGTACGCTGCACTGGAACAATCATTTGGTTTAAGAGGGATGTGACCACAGATGTGTGCCTTCTCCAGAGTCTGCACTGGTTTCACATCTTGAAATTACTCTCTACAGCTCCATGAACTAAAAAACAGAGGTAGAAAGAGGCAGAAGAAAGAGGAAGAGATTGCCAGGCTGGTGATACGTGCCCAGGGACACCTGTCCCACAAAGTTCACTTAGACCTCAGCCTGACCACAGCACAGAGCCTCCATTTTGCAGTTCCACATGTATGAGGAAGAGAAAACTGTTCATCTTACAGAAACTGCTTTTTAGCCTCACCTTACATATAATCACTGACTGTTCACATCACACTGTTTGCCCCTGCCCGAAGAACAGTTGGGCTGGGCAAGGATCCTGGGAGCCATCTGCACCCTGAGAGGAGAGGCTGGTTTCTAGCCCTCAGAGCATGCAGTTTGGACTTGTTAAACAGCACAGGCAGCACTATTGGAAGGAGAAGTTTCCATTAATTTGCAGGTGCTGGGGGGAAGGGGGAAAGGAGAGGCCAGGTGCTTTCTGGATGCTGCCCCCAGCAATCTCCCCCCGGTCCTTTCCCATTGTTCCAGAGCCGTCCCACGCGGCTCCGCCAAAGGGGTAACAGGCTCAGGAACAAGCTGAGTGACAGCAGACACCTTATAAAATGCCTGGCTGAGCGGGCCTGGCGCCTTGCTGCACGCAGCGCACATGCCCGCAGCCCAGCCAGGCCCGGCCCTGCACGCAGGTACCGAGGGGGGCTCACATCAAAGGCTCCAGTTTTGCAAGGCTCAGGACGCGGGAGGGCGTGAATTATAGACTTTGATGTCTGAGCAGCAGCAGAGGAATCAGTGTGAAGATCGTTTATAAATCGCTATTTATGGTCTCCACTAAGTACCAGGCAGCCCCTTAAAGCAAGGGATCAGGTTTAACTGAGGGCCGCTGCAGAGAGCGGCTGCCGGCGGCTGGGCCAGGGCTCTGCGTGGGCAGGACATATTTTAGACACTCTCCGTCTCAAACAGCTGAATTCAAATCTGAGATATTCCCAGCTAACTTCCCCAGGTCTTTGGGGGAGCCCCAGTGTGGGAAGCTGGTGGTGCCTGCACAGCAGGAGAGGCATGGCTCCTGGAGAAGCAGACCTGTACCACAGGGTAGTGGAGTTTAGTGCTCACATGGGGTTGATCCTGGTCCCTGCTAAGAGGAAAAGGGGCAAAATGGGAATCTCAGCATACTGTCTCTGCTCCTAAGGGGCCTTCTGGCTTTGCCTTGCTGCTGACTCTCTTGCCTGATGTAGTTTGTGACAATCCCCAAGCCTGGGTAGAGCTGCATGCCTTCCCTTGGTTGAGTCTATGCTCTGGCTGCCATGCTCCTCTTGAAGCAAGGCTGGGACATCAACCAGGCAGCTCTGTAGCAAAGGAAATGACAGCATCCAACCACGCATCACATCACTCCTGTCCATGGTTAGCACTTGGCACCTGGCTCTCCCTGAGGAAGGGACAAATGCATGCTGCTGCCTACGGCACATCTGGGTGTGCTAATGTTAAGAGATACCTTAGATATTAAAACCTTTGAATCCTGTGAACATAAACCATTCAGATTTCAATTCTCTGATCTGGAATGGCCCTGTATCCCCCAGCCGGGGCCCAGCTAAAGAAATAACTGCTTTTGGGTTCTCTTTCGTCTCACCTGAGAATAAACAGCCTGGTTGGATTTCTCCCACATGGTCTGATTCCAGTCCCTGTGGTCAGAGGTCAATGGACAGCTGAGCCTCACAGGACATGCAGCACAGAGAATGCCTTGTCTGTGACTGGAACACTCCAGGTGAACCCCACAAGACTCATCACCCCCAAATGTTCCCAAATGTATCAATGAGTCCACAGAGGTGGCTGTGTTCTCCTTGCCACTCTCCTCATCCCAGAAAGAAATACACATTACCTCACACAAGGAAGGCCCATTACGTGGATACTGAGAAGTGCATCTGGGAATGCCATATGCTGTTCCTACACCTGCGCATCCCCTCCTAGCACGCACTGTCCTCTCTACCCTGACACTATTTCTTTGCCCTCAGTGGTGTTTGCAGTTCCCTCCATTGCAGCATAAATTACAAATTCCTCTGCATAGCCTTCATATCCTCTTCAGCATCACAAACTCAGACAATGTCTTAGGCCAGGCGTAATGCCAGCCATTGCCCATTTTTCCCTGAAGGAATGCCGTCCAAACTATAATCTCTGAGCTGAGCTGATTTACAATCCAGCAGCCAGTTCTGAAGACCCCAGTTGCATTACTTGGGGATGCACAAGGATGCTGGCCCATGTACTCGTTCCCATTCGAACAGCACAAAATGCCATTGTGAACAGAACTGGATTTTCTCCCTATCTTCAATTAAAGGTTCATGTCCAGCATCTACACCAAACTTTTCAAATGCAGCTGCTATATTTTGGAAGCTGAGACAGACCATGCTGGATTTTTCAACGAGCTACAAGCCTGAAATCCAATTCTGGCCCCCCAAATCAGAGGACATTTTTTCACGCTGACTGTTATATGCGGAACACACAGACAGACTTCCTCATTGTCCTCTCCTTGCCTTGCAGTCTCCAGCATAGCAGCACTCAGCAGGCCTGGTTCTGCCCTTGCACATGCACATGTAAACTGTAGATAAGCACATATTTCTCCTTGTTCCAGCCACTCTCCAGGACTTAAGCAGGACAGGGAACCCTCCACCACAGCTCAATGTGATCCCTCCTCAGACACAGTCATTTTTATGTCCAGAAATATTTATATACTTTGCACAACTGTTGTTTGCAGATTCTCTCTTGGTGGCTTCCACACTTTGCGGCAGCCCCTGTTTGAAGTTGGACCAGATGGGAGCCTGGACCAAACATAAATAAACCAATCAAATCTGAGAAAACAAGGCCCCATCCCTCCTGCCTCCTCCTCAGACCAGTGTGAAGATCCAGCACAGGAGAGGGGGGGCAAGCTGTGCTCTGATGCTTAAGACTGCTCCCTCTGTCCACCCTTGAAGTCCCTTACTCCGGGCAGAGTTTGGTATGTGCTGTTTGCAGGGGGCTTGTTTTTCTAACATGGTGAACACATGCTCTCTCCTGAGAATCATTTATTTTACATCAGAGATCCTGGGGCTCCTGACCCAGAGTTTTGCAAGATGGTTTTGTACTTTCCCTCATGAGGAAGGAAGACACATTCCTCCAGCTACCACTGCAAGAATGGCAGGTCCCGGATGTGTCCTTCACAGACCAGGCTGTCCCTCATTTCCCTCCCAACACAAAGGTTAAAAATGACACACTGAGGTCAGAGAATGCTCTGAGGGGCTCCACAAAGCTCTCCCACTAAGAAAATCCTGTTTCTCTTCCTGATAAGAGCCTTCTTCTTCTGGGGCACCAGTGGATCAGATGAGCAAGGAAAGATGGACTGAAGCGACAGTGACCAAAGAGACATCTTAATAAATTATTCACTATTTTGACTGTTTCCCAACAATTCAGACCTCAAAAGAAGGCAAAAAAAGCCCTGAGGACATTTGCCTGCCATCAAGGTTTCTTTAGAGCCACCAATAGCTAGTACAGTACTTGTAATAGCCCGAAGTCAGACCCAGCTGCAGTCCCACCAGCAGACCTGTCTGCTGCTGTGCCCTGCAGAGAGTTGCTCTGCCCTCAGCACTGGCTGGGCTGCATTGCATGTGGCTGGAGTTACTGCCTCACAGGACCAAATGCACCATCCAGCCCTGGAGCACAAGACAGACAGTCCTCTTCTCGAGGGCCAGAGTCCCCCTTAAATCCCTGCTGCACATGGACTCCAGGACCCACCTTCCTTCCCTGGCAGGGAAAGGATGCCGAGAGAGAGCGATGGGGAGAGCAATGCATCTCTGCGAAACCCGATCCCTTAACACGCAGCTCCTCTGATGTGGGCAGCTTGTGCTTTACAGCATTAGAGGAGCAACATTTCATGGAAAATTCAATAAATACCCCTGTACAGCCAGACATCTGTAAACAAAGGCTTCCAAATTCAATCAGGCTGTGGGCTCAGAGCAGCATTTATAGGCTACAGCATGGAATATTATATAGGAAAGCTAAATGTAGGGGGAGGGAGGAGATTCCTGGAAAATGAAAGATCTTTTAGCTCTCTATTACCCCAATGAAGAGTAACTACATCTGTGCTGTACCACCATGCCCCTTCTTGACTGGCTCGGGCACCCTTGTCATTCCCAGTCTGCCAGCTGCCACATCAATCTGTACTGGGCTCTCACCTAGCAAAGACACTGCAGTAGAAACCACAGCAGGGAAACACTGATGACTCCAGCAACTGCTAGCCACACTGTTTGCTGGAGTGCATTCCTGCTGCCAGCCATACCAGGAGGGTGACCTTTGAGATGTCGGTGTGAAGATGGCTCTGAAATACCAACCCCTGATCCAGGAGTAAATGCTTCCCGAAGCTGGAAGTAATTACAGCCAATGCTCAACTCACAGTGGGGTTTTGGAGAGGAGAACAGTGTCTTGCTTGTCCTTTGGGGCTTTCCTGGGTCATGCCATCCCCCAGCAGGTTGACTGGGCCCTGTCTATCTTGTCTCCTATTTTGTCATAACCTCAGTTTGCATTTGTATAAAACCAAATCAACTGGGCAAAGTGAAATGGGAATGTCCAGTCAAGGCTCTGCTGAGCTCCATGGTGACTCACTGGATGGAGCAGCAGTGCTGTGACCCTCAGCCATCCACACCAGATGGCTACTGGCACTGGTACAGAAAATTTGCTCCCAGAGTTGAGCAATACCAGATCTGTAACACACAACTGAGCACTGCTGGGCATTGTGCACAGATACACTTGTGCACAGATACACACCCCCCCACAAGCCCCCCTACAGCATCCCTGTAGAATTCCCTCTTCCCTCTTAGGCCAAGGTTCTCTCTGTGGATCCTCACCCTCCAGCACAGTAACTGTAAAGGTCTCCAGCACACATAAGTGATGCTGAACAGCATGGGACATGGGTCCCTGCTAATATCTGCCACCCTGATGAGATTTTTGCAAGCCCAGGGCCAAAGATCTTCACAGTCAGGAGATCAAAACACTGTCCTTCCTATGCTGACTTGGTTTCCCATGCATCACCTGAAGGCGAACACCTGCAGGCAGTTTTGGTCCAGGCTACATGTAACTATCATTTCAGACACACCCAAAATGGCTCATTACCATCCAGTGGCTGCACCACCTTGCAGGCTCTGGACTCAGAACCCCCAGAAGTGCTGGGGTCCCATCTGCTGGCTGCTCCAAGCTGCACCTGCATGGTCAGGGGTCTCGATTTCTCCAAGCTGGACTTTGCAGATCCTTGCAAAGGCCAAGCCACCAGCTCAGAGGAAGTTGTTCAAGTCCTGCTGTGCTTCTGCAGCCCTTCGGGCACCTCAGGGGTGGTTACAATGGCAGAGACAACAGTGGTCCTCTGTGGAAGATGGCTATCTAAGAACACCTCTGTGCATCGGGAGCTGCATCTGGATTACCAACTTGAACCCTCTGGCAGCACCCACAGAGGTTATCAGCCCATATTTAGGGCAGGCCAAATCAGACATTTGTCTCCTCCTTCCCCTTGAGTGCACTTTTCCTTACAGCTCAATCAGGCTTTAGGAACACACCGCCACACACAGAGGGCAGTATATATAATAAATAGAGCCTAGCTCTGAGGGCAGCAGCAGTACACTATTGCCCAGGAGACAGGAAGGTTAGTGGGATTGTGATCTAAAACCTGAGGCTGGCAGCTTTATGCTCCCCTGGGAGAGATTTCCACAGCTACTGCGAGGAAAACAATCACTGTTTTGGTTATTACACTTCATTTATTGGTTTGTTCAAAGATCACAGCCAGGTAGGCCTTAAATTCAGGGATGCTTGGAGCATGGGTCTCCAGCCTTGCTCTGTGTGGGGCACCCCAGGGTGCTCTCCCAGCTTGTGCCCTTCCTTACCCCAGGACAGCTCCATCCTGACTGCCTCTGTAAAATCCCTACATCATGACCAGGCAAAGCACAGCAGGGAAGCTGTCTCAGGGAACATATTATGCATTGGGACAGATCTACAAGCAAAGCCTCTCACTGATGTCAACACAAGAGGAAGCAACACCTGTGCTCTGAGGGAACCATCCAGCACACACACTGTTGGGAGCATATTGACTTCCCAGGAAGCATCTTTCATGTTGCTTGAGAAAACATGAGAAATTACGGTCTGGAATGGACACATCCACACCTGTACCTTGGAGGAGAGGGAGCGGGATGTGAAACTTGCTGCTCCTCAATTGAGCATGGGTGCTCAGTGAACTACTTTAGGGTATCAACAAATTCACTCATTTGGGTCATACAACAGAGACTTTAAAGCTCTGGGAAGAGAATGTGCCCATGCAATGAAGAGGTCTGCAGAACAACCCATGGGTACCCCTTTGCATGGTGATAGCACAGGCAGGAAGGAACATTGCAGTGACCACCTGAGCTGCTTTGGTCATGCAGACCTCTGAGCACATCCAATCAGCTACTGTCCCTCCAAGATGCATTGAAGAGCACTGGGTGACGGCTGGGATTCAGGAAACATGGGGCACTTCCCCCACTGCTCCTCAGCCAGCTGCCCTGGAAATGTTCCTATAAACTCCTATTAATTAGTTGACACTTGGACTGTGCAAACAGGCTGCCCCCTCCCTGTTCCCCCCCAGGAGGCAGTGCGGGAGCAGGCCAGTGTGGGGGCCAAGTCTTGGGCACATTCTTCCAGTTAATATTTCAGCCTGCAGTTGCCAAGGGATCGGGGCTGGTGTTTCCCCCCTTCCTCCCCCTTCCGCCTCCCAAAGCGCCATTGGTGAGCGGATAGCCAGGTTATTGCCTCCCCCTCCCTTTGCAAGCAGATGTATGGGAGCCAGAGGAGGAGATTGATGGGGTTTATAGAGTCTCCCTCCTGACCACCCACCATGGCTCCAGCTCCCTTGGGCCTGTCCACACCACAGTCACAGCAATGACTCCACTGGTGTCCACCACACAGAGAAAAACCATCCTGGCTCCTTCTGCTGGGTAGCCTGCGTCATGTTTGCTGCTATAGAGGACTTTCTTTGGTTCCCAGACACACCAGCTGGGATGGGCGAGAGCTTCCAGTTCCTCTCCAGCCACATCCGTGCAGTGAAGGGAACTCAATGAAACCTGAATATGAGTGACATCAAGTCCCTAACTGCTCCTGGCTTTCACAGGTGGCACAGAGCAGACTCGAGCTCTCCCAAAGCCTTCAACAAGTCAATGCACTGCAAAGAGTGACCATACAGAAAGGGCTGCAGAGCAACTCTGGACAGAATAGTGTTTGCACATGGAGGCCCTCCAAAGAGCTGCAGCCTCCTCCTGGAGGCACCAAGGTCCATGGCAGGTCCTGGGAGGCACAAGGGTGGGAATAAAAGTCATAGAGGCAGGCTAGGCCCAAGGTGCCTGTAAAGCACAAGGAGAGGCCCATGGACCCCATCAATGGACATGCAGAGCAGCAGCTCCTCAAAGAGGAGGGAGATTGGGTTTGGTGGAAATGCTTGAGGAGAAGCCTCAAAAAACCTCATAGCTCAAAAAAGTGCCAGGGATGGCATTTGGTATGACAGGCATCATTGCCACCAGCAGGACACAGCCAGGGGCACCATCTCAGCTGAGGCTTTCAGGAAGGACCATCTTGGGGACGAAGCCAGCTGCCATTGGATCCTACAATTTTCCAAATTAAACTAACCACTCCCTGCCACTCGCGAAAAGAAGAAACAAATCAAGTTAACTAAATGTGTTGGTAACATTTGGGCCATTTCCTGTATGTTTAACACATTTTCTATTAAGCCCACGACAAATGGCAAGGGCTCCAGGCGCAGCCATAAAGGCTCCCTCCTGCCGCAAGCCGAAGGGGCTGCAGGCAGGGAGGGGAAGGTGAGCTGGCTGAACAGGCAGATGGGAGGTGAGCACGTAATTCACAGCAGATCCACGATTTGATTAATTTCCCTGCTTTTCCTGCTGGAGAATTCCGGGTTTTATTGGCCGTTAAAAGGCACTGTGCTGCCTGATTTCGGTGCGGAGCTGCACCAGAGGGGGGACACAATACGGGACTGGCTGCAGGGACCTGTCGTGGTGTGAATCAGGTGCGCAAGTTTAAGGTGGGTGTTTTGGGGATGGGGATTCCCTTCTGGAGGACAGTTCCCCCATAACAGGTTTTCTAGAGACTTGTCCTGGGGCCCTGGCTTTGTGGGGAGGGGGTGGCTGGCTTGGGACAAAGCCTCTCCACAAAGCAGTGGGACCCCCACCCAGCCAATTTCTCCCTCCTCTCCTTCAGCTGCTCTCCCTCATCCCTCCTCCTCACACCAAGCTGCTGGGATCAGCCCCTGCAGGAAAAAAAATGCTCAATTTGTCATGTCATGTCCAGCTGTTAACCTCCCGTTGCCGAGCCATAGGAAAGACTTGCTTTCTTCTATTTATTTATTTGCCACCCAGACAATGGACGGCCCCAGGCCTGCTGAGCTCTTCATAATAATGCCACCAACGATCCCCCCTCCCTGCGCCTCCCCCAGCCAGTAGCACCAGCTGAGGAGCTGCAGGTGTCAGCAGGCATTAACCAGTGCAGGGATCCCAGCTCCCTTGAAAGCCCTGGACACCACGAAGAAGGCAACTGTCAAGGGCTGTGACCAAGGCTGGGAAGACGCCCGGAATGGGCTCATGTGAAAAGACCCGCACAAAGAGAGAGAGGAGAGAAAGGCCAAATGATAACCATCGCTCCGGAAAGTTTATCCTGCCACTTTGGGGATGCTTGGATAGGGAAGAACAGATCTGTCCAGCCACCCAGACAGTTCCTGGGGGGACCAAGGCTTGGCATAGTCACTGTGGCCCTGGAGACACTTAGCAACTGAGTGGAGGGGATGACAGCTTGGAGGCTGGCTTTGACCCCTGCCAGGGTTCTCCTACTGGGCACAGTTCAGGGTGGCAATCTGGCGGAGTTGAGGCCAGGAAAATTGCTCCAGTGGTCAGGATGTGTCCCAGAGGGGAAAGGCACCAGCCCCTCTTCACCCTCCAACTGAGGCCATGGTGAGGGAGCATTCTGTGTGAGCCAAGGGCTCTGACTGGGAAGTTGTAGGGCTGCTCCCCCTAGTTAGCAGAGCTTAGGGTATGGAGACCCCACCCAGGGACACTTGCAAAGCCTGGGGGAAGCTCCAGATCTGCCCACCACCTCTGGTCACAGATATGATGCAAAGGGTCTGCCATTCCCACAGAAACTGTGGTGCCTCCCACCCACCACATCTGGTCATGAACAGGAGGAGAGGACCAGCCACCTCTCACAGACCCAATGCCACGCGCCGGGGCACTGCCCACTCCTGGCCTCAACAGCTGCCAGGGCTGTGAACACATCTGCGGCAACCAGTTGGGTGTGCATTTGCTGGCCTGACAATAAAACAGCTCTCGGGTTACTGGGAAGGTACCGGCGCCGAGCAGCCGAGGAGCGAGAGCACGCAGGCTGTAACTCCTTCCTGTCTGCCCGGCTGTCTGTCCGGCCTTCCTCCCCCTGTCAGTGTCACTTTATTTGCTGCTGGGGTGGCGATAGAATCACTATTAAAAGCACAAGTAGTAGGCATTAAAATGCATTTCGGTTAGTCCGGGATAATAAAGGCGCGCGAGGGGAAGGGGGGAGGTGAAAAGAAGGAAGTTTTAACTCGCTAATAAAAATCAAATGCAGGCAGTTTGCAGGAGCGAGCGGCTCAGCGCTTTGCCTTGCTCTTGTTAAGGGCCTGCTGCCATAAATAACTTCCCTGAGCGAAAGCAAAGGAGAGCCGGGGAGTGAGGACGCAACAACACAAAATTTTTCATTTTTCTCCATAAATCATTTCAGCGTGTGATAATATTTGTTTTTTCTAATGAGTCTCCTGTGATCCATTCCGGGAGCTAACATCAGGGCCTGTCAGGGCATGATGTGTGGGGCACTTCAGAGCTTTACAAAAACTGCCGCCTCTACAGATCCTCCCCTGCCCTTCGCTTATGCTCAGGACAAATGTGGCCAATTTTTTTTTGCTCTGGGATTTCAGGCTCTCTCTCCTTTTGCACAAAGTTCTTCAGCATTAAGCCCTGCGAAGACACCTCCCCGAAAAGCAAACCATCCCTCTAGTTTTCTCTTTGTCCCCCAGAACAGTAAACATTCAGGATGGTCAGGTCCCAGGATAAGAAAAAAAACCTATGCAAATGGGAACAAACCAAAGTGAATGCTGGCAGTGATCCCCAAAAAGGCAGCTCCCTGGAGACAGCTTAACACCTGATGTCTGCCACACTTGCTCTTGCCCCATGGGCAGCCCGGCACAGAGTCTGGTACAGATCCAGGCCTCTATGCCCCTCACCCTAGGCCCAGCATCTGACTCCACCACACCTTCATGAAGTCCTAGGCACCTGCAGAAGCACTATGGTGACTGCAGGAGGTTCCATTTCCACAGAATATATATGGCTACTCATACATCTTCTTTTAGTCAAAGAACAAGAGCTTCACAGCCAGGGTTTCCTTGGGGAATTCTCTGGGCAAAAACCTGCTTCTTTCTGAAATGGAGCCAAACACGCTTGTGGAGGTGACTGCATGCCACAAGGGTCCAGTAAGTAGGGATGAGGTTTTACTGAGACTCCTTCCATTCCTTCACCCCTCCCAGCCCCTCAATACTCATTGCTTCAAGCCCCAAGTAAGTGAGACACCAGATCTCAGACGTGAAGAGAGCAGTTTGGGTCAGGGGTGGGAAAGATACTGTGGGCATTTACACCCAGGTGACCAGACTGGCATCAGCCCTGGTTATGACAACCAGAAATTATAACTAATAGCTCAACACAGTGCTGGGCACCCAAGCTAGTAGGTTCAGCTCCTATGGGCAGGAGTACAGCCCCATGGCACTGTGTTCAATCTCCCAGCACAGCACCCATGGATCATGGAGACCCACTTCAGTCTGTGCCTCAGTGACATGAGTCATGCTGGTAGCAGAGACAGAGGATGCTGTTGGTGCCTTTCAGTCTAATTTAAATGGAAGGCACTTATATTCAGGGAGGTCTATCCATCACCAGATATATGGCTGGAGACCACCTCAGTGAGAAATAAAGGGAAAAAGAGAAAGTGGTACACCAAGAATGGTGTATAGAAAACATAAGGGGAGAGGAGCCCAGGAGCATATTTCAGCTGAGATCTATTGCTCAGTAGCTTGGAAATCACCAAAGACTATAAAGATGCTCTGCTCTGAGCATCACACATCAAGAGCAGTTAACACACCATAATCGTGTGCTCAGGAAAGCAAGATATCCCTGCAGGCCTGGAAACTGAGGCCAACCCTTGCTCCTCCGAAGCATGATCCAGGTGAAAAAGAGCTCATTCTGGCTCACTCTGATCCTTCTTCTTGCTCCTGCAATCATCACCATGGCTGCCAGAGCCAAGGCTGCTCTTAGCATCACCATCATCAGTTGTTATTATTATTATTAACATCATTGTTATGGTGTTTCCAGAGGAGGCACTTAACTCTGGTCATCGGGATAAAGGCAAGCTGGTGGCATCTTCAGGGAGTCATAATGGTTCGGGGCCCGGCTCAGTGTGTGTTTACTCTCTGCCAATGTATGTGAGAGAGAAAAAGAGAGAGAGGTAGTGAGATAAACACTGTCATGGGCCGCTTCCATCATCTACTCACAAGAGCATAATAAAGCCCTTGTAATATACTAGAACTTGTGTGGTCCCGGGGTCTAATTTGCATACTAATTACTCAGTGCAAATGGGAATGAGGAGTAGGGGGAGGGCACGCGGGTGAGGGGGACTGGACTATTTGCTCTGCCGTTTCATATCATGCTAACAAGCTAATCCGGCGTGCAGTTAGCTCCTGATATATAACTGCTCATTAGTATTATAATAAAGTACATGAAACAACCATAAAACGTTATATACTGCACAAGTGTTGTTTTCTTGCCAATTATCTGCGGGCGGATTTATCACCGCAGTTGTTGCAAATTCCCCTTGGTGAGGTTTGGGTCGAATAAAGAAAGGTGTTGGTGTGAGGGGGGAGTGGGGGGGCTGGTTTCAAGGGGGAAAACATGTGTTTTCTTAAGTAGCACTTACCGATGCGCCATTTCATATGAGAGAGAGGGGGAATGCTGCATCCTTAGGAGGCTGAGACAGGAAGGGAGCCCAGGGCTCCACATTCAAATCAAACAAACTTCTGTCTGTTAGGGAAATGGAGCCAGAGCTCTAACCAGAAACTAACTGAGGACAGGGCAATATCGTTTTCCTACTGCCTTCTTCTAAGGCAGAAGGACCGACACCAGAGAAAAGTAGCTCCATTCGATGCAGAAAGGGTTTGCCTGGCACATTTGCCAGCAATGAGGCAAATTTCTCAGAGGAGCCGTCCCAGAATCCCTGCCTAAACCCTCTGCATCTTCTCTTTCCCACTACAGCACCAGCAGTCTGCAAGAATCAACAAACCACAGCTCCCAGCACCTCTCCGGACTGTGCACTGCTGCCCGCCCCGTGGCTGATGTTTCTGCCCTTCCAGCCCATACTACTGCCCTAAAACTGCTTCACGGCACAGGGCTACTGACCAGCTCCACATGGCACTGAAAGTCATGGAAATCTTGTAGTTCACTGCTTTACCTGGTTGGTCAGAGGACAGCATCCCCTGCTCTCCCACAGGCACAGGGGCAGTTACAAAACCTGACAGACTTAAGCGGAGAGCAGTGATTTGCAGCCCTTGGTCTGTGGCCCCCGGGGGTCCGCGGGTGACTTCTCAGCTACCCAGGAATGCTGAACAAGAAAAGTGAACTGAGGATCAAACAGTGCTCTGAATCTGGGCTCTGCACCTTCGCTGGAAACCCCCAGGGCACCACAAAATGGGAAGAGGCTGAAAGCTGCTGGGAGGATGTGAATGGCAGAGCACCCGCAGCGGAAGGGGGCTGCACGGGGCTGCCAGGAAAGCCTGCTGCACTCACCAGAAGAGACAGGGCACCGAGTGCTAATCCCCGTTTTGGGCCGGAAGGGATGGGTGACATGGCTGCAGTCATCACAGGGCACATGAAGGAGCATGCACTCAGGGTCCTTCACTTATGCTGTCTTAGAGTATCTCTGACAAGACTGTGGACCCTTCCTGCCCCAGACAAGACAGGCTCCCTGCCCTTGAGAGCTGCATGTTCTCCTATCTTAATAGGTGCTGGCAGAGCTTGCTGAACATGATGGGCACTTCATCCATGCCTATGCACAACCAGCCCCCATGCTCAGCTCTTTTCAGAGATGCTCTGTGCTCCCTGAACCTACTGCTTTGCATCATCCCAGAACACCAGCATTGCAGACAGGCCCACATGAGTGTGCAACAGGTACTTTTAAAACTGCTACCAACCCCAGCATACCACTGTGTCCTCGCAGTGAAATTCCTCTGCAACAGGAACGCCCCGCTACCCCTCCTGCTGACACTGCCTCCAAACAAATAGTTGTGACCATGCTTGCACACCCCCTGTGCTGGCATGCTCTGACCCAGATGTGCACTGCCTGGTGTACACAAGGTTATGTTTCCAAACACTTACACAAGGCCATAGGAAGACAGACATTCTCTTCTGTAGAGACCCAGTGGCATAAATCCCACCCATTTTCCCTCTTACAAACAGGGGTTACAGATGCAGCCCCCCATGGGTATTTCACACAGAGCCATTCTTCCTCTCTTTCACACACACACACACACACACACACACACACACACACACACACGCCCCCTTGCTGTGAAGCATTTGCTTATTTATGGCTTGTTTTTGTCAAGCGGAGGCAGGACTGACAGCTCTCAGTGGTGGGGCTCTGTCTGTCTAACTCCGTAATAAGACACATGATATCCATTCTGCTGCCAGCGGGGAGTGAATCACGCCAACCCTGTCACCCCGCTTCGCCTTGGCGAACTCCACAGCTTGTTAGCATCACAATATTGGGAGCAAAATGTGACCCAGCGCTGCCATGCCCCCTCCTCCCTCGGTCTGAAAAGAGAGGGGGGGAACACACACGCTCACATCTCGACACCAAGGAAAGGCACAAATCCCCCACAGGGCTTTAAAAGGACTTAAAACCATTTTAATAAACTGATCGTAGAGGAAACACCTCCCCTTGGGAGAGGGTCACTGAGCAAATGCCAACACTGTCTCCGTCCTGCTCTGCCTACCCCAAAGCTGCTCTGGAGCACCCAGGAAGGGGTTTCCCCCATCCTCTCTCCTGCGGCTGGCAAGCAGGTTGTGGAACAAGCATCCCGGCCGATCAGGGTGAAGGAGGGCTGCTGGGACCCATCTCCAACCCCAGCATCCCAGGCTGGGCCAGGAGGAGTCACTACAGAAGCACTGAAGGACCCCAAACTCCCTCCCCAAACCCCTCCAGTCATAGGGAGGGAACTCCTACTTACAGCTTGTTCCCAGGAGATAAATAGACCTCAGTAAAAAGATTGCTACATCCTTTCAATAAAGATTTTTTCCTCTTTCCCAGACAGCTTGTGAAATGTTTTAAAAGCTTCTCACATTTCCAGTGAAACCCACAGAGAAGAATTTTGCTTGTTATCAGCCCTAGAAGGCCCTGATAGACGGATGATATTTTTCCTCCTCCTTTCCCTCTCTCACACTCTCTTTTTTTACAAGCTGAAAAGAGAGTCACAGTGTGTTTTATAACCGGCTCTCTGCATTTCAAAAGCTCAACGAGAGCTCTCTGCGAACCCTGATAAGCCCAGGGCTCTTAGTGTCTTAAATACCTTTGACAAGCTATACATTACAACGCTAATAATTTGCCAAATTTGCGCCCATAATATGATATCTGTAAAACGTCAAGGGTGGTAATGCGATTAGCGGCCTCAAATGAAATATCGAACATTCAGCGTTTAGGCCCTGAATAGGGGAGAAAGGAAAGGAAATCAATTTCAAAAGCAGGAGGGAAAGAAGCGATAAGCGTGTAATAAAAAGGGAGAGGGGAGCATGGACAGGCGGGGAGAAAGAGCATCTTGTTTTTCATTCTTCCTTTCTTAAGGCATTCAAGCCTTAAAATGGAAAAAAAAAAAAAAAAGAAAAAAAAGTGCGAACAAACATCTTTGAATTAAGCTGGTTACAACTCTGCAAAATAACATTTGGCCACCCTAACAACCCCAGGGTTTGGTGGATGATGAAGGTGGGGGAAGGATTTGCTGTTTGCTCTCTGATCCCCCCCATCCAACTCCCCGCCCTGAACAGTTCGGGTCCATAAAACACAGGATGTGAAATTACAAGTAGTCTGAGGGTGGGCTGCCCCCTCCTCTCTCCCCCACTCAAGGTGGTAGAATCATAATGTACTAATTATCTGAAACCACTCGGAGTAGAAAAGAAACTGTCACATACCAGGCTGTAGACTAAATAACAAACATCCCACACCTGCGGCTTTATGAGCGCTTGCTGCGCAAGGCAGCCAGAGGGAGGGAATTCCCTGCTCCCCACTGGCATGGCGGACAGGCTCCTGCCAGGATGGGATACCGGATGCTGCAACCTGGGGCTAAGCAGGGTCTTGAGCCCTGCAAGCGGCCTAAATGCACACGTGAAGCTCATTGATAGTTAAGTCCTGGCTTTGCGTTTGGTTTGGCATGAAAACACATCTTTTGCCAGTGTCTGGGTGGGAAGGAGGCGAACCCACCAAAGGAAGGCGGCCCACACCAGAGGCAGGAGGCATGGAAGAAGGAAACAGTCAACAGTGCAGGTTGACTGCACCAGAAACAGATTTGGACATTGTCAAGACAGCAAAGGTGGGAACAGACTGCAGCAGACTCTCAAACCAGTGCAACCAAGGAGAAAGTCCATGGAAGCACTGCAGAAGGCACCAGGCAATGACCCTGCCTCTCTGTCCTTCACCACAGCTAGAACCTGAGGAACATTGTGTCTGCACACAAAATGACTTGTGGGTACTCAACCATGGCACTCTGCACTCTGGGGTTAAGAGAGACTGGAGCAGTGAGACAGGGTCAGCCCACTGCAGCCCCATACACCCAGCAAGGGCAGCAGCATCCTCAGAGGCTGCAGGAGAGCTGAGATGCACACTTTGTGTAGCATCAGTTCCATTATCCTTGGCTCCTCTTGGGCTTCAGTTTCTGTGCCAAGGCTGACCAGAGGAAGGCAGAGTCCCAGCCCCCATGTGCACATATCACCAGAAACTACACTGAGGCCCACTAAAACCCTCCCAAGGAGGAATAATGATGGTACTTAGACAGTATTTGAAAAGCCACAGGAGCACCACTGGACAACAAGTCAGAAGCAGGCAACTTCCAGTCAAGGGAACTTTACCTTAGGTTTTGACATGCAGCCAGGGGATCTCAGCTGAAGTCTGTTAGTGAGTGGCACAAGGGATGGAGGGGAATAACCCCAAACTGTCAACTGCAGAGCACTTAAGACTTGCTGGAGTACTGAGCTTTGCTCACCATTGCAGGCTGGATTAAACAGATCACTAATTTGCTTCCCTGCAGGACAAGTCCCACAGCAATTCTCCTTTCTGAGAAGAACTGAAAATGGCCATGGGGGTAGGCCTGGCCAGCTGCTAGGCTGACAGGATCGCCTGGATTTCTACAGGCTATGTGAAGGGTGCAAGGTCCAAACCAGGAACTTTTCTGAATGGAAATCTGTAGAAGTCTGGCAGGAACAAGGGGGCAAGTGCCATCACTACCTCTCAGCTGCACAGTAAGGACTATGTGACCACAGGGCCATGTTTGAGGGTGCTTGGTCCCATATGAGTTCCAGAAGGCAAGCATGGTGCTGGTATCTTGAGGCTTGGCCAGCCCTCCTATAAGCAATGACACAGAGATAACATCTTCACAGAAAATTCAGCTCCCAGGCAATGGAACAGCCAAGATTGTTGCTTGGGGTCAAAGCGCTGCCCTCCTCCCTCCCAGTACAAGCAGCAGATCCATGATCAGACTTAAGCTCCTGGGTCTGCATCCACCTCCTAGCTTAGCCAGCACCTCTGACCCTTCTGCATGCAGGGAGAATTAACATCAGTCCAGCACTGGTGATGGGTACTGCAGAGCCAGAACAAATACCTGGATGACCACCAACAGCACACCTTACTGCTGCAACCTGCAAATCCCCCAGACCATTCCTGAAGGCACTAGGGTCTCCAGGTGGCCCTGCCTGGGGCAGTTGGAGAGCGGAAGGTGCTGGTCCCCTGTGGGAATGAGAAAACACACCAGTGTGGGGGCAGAGCACGTGCCCCTCGGCCAAGCATGGAATGGCCATTACAGGACCACTTCTTGCGGCATCACGAGTCATTAAAGCCAAGAGCCTTGGGGAATCATCAGCACCAGCCAAACGACTTCCCCAGATGTGGCTCATTCTCAGGATGTGGGAGCCCCTATGGAAACCCACCTCCGATCCCAGCTCCTCCAGACAAAACATTCCCAGCGTTGGAGTCTCCACCCAGCACCCCACTCGCAGGAGCTTTCTAGGCCATTTAGCAGGAGGCACTGTTTTGTTTTGAACAGATGTTGCCTTCCCCCTGCCCCCAAGGTCCCCAGCAGCTCTGCAGCCATTGAGCTGGGAAGGCAAACGAGTTTTGCACACTTGTTTAAGGTCAGTCAGGTGCATGCGCACAGGCACACACATTCTCACACACATGAGCTCGACAGTGGGGTGGGCACAGAGGTACCCCAGACTAAAGCAAAGCAAGCACTAGGAACAGTTACAGCTATGCTCAGCCTTTAGTGTTAAATGGACTTCTCTTCCCCACAACCAGCCAGCAGTACAGGTGCTGAGACTTTGCACTGCCATGTCTCAACTGGAGTTAAGCAAATTCTCTGTCCTCTCTGGTAGACGTGGGGAGCTGAGATGGCTGCAGGAGTTGAGCCAAGGTAAGACCTTCTCCAAGCAGATCACAGCAGTGGGTGATCTGTGTGGGCCTGGTGGATCAGCATAGAGCTTCTGTGTTATGACTGTCATCTGACTTCAATGAAGAACAGACAACTGCTCACAGCTTAGAGGATAGATGCATTTATTTATTCTCAAAACAGCACACCAGAGTGGGCCACTTGAGGCCTGCAAATTCACCAAGTGCCCAGTGAACCCAGGTTACTCTCAAGGACCATGGCACACCACTTCCAACCCAGCTACAAAGGGAATGGTACTTGCTGAGATTAGTTTTTTCTGCGCTCAATCTGGTCCAAATAACTATTGATCCCTTAACATGGTGGTGTATAAACAGCCCTAAGGCATTTTTACTGAGAGATCCCATTCATTTTAAGCTCCTCGTCTCTTTCAAACTGTACTACTGCAAAACTACTGGTTTCATTTTGGTCAGAATGGGGGCCAAGACATTTGTACAATCTCCCTTTGGCCATTCCCATGGGATAAATGTACCTGCTGTGCATCCAGGCTGCCCCCTTGGGGTCAGTCCTTGAAGAATATTGTCCAACTTCTTCTGGATGATGGATATGGTAAGCCTTGAGATAATTTACTACATACACTTAGAGGTCCTAAAGACAGGAGAGTAAAAGAATCAGGACCTTTTCAACAAACAGACCAACATGCAGACCTGCATCCCAACTGAACATCTTCTGTTCCTAAGACCAGTAGCCCTTTGTGCTAAATCCAGCTTAAAGACAGAGGAATTTGTCACTCAATGCCCTCTAGAAACATCTCAGTATCTTCTAGGATAGCTTTGTGATCTAATCAAGGAGCTCTCCAGGGCTGGGAAAACAGTGGCTACATTTAGGGAAGGAGATTCGAAGGGTCTGAGGCTGGGTGAGATACTGTGGACCTCTGCTCTCTGCTTACCAGAGAAAATATTAAAGGAAGCACAGTGAGCCAAGGGCTAAGAAGATGGCAGAGCAGCTTCCAGACACAGGGCTGCCCTTCCCTGGATATACATTCTTTTTCACTGTACCTCCTTTACACATTTATCCTTCTTGCTGGATGTATATCCTTTTCACCATCCTCGGCTTGTGCGGGTTCTTACAAGACAGCGAGGCTTTTAGGGGCTCTTCAAGCCCCTGCAAGTGGAGGTGGAGAAAGGTAGAAGGGATCTCACTCCACGGTGTGCAAGGCAGCAAGAAAGACATCCCTGCCCATAGCCCCTCTTTTCTGCTCTGGCATCTGTGCCCCACAGTGCTCCCTGCTTTCTGTGCCACCAGCCTGGGCATGGCTGAGCCTCAGAGAAATCTCAGTGGGGTCCCCACGTCCCACTTCTCCTGAAGGAGACTGTGGCTGTGCTGGCTTTCAGCATCTGACCCAGAGCTTTAAAAACCTGGGCGCCGTGCAGAGGGCTCTCTTGTTCAGGGACCCGCATTCTGACTTTGATTAAGTGATGGACATGAAAACACACAGACACACAAACACAGTGCAAGGCAATGTCCCCAGAGGAATGGGAAAAAAGGAGCGATAAAAACCAAACAGCCGTTTTCACCCCCCAAACCGTATAATTTTGTGTAAATTTTTACTTTAAACATCTCTTTTTTTCCTGAGCTGTGATATAGGCCCTGTCAAAACCAGGGCCAATTACTGCCATTAGGTTCCCATTATGTCACTGCTTCTCCCCCCATTATGAAGGTCTTCGGCACACAGAGCTATAATCTTCACTCACTCTCGCTCCATCACTCCCAGAAGGAACAAAATTGTTTAAAAAAAAATAAAGCCTTTATTTTGCCCCTGTCAGCTCTGAAAAGGAAGGAAAGGAAAGAGAAAGAAACTGGTAAAGTTTTTAACTGTGAGGTTGCCAAAAGAACCAAGAGAAAGCGTTCAGCACAGCCAAGGCGTATGAATTGGGGGCTGGCAGGAGTACTCTGCAGGATCACCCACAAGTCACTCTCCTTAACCCTCACAGGGGAGATATTTTCTTCCCTTCACCTCTGCCAAAGCAGACCTGTGGTGAGCCTGATACTGCCCCTGGGAATGGAGAACACAGAGAATGACTGTTGGGAGCAACACACAAGACGAAACTCATGTTCCACATCACACTCGCCCTGCCACGGGTTACAGCAATTTGCTGCTAAAGCAGCCACCCCATCTGCTTCCAAATACCGACCAGCCTCTTCACCCAAAGTACTGGCATTGAGCCTGGAACTGATCTGAGAACATCCTCAGAGGTACATGGATCCGACATCTGCTGCCATCAAGGCAGAGCCTGCAGGATCATGCCCAAGAAGGATGAATAGCTGAGGAGAGCTGAGGTGACCATGCTCTGACTCCTCAGGGATGAGAGTACACAAGACCGTGCAACATCTGAGAGGAGAGCTCAGCGAGGGTGTCAGACAGCTCATGGAGGATGATGAGGGACAGGCGCTTGAGAGAGCTGCTCACTTGTCAAAGTAAGAGCAGCCCTGGTCCAGGAGCTGAGGAGACTGTATCATCCCAAACACATTCACACTTGGCCACAAGTGGACAAGAGTACATGCTTGGACATCGGAAGAGGGCTACTAGGCATGTTCTCAAAACTCTGCTGGTGCTTTCGAGTCCAGCTCCTCCTTGGGATGCTGAGAGAGGGAGAGCAGTCTCTGCAGTTGTCTGCAGTGGGTGATTCCAGGGTGAGCAGTAAGAGGCTCTGCCCCATCACACCCATCATCACATCTCCAAACACCCTGTGTGTTCCTTGATGCTGTTCACTATTTTTTCTTGAACCCACTATCCTGCATTTTGTGTGATGTTCATGTGAAAACCAAGGAATGGATCTACTCTAGTTTGCTATGAGAGCTGGATATGGTCAGCTCCAATAAAATGAACTACAGACACTGAAATGCAATACCCAATCCATCTCCCTCAGTGCCAGTTAATTCAGTCCTAGGGCTCCATTTTGGTCAAGGCTGGAAGTAGAAGCAGCATGGGAATCTGATGTGGTATCAAATAACAGCAGAAATTCAGACCAAAGCATCCAGAGAGAGCCTGTTCTCAAACTGCATGGAGCTCACAGCCCCAAGATGCGAGGAAGGAGCACACTTCCTTTCCAACCAGCTGCACTTCTCAGGGCCCTTGCTCACATGCAGTTCTCCAGACACTGACAACGCATCTCCCAAACCTTTCTCTGTTCCCCTTGTATCCTTGCTACTGTATCCACTGAGAAGGCAACACCTCCCCTTCCAAACCAGAGTACTTCCTCTCCTCCCATGGCTCCCGCACCCCTCTCTGGGGACCCCCTGCAGATGACAGCATCTGGCAACTCTTGGAGCCACAGAGGAGGGCCACAATTTGCCCCTAAACAAAGAAACATCAACTCTGCTAAAGCGATTTCCACCCTCAGTGAGACCTCACAGAGCCATCCTCCTTCTGAATGCAAAGGTCTCGCCCATTCCTCTGCGGAGAGGGGGAGGAAAAGAAAGAGAAAAGCAAAAGAAAAGACTTGGGGGGGCCGGAGAGGGACACAGTGACAGACACTTTGGCTTTCCTGAGCTAAAGGCTGAGCCAGTGCAATGAAAGCGCTCAACAGCGGCCCAGTGAGCTGTCACTTATGCGAGTCTGTGTGTGTGAGACACAGAAGAAGGGCTGCGCCCGCCAATTGCCCCGCTTTCCACCAGCCCCCTTTTGTTTTTGTTTAAATCAAATCAAGGGTTGCTCTAAGATGTGCAGCAAAGCAATTTGCTGAGTATTCTTCCCCCCTGTCATGCCAGCAGCAGCCCCTGGTAACCGGGAAGCTGCCCACATGGAGGGGGAGACCCTCTGGCTGACTTGCCAGAGAGGGCGCAGGGCAAGTGGGCACTGGGACGCTGCTGCCAGTGGCTGCATTCCCTGCTTGTCTGCCAGCCTAGGAAGTGACAAGCTCTAGCTGCAATGGGGGACTCAAGGGGACCCACATGCCTCAGCAATCTCTCCTTCTGGCTGCAGAAGTCAGTGGATTGAGGACATTGGCTGGAGGGGCGCATATTTTTTGCTTTGTCTGGGCCTACCCAGCTGCACGATGCAGGCCTGAGGCAGAGGTGCACAGGCTGCAGAGCTATGGCTCTGCTGTCACCCACAGCCCCTTTGTCCCAGCTCCCACAGAGTGGGACAGAGCAGCTTGGGTCCAGGAACCACCTGAATTTGTCCTGGTGGGAAGCAAAGGTCCTCCCTCCCTCGCTGCTGTCCTTCAGCTGACAAACCTGTAGATGGAATCCTGGACTGTTCAACAGCCAAGGATAACAACTGGGCACAGGTTCTGCACCCCACCCCTCTGCCACCTCCATGCTCCCAGTGTGAGCTCTGGGAGGGGAAGCAGGCATCGGGCCATCCTCATGGGTCTTTCCCTAAGAACACTGCTGGGGAAAAGTTGCTGCTGCTGTGCTACAAGTGCAGGAGAAGAGAACTTGCTGAGGAGGAAGACTGACGAGGAGGAGTAGAGTGTAGAGCTTGGAGGGCTCTGGAAAGTTGCTACATGCTTGAGGGGGGAGGCAAGAGATGAGCTGGAGGAGCAAGATGCTGGGAGACTGTCTTTATGTGTGCACCACAAGAATTCAAGAATTCAAGTTCCCAGGCCCAGAAGACATTTAAATGAAGGAATGTGGGAGTGACAGGGCTGGATATCCTCCTCAGCTCCACTGAAAATAGGGAGCAGCCTGGATTTCCAGCTTATGAACCAGACTCTGCCATGATGCTGGTTACATGGTGACTCTGGCAAGTCCTTCGGCGGACTTCTGCTTTATTTCTCCTTCAAAATAAAGTCTAATGAGGTTCATCTCCCTAGTGAAGTATTGAGAATCCTTTGGATTTAAAGGGAGCTTGTAAGAACAAAATAGTATGAGGATTATCACAACTGCTCTGCCAGAGGACTGGAGGGCAAAACATTGGTTATGTCTCTCAAAGAGGCCAAAAGATGGCCATGGGGATTACAGATGAGCAAAGCCCCATTTCAGTGTCCATCAACTTGCTGGAAACAGTTCCCAAACTAAGGACTGTGTTCAGATGGCCACAATTTAACAAACCCCTCACAGGAAGCCTCCTCCAAAGGCAAATACTCTCAGCTCAATGACTGGCTGACAACTTTTTTGGGCTTTCTAAACGCACATAAGACAGCCAGAGTCATCAACAGGAAAAAAAAGCAGGATTCTCCCCCAAAAGCCATGGTAACCACAAGCTGGGTGACCCACACATGCACCAGTAGCAGGGATGCCAACTCTGCTGCAAACAGAAATGTTCACATGAACCATAGCCACCATCCAAAGTTGAGAGTAATCTTTTCCCCCAAAAGAATGAAATTATCTTTTCTGTAGAGGAGAAGTAGAAATGGACACAAAGGGCATATGAAAGAAGAAGTAGTTTTAATAAAATAACACCTACTATGCTTTTCCTCTGGTAAAGGAAGAAGGGAAATAAATAAAAAATATGAATGGCAAAAACCTCTTACAACTGATAAAAAGGCAAAAGTTATAGACAATGCACAATTAACCCCTGCAACTCACTGCTGCAAGGCTGAGGCTACAATCCAAGAGAGGGAAAAGCCCCACTTAAACAGGATAATGGAAACATCCTGGGTTATAGCAACAAGAGTAAACAAAAACTGTCAGTGTCATTTTTTAAAGGAGTACACATGCTTTCAACCAGGTAAGAAAAAGTTCCCCTGTGGTCCATTTATTCCAAAATTACATGTCCTGATGAACCATCCTCTACTGCAACCAGCACAGGTTGCAGCGTAGGTTGCACTCTCCTGCACCAGACAGGATGCTGGGTTTCATGGACACTGTCCTGATTTCAGGTGTGTGTTTTCACATGTGCCCTGCCCACACTGATATCTTCTCCATACCAACAGCTTCCAAGGGGTTAAAATAAAACTTCTCCCCAAGAAGAAGAAGAAGAAGAAGAAAAAAGAGCCAGAGAGACAAAGTTAATTGAAACTGCTGTTTAATTTTTCAGCTCCACTGGATTACACTGTGGCACAGATGGTTCATCAAGACAGTCTCTGTCTGTATCACTGTCCGTCCCAGCCTCTCCCCCCATCATGCAGGAGGGAGGGGGAGGAAAAAAACACAGCAGGCAGTGGCTAAAGAGGGGGAAAAAAAAAAGGCAACTTAACACAAAAGAGCATTCTGTGCAGCTCTTTTCAAGGCACTGGGACAATGCTCCCAACTTGATCCTTTCATAAAGAAAACGTTTCGGGGTCAGAAAACAGGACGCATTAAGCCCAGAGAAGCACATTGGCCATTTTACCACTGACTTTCGTGGCTAGCTAGAAGGCTGCACCAGAGTTGGGTTATTTCAGTTGTTTTTAAAGGCAGCAGCCCTGCAGGAACAATCACATTTGGGGTTTGGGGTGGCCTCGGCTCCCACCCGCCCGCAGCACCCTATGCTCTAGCACAGCTCACCCATCCCTCTTTGCTGAGAGAAGTCTAACAGAGATGAAAGGCACTCTCTTTAACTGGATTACCCTTACAAGCAACCAAACCAAAGAGACTAAAAACCAGCTAATTAAAGCTGTTCAGATACAAAGAGCAAATCCTTCCTCCTGCTCTTCCTTCTCTCACAGCCCAATTCATTCATATTTCCCCTTATGCCTTATTAATTCCTCTATCGCTGCTCTAGGGGACAGAGGGTGGGGGAAGGAAGGCAGGTGGGGAGTGTGAGAAAGGGGACCAAACCTATCCATGGGTCAGATTTTCAGCATTGATTTGGCTTTTGCCACGGCTACAATCCATTGATTCTTAAGCTTAAATTGATGATTAGCACTTCCTGAGTGAAATAATTCCTGGATCCTTGTGAAGAAAAAACCCAACAGCTTTTTTTTTTTTTTGTGCAATAATTTGCTCTGCTAATCATATTTTCCAGAGGCCCAGCAAAGATAAAACTCCTTCAATTTAAATTTCAGGTAAGCATCCTATCTTTAGCTAAGGCATGAAGAGAGGGCAAAGCAAAAAGTTGAATTTTTGCCCACATGAACTTCTCAGCAGATAGCTGTTGCCCTTGGGGTAACAGCCAAATCTTAAATCCAAGCAAAAGTCATACTGAAGCTTTTTTGAAGATGACATCTGCCTGGGGATATATTTTGGTTTAAATTGTCCATACCAGGTATAAAAGGCATAAAGGTCCAATCACAAATGAAAGAGATTCTGAACTTCTCAGAAATCTCCTGATCGGGCATTCAGGAGAAGGATGTGGACTCATTTACTATTGAACCCCATTTCTCTGTTTCCTCCTAGTAAAACAAGTATTTCTCTGTCCCCAGCACTGCTAGGAAGGTGTGAAAAAAGGACTGTTCAACTGCTCTGTACCAAGCCAGCTCCCATCTCCCCATCCCAGCCTGCCAGCACACACTGCATAACCAGGAAACTGCTGACTTTCCGACCAGAGGAGATTTCTCCATTATGAAGGAGACTCAGGCACTCCAGAGGAGTCCACAAGGCCATGTCAATAAGCAATGATTTTCCTACCACCAGAGATTACATGAGAAACTGCATTCTTCACTTCCACCTGCCTCTCACAGATCTCTGTCCCTCTGGTACAGCACTTTCTGGACAATTATGAAAGAGACTCAGAATCAGGCAAATTTAGGCCAGTGATGGCATTTCACAGACAGGATAACTGAGGTCAAGGAATACTAAGCAGCTTTGTCAAGGCCACAGGAGCAGTCCAGAGCCAACTTGCAGTGCCACGCTGGCACAAGGCTGGCACTTGGCTTACCCCTCGCCAAAAACAAATCTTAGGGGAAAGCAATTCTGATGGTTTCAGGCCAGGAAAGAGCATACAGGTGGGAAAAGAGCTGCATCATCCTCAGGATGGCTGATGCACCAACCATAGCTGCCCTGCTCCAGAAAGCTCCCATTGCCAGCAGTGCAACCACAGCAGCCTTTTGTGGATAAGAAGAGGGAAAGCAGAGCTTCACCTTAGAAAAATCACAAATGAAACCATGACATGATGTACAATTACTTCTAACAGGGTAATTATCCTGTACAGCAGGATGACACAAACATACTCCAGGCCCCAGTACCTTGAGAGCTGTGTTTTAAAAGCCCACCTGCCTCCATGACCTGTTCCCTTCTGTCTCCTCCTTGGCACGCCTGCTGTGTGGGCAGTTGCCATGCAGGTGTGGGCACCCAGGAGTATCCTTAGCTGCTGTGCACATGGGCATTCCTAGCACTGTGGAAAAGCCATCATTACTTTTGGGTTGGGACATGTGCTTCAGGCTGAAGGACATGGCTGGCTTTGTATAAGAAGGTACTTTCCACTGTTATATTTTTTTCTTTGCTTTTGAAGAAGACCTGCCAGCTTCCCAGCTCCCATCTCACCTGCCATAAACAGGGTGCCAAGAGGTGGAAGAGTCAGAGCAGCAGAGAGGGAGAGGAGGCTGGAGGGGGAGGGGGAGCAGAGATGACTGGAGGGAGGTCGAGAGAGGAACGAAGAAAGAGGAAAGAAAAGAAAAACCCAGCAGTGCACCATGTTGCATTGTTCACGCTCAGACCTTCAATTTGCTCTCTGCATTCTCCTGCAGCGGGGAGAATGTTACGCTGGCTTAAGAGACAAATCGGACACAAAATAAAGACCAAGCACTCAGCAGTAAAGCAATTATCGCAACATTTTATGCCGGGCCTGTTCCTTTTGAAGGCAGCCTGGTGCTGCCCGCATGTACCTTAACCCGTTCCTAATAACCATAAAGTCACCATTATTTACGGTACAAGACATTAAATAAATAATGAAAAAGCTGCCGGCGACGGAGCGAGGCAAGTGGGGGTTGCAGGGAATCTCCCGAGACCAGAGCTGGCATTGGCTTAACCTGCACTGCAGAAGGCAGAGGAAAACAACTTCTCGGGACCTGGGGAAGGGAGGATACATTTTTATTTTGGGGTGGCACCTTAGGCCCTAGGATCAGAGTAAAAATTAGGTTGTGGGGATTTTTTCAAAGAATAGAGAAGCAAAATGGAGTTGCATGGACTCATGAGCAAGCCACAAACCAAAAAGGTTTCTACAAGAAGAAGGAGGGGTGGCAGGGCTGGATTCTGACTTTCACCTTGCCTGCATAAATCCTGGTGTAATGCTGCTGGAGCCAGGAGCTCCTGAACACTTGCAGGACATAGCTGAGACCAGACATGAGTCCTCTATGAGGAGACATCCTGCCCCATCTTGCTTAAATTGAGAGGTAAATAGATAAAAATAAAATACGGACATAAATACAGGTCACGGCAGGACTTTCCACAGCTGTGGATCTTGTTAATGTTCAAAGGACATTTACCCTACTTGATCTCCACCTCTCACCATGCATCCACACAACCCCACCAGGAAACAACATCTGCCCTTCAAGCTCTGCTGACTAGTTTCAGAAACAAATAGCTCAACACCTTTGTTTTCAAGGTCTAGCTGCTTTCCCCCAACCCTGTTTCTCTTCTGAACCTCTCCCTCTCTTGACAATCTTCCACCTCTGAGCAATGCTGGGTCACACTCCGGGTGCTGTGCCACCCTGGTCAACCCCAGCAGCCTGGGCAGGTACAGGTACCTCCTTCACACTCATGCCAGGCTTGTGTCAGCACACCAGTGTACTTGCTCCAAAGTGGTGCAGCAGCTCCTACCTCCACTCTGTGGTCCTACAGCGGGTGACAGACACACAGATGGAAAGCAGGACACTGCATGTTATCTTCCACAGAACCTCGGGTCACTGCCAGAGTTCCTGATGATGAGGGATATAAAGCACCTGCAGCTCCTGGCAACGTCTGCCCAGTGTAGGAGTCAACAGCAGGCACGCCTTTGGGTTATGGTGATGCTCCTGAATGGGATGGTCAGTCTTCATTGTCCACCAACACTTACTTTCTAACTGATTTCTAAACCAGACCCTTACAGCTCGATGTGGAGATGGTGAACAGGGATACTGCCATACCAGCCACCCGCTGAAGTTGCTGGCCTTACATCAGAGATAGAAAGCAGGAACAATTCGGGAATGTCCTTCAATGCCAAGCATCACAGTGATTCTGTGAAGCTGCTTTATAACTCTCAAGGCAATCAGTGCAGATTTTCATAGTGTTTTAAAGACAAAGGAAACTCCACACCAGGTAGAATGGGCATACAATAAGACTACTCTAAGAAATATGATTTATATTTTGCATTTCTACCTATTACGTACTGTTCAGGGGTAAAGCTAATGTATTCTTGAAAATGCACAAACACAACGTGGAGCAATGGAAGATACCTGACCCTCACAGAGCCACTGCAATGCTGCTGGTGCGCTCTCCCAGGCACTTCTCTGCTGGGGTTTCATTTGGCCGCCCATTTTTGTTAAAAGACTAAACTTTAAAAGAAAGATTCAGGTTTAAATGATACTCATTCTAAACCATTCTTTGTATTGTGGAAATTCCTCCCAAATTATATTGAAATAAGGCCTGGGAAAAGGTCTTGCCCCTGGGGCAGGATGGAAGTTCTGGATCTTCTGACTTTTGAGGAACAGAACTGGGTTATTTATATTTGCAAAATAGGAGACCTCCTTTTATAAGAGCTAAGACCTGCTCCTGGCAACCCTTCTTCACCTTGCTCTGGTGCTTCTGACAGATGAACAAGAGGAAGAAATTATTTCACTGCCAAGGGCATGCTGGTCTGGCAGCACATACACTTCTGGGACACAAAATGTTTCTGATCAAAATCCAAGGGTTATTGAGTTTATTTTCTTTAAACCAGAAATGTCCCACTCTTTCTATGACCTGAGAATTGGGATCTACGTCCCAGGATTAAGGATTTTCCTCAAAAATGGAAAATCATCATGTGAAACCATACTCCTCGTTTTATGAGAGCTTCCACACTTTTTTCTCCAAGACTGTCCCACAAAGAACTGCAGCAACTAGAAGAAGAGGGCACTGTTTGATTTTTAATATCAGAGGTGTGTACCTGAATGGTCCCTTGGGAGAGCTGAGATCTGCTCTTGGAAGCGCGGGTTTGCGCTTTTCTTACATCTACCCAAAACAAAGGAAAACAAGCTCTTCTGCAGCTGCATGGGAGCGTCAAATGCGCAACACACAAAAGAGGAAGGGCCATCTGCACTATCTGATTCAACCAGGGAAGCTGGTACAGGTACCCCTCTACCACTGGGCAGATGGGAAGCAAGAACAGCATCGTGCAAGGAACACATTACTGGAGATGATGACAGGCTGGCATGAGTGATGTTCCTCCCCCCCAGGGCTGGCCATGCAGAGGGGGTAATCCCCTGCTGCCTCTGCACTGTGGAGGCAGATGAACCAGCTCACTGAGCTCACAGCGTGCTGCTCTCACCCATCCCGGTGCTGCGAGATTGGAAATTGCACGCTGCCCAACGGAGGGGTGCCTCAGCATCCAGCTGAACGAGCCTTTCCAAAGCCTGTGCTGCGGTGACAGCTGTGGCACTGCACAGGAAAGAGGATCCGAGCCATCGTGTCACCCCGTGCCCCCTTTCACCCCAAGGTTATAAAGCAGAGCGCGGGGCAGCCAGGCACGGGGGCAGAGGCAGCTGCTCCCTGTAAGATCTGCTCCATTACACCTCTCAGAAACGGGGAGAAGGGGTGGGAAGGGAGGGAGGGAGGAGGTGGATTTCTAGGCATCGGTGGGTCCATTCTTCACCAGCTTACGCAAGTCAAAGCTACCACCGATGTGGGGGGGAATAGCCGGGCGGGAGGTGGCCATCGCTCCGCGAGGACAGGCCATTCAGGCGGGCTTGTGTGTCACACGCAGCTCTTCGGGTGGACATGCCTGTCTCGGAGCTACTGAGAAAGCCACCACAGCAGTGTCTCACAGTCCCCGTGCGACACCCTCTCTCTGTGCCTGCCAAATCCGCAGGCTCTGGGATGACACTTTTTTTTTGGATGCCTAGCCCCAACATCCAAAGCCAAACTGATGTCATTAAAGAGGCTGCCCCCCCCC
>VXAX01007276.1:199575-232921 GCA_013399835.1 Leptocoma aspasia
AGTAAGAAAGAACAAGGTAAGCAGGGAACGGAAAGGGAAGGGAAGGGAAGGGAAAAAGCCTTTAAAATCAGTTCCTTTAAGGATTTTTTGCATGCGAACAGCAATTTTTGTGTGGTGTGAAGACATCTTGCTGCCCTCCTGACAGCATCTGGCCTTTGGTATGAAAACCACTCCTCCTTAGCCACGGTCTACCTCTGGTTACTTACAATATCCAGCAAAATAAGAAAAAAAAAAAAAAAAGCTGATGAGCAATTTTACATCCACATCAGCACTGGGCACTTCTGTACAAGGCAGCTCTTAGTGTCCTGCTTTTTTTCCAGCACTGCTCCCCACAGAAGATCCTGTACTCTGGAACAATAATCCTACCTGCAGACAGGCCTTTGCAAGCAGAAGAGGGCCATTTCATCACAAGACATCAACTCTGCAGCTGTATATACAGAGGAACAGACTCTGTACAGACAGCAAAGGCCTCCTCAGAGGGAGTAAGATGATTTTCAATCAAGCCCATCCAAAATGGATCGAACTGTAGGACTGGGTTCTAAGTCAGTAAAATAATAAAGAAAGATACTTCTATTAAAATCATATGTATTTTTTAAAAAATAAATGTATTTTTTTAGAAACTTCTGTGATTGTTGCACTGGGAAGAATCATGAAAATCTATTCTATTTTCTAGTACCCAGAATTTCGGCTCTTTTATCAGTTTGCATATTGAAAACAGTTTTCCTGTCCTGACTTTTGCTTCCAGTTGCTCTGCAGTGCCTTATCTTTTAGCACTTTGTGCATACTGCAAGGCCTGAGCTCCAAGATGAACAGATAAAAGGAAAGGAGGGAAGGTTGGCTTTTAAAGAATTTGTGTACATTTTTATTTCAAATAACTGTTTGTTTTGGGTTTTTATTTCCTTTAGAGGTTTTGTAAACATTATTTCTTGCCAAAAACTGAACCTGAGACCAAATGACGTAGACACATTACACAAAAAGCTAAACCACTTAAATCAGAGTGTCGGTCTGTCAGCAGCGCGCTCCAGCCAGCAGGAAGGTTATAGTTTTATGGGCACCAGAGATGTCATTTGTGGGTGGAAGAAGTGACCTGTGGTCCTTCCAGCCCAGTGTGGTGTCTTCAGCAAAGGCCAGACCAGATGCTTCTGTGAAAGATCAAACGAAGTACGACAAAAGGAAGACACCACTGTAAACAGTTACAGGGCAGCCTCCATTCAAGGCAAGTTTCCTCCCCAAAAGCTGGCCACTGGCATATGCTCTGTGGTAATGGCAGAAAGCATTCAACAGCATCTTATAGGATTAAGCCCTAAAACTCCACTCTCCAGTATCAATGGGATTGGAAAGCTGGTATATTTTCTATTAATGTTGTTATTATTATTTAAAAGCAAAGCTTTTCTACCTACTGGTGCTTGTTTTTATGATGTGTTTGCTAACCAGGGAGTGGAAATACAGAGCTTTGCACCTGAAACTTTCTGCTTCTTACCAAGTGAGTCAGCGCTGCCAATTTAACACAGGTATCAAATCAATACATAAATAATATCTCAAAACTCATCCTGGCCATCCTGGCAGTGTTTTCTTTCCTGGACCTCCATCGTGGGATGGAATCTGAAGGCAGGGGCAGTTGGGTGCATGGCACTGCACGCTTCCTTTCCCGCCGTGCCGGCTCGGCTGCTCTGGGCAGGACCGGGGGATGCAGCCCGGGAGGCAGGAGCGGACACGCTGCTTTATTTTCTGCTCACAATTGAGAGCTTCCTCCACCCACCCAAACAGACCCTGCAATGTTTTTAAAATGCAGTCAGCAGCTGGAAACTAAGGCAACTTCTGTCTCCTATTGAAAGTCTCCCAGCAAAGCTGCAAGCCTTCCCTGGACCACCCTGGGTCATGTAAATTCAGCAGATTATCCATCCCTAACTCTCCTCATCTATCACCCGCCTCTGTTATCGATCTGCTCCTCTGAGTAAGTGGGGCCCGGGCTGTCCATTGCTGAGTCCTGCAAATCTGGCCAGACGCTCGTGTGACTGCCTGGGAGAGCGAGGAGGACAGGTTCAATAATGCCGGGTTACTGCCACCGCACAGCCTGAGCCCAACTGATCTATGGGCTCGGCAAAGGCACAATTCAAAAGCAGGACAAGACTTGGCCACAATGCCACAGGACTCAATTTAATCCCATGACACTCAGCCTTACAGGCAATACTGCCAGCCACCAGCTGCCAGCCAAGGCTGGAAAGTCACTTTCACCACCCAGTGAAAGAGATTAAATGTCTCCTTTCCATCCAGAAGATACCAACAGCACCTCAGCTAACTGTCTGCTCCTCCATCTTAAAAATGAAGGCTGGGAAATGCCTATCTCCATGTGCCCAATTAGAGCTCTTTGTCAGAATCTCGTAAAATCCCAAGACTTGGACCGTAAAACTTCCCCATTTCAAACCCAGCTGACTTACAGCTGAGCTTAATTCCCCTCTCAGTTTCACCCAGTGGTCCAGCTGCAAAGTTCAGCAGAACACAAGGTTAAAGCTCTGAGTATTACAGACACCACACCTGCACCAAAAACCTCAATTTTCATGAAGAATAAGCCCCTGTGCTTTAATTTATAAATAAAATGAAAGATGAACCAAGTGTAGTCACACTAGTGCTGTGTTCATTCCCCTGTAAACATCTCGCTATAAGTGCACAGCAAGGGCTGCTGGAGTAAACTCACCCCAGTGGGGTGCTAAATCTGGGACCTGGAGATAACCATTGAAATGGGAATACCTCCAACAATTTCACTGCTGATTTTTCAGCAAATATATATATATCTATGATGCTTATTCATAATCTCAAACTACTTTCCACATGTCCCAAAGAGGTGACAAAAACGTTACGTGTCTATCCAGCTGCCAAATCCTCCCACTTCCCCCCAGTTCTACAATGCAACTGAGTATTGTTAATATGAAAATCTTTGGCCTATTGATCACTAAAAATATGAGGGCAACAAAAATGCATTGAATTTAACATAAAAATAAACAACTCATGGCTGCTGTATTGACTGTATTATTCATATTATGATTTAATTCATTTGCCTTACATGCAGCTGCTGCAGATTTCCACCATCTGTGTCAGACCACTTCCAAAGTCTGGACCTGGGAGCCCTCACTTGCTGAAAGCAATTGGGTCTCCCCTCCAGTGCTACCAGAGTAAAGGCATTATAGGTGGAGAACATCACCCTGCATGTTGCAAAAGCTCAAAGCAATGTGTGTTGGTGCCTCCTTTTGGATGCTAAGTAATGTTATGGAACATTACTAAGTCTATCTTACTTCCAAAGTTGGAAAGAAGGAGGAAGCTAACCTATCCTTTGGAAAAACATTCCAGAGAAATTGTGGATCCCCCATTCCTGGAAGTGTTCAAGGCCAGGCTGGACAGGGCATTAAGTAACCTAGTCTAGTGGAAGGTGTCCCTGCCTATGGAGGGTTGAAACTAGACGATCTTTAAGGTGCCTTCCAACCCAAACCTTTCTATGATTCTATGTTTCAACAGCCTCACAGTCCTCAGGCTGGTTAACCAAACCCTAACCTTACAAGGACAGTTCAGCTGGGAACATACAACATGCTCAAGATACTCATATTCCAGCCTGAATTTCCCCAGGCTTCACACCACAACTATGCAGCACACACCTGATGATGCAGATCATCTTTCTTTTCCTGCGAGTTCAAAAGCTCTGCACATATTAGGGGTCCCAAAACTCACATGGATGGGGTGAACACAGAAAACTCTACACCATCTCCAGTCCTTCTCAAGGCACTGGAACAGCAGGGCCCTGAGGAAGAAAGGCCTGACTTTAAATGGAAAGATGGGGTTGGGACCCCACCTCATGTCCCACTAAGCGCCACTAAAACCAAAACAAACCAGGCAGCCCCATAAGTCGTAAGAATTAAAGGCACGATTCCGCCTTTCTAACGATGCTTTTACAGAAACCATTCCACTGTAAAACTTTATGATTTGAATCTTTATAGCTGCCAGCAGAGCACATGTTCACTGCCTTAAATTATAACTTAATCTCAACAGAATTTGTGCTTTCCAGCACTCTGTGGGTAGAGTGAAAGATGAGACTTCATGCCTCCTGCCCACCTGCCTCCTTGGACCATGACCTCCAGAGGTACCCTGTGCTGGGGTACAGCCCCCAAACCAGCTCCCATATGGAGATACTCTACAGCACAGGTACTTAAGCAGCACCTTGCAGGACAGGGATAGAGGTGCCCACAGGACATTGTTATGGTGCTGTTTATCACCATGATTGCTAAAGCACTAAAATGGAGGAATGTGGATATCAATAAGCGCAGTAAAGGGGACAAAGGAGATATGACAGCAGCATCCCAGACATGCTTTGTGGGGCCAGTGCATCCTCCTCAGCAGGATCACACACACAAACCCCAGTGGAAAGCATTTGGGGCAGTGAGGAACCCCCCAATTATTCAAAGGGTAGAAAAGGACCAAATTTGCAACAGATGCTGCGACAGAATTGGTTTACAGCAGTACTCCAAAGGACACATCTCCTTCCAGTGGATGAATGTGCATGGTCTGTCCACTAACACAGCTCTGCTCTCTGCAGCAGAGGTAGTGCTGGCAAGACCCTGCTTAGGCCACAGTAAAGCAGAGCATCCTCCTGTGGTCTCTGACCTGCTTTCCCTGCACAAACACCTTGCTCAAGAAGAGAATGGTGGTTACTGATGGATTTTTTAAAACCTTGCTGCACATACCCAGAAGCAGAAGTTGCACTGGCAGCAATACACAGCAGTGTGCAAATGTGAGTTGCAAGTATATCATGCAACCCTGGAAGAAGCCCATGCCTTGTGAGCATGTTTACACATAGCAAGATGGCAGCAGAGGAAAAAATGCTGGAAGAAAACTGCCAGCTATCCATAACAAAGAGTGCTCCAGTTTGGTGGGGGAATTGGGAACATATTTTTTCAATTTATTCTTAAATTCAGCAACAAGGAAAAGACCAGTCAATCAATATAACAGTAAATTTTTTAACACAGCTAACCTTTAAACACTAAACAATGTCATACAAAACTAAAACAAACTGCATGAAATCCCAGTTAGGTGTCAAAATCACCCTGGGTCAGCCAGACTAAAAAAACACAGATAGCAGAGATAACAGACTGAAGCATCCTGCCATACTGAGCCCTGAAGTTTTCTCTGCTGAGACGTTGGTGCCTATGAATGAGTGGTTGTCCTCGGGCAGCCACACACAGCATCTTGATGTTTGTGAGTTCTTTCGACAAGTGACCCAACTAGATGGCTGAGGTACTCCTGCAGCTCCTAGATTTGAAAGATATAAGGACTGTCTTTCTAGCTGTGCTCCCTGCTTCCAGTCCCTGTACAATTTGTTCACACCTTTCCCCTTTGCATCTCCTTTTCTTCTGACGGGGGAACTGCTTTTTCCCTTCTTCTGGTTGACCATGTGCTGATAAACTTACATGGAAACATTTTCGCTGCCAGCTGCTGATCCTGCACTTTAACCTGCTGTGTGTCTCTTGTTCATCTCTCCAAGCCACCAGGCTACCTCAGAACTGAGGTAACACAGAAACTGGAGTGCACTTCTGAGAGAACACGTGATGCTCCACACCTTGTGTCTGCCAAACATTGGGAACCTGATACCTGGACATCACAAAATCATGAAGAAGTAGAAGGGTGAACATGAGGTTATCTCTTTCTTCCTGTCCAAAAGCAGAAACAGCTAAATTTCACATATTCCTGGAATAATTCTGCGTTATTTGCTCCTGAAGCTTATCAGTGCTCCCCACTGCCTAGGCAGTCTGCTGCACTGATCTGTCACCTCCATGCTAGAACATAACAGCTGATAAAAGGGATTTGGTTTAGGCTCTGAATTTCAGGCCTTGTCTGCAGTTGGCACATCTTCCTACTCCTCAACCTGCAATGCCCACTTGCCACACAGTCTTAAAGGAGGGTGGATTTCTTTTCCATTCTCCCACAAACAGACCAGCCTGACCACCCTCACCACCTTTGTTTTAGGCAGGCTATAGCTGAAATGAGCATCAAGAAGAAATAGGAAAGCGAACAGCCCTCCATTTTCTGCAAGACTACCAAGAACTTATGAATAAACCTTTCAATTTCTTTCTTCCCTTACTCTAATATTCTCATTTTTTTTTTCTAGGAAAAGGGGACGTAGATCTGTAGGCAGAATAAGAGATTGCTCTTTGGGAGCTGAAGTTTGTCAGTTCAAACTGGACATCTAGTACCTGGCAGACCTCACCTTTCACAGAGCCACGTGTGAGTAAGAGCTTCCCTTTGATGCTTTCTCCTCTGGATCTTTTAGGCTGCAGTCCAGTAACTTTCCTTCTTTAAAGGAAGGCTGAGGAGATTTTGTTTCCTGACTTTTGAAGAGCTTTTCCTCTTCTTTCTTTGATCTGTGTAGTGAATTTGATCTCCCAGAAGAGCAGGATGAGTGTGTCTCCTGGCAGCCTGGTTCCGGACAGTCAGGATTTGATTCATCGATTCGTTTGTTTTTATTTGGCCTTTGTGTTTGGCAAGCTGAATACAGGGCGGCAAATAAGGCTCTTATCCTTTGGTCCAAGAGAAGGAAGGTGCTTCTCTGAACCTGGCTGAGTCTGTGTTTTCCAGGCTGTGGGCTGGATGCCAGCACATCTCTCGAGATACTTCTACTGTCTGCTCAAGAATGCAAGGAAAGAAGCTCATCTCTCCCTCCTGCTCCATCATGAGACTAGACATCTAAACAGAGTATGCTGATAAGATATTTGAGTCCTTCCATGCAGGAAGCACTTCCATTTCCAACTTTTTTTGTGGCAGGCTCTGGGACAGGCTTCTGCTGACCTTTCATGCTCCCCTCTGGCCTGGCAGCCAGAGGAGGGACGACAAGGGGACCTCGCCTTCCTGAGGACTGAAAGGAGGCTGTAACACCTCAAACCCATCCTACTGAAGTATGAGAGGAAGCTCTTTGAGGGTCTTTATCTCAATGACAGCCCTTCTGGGACTGCAGCATCAGTCTGAATGCTTCTTCCAAACAGCCATGCCTGGTAAATCCTACAGCAAATCTCTTCCACACCTGCTGGCAGCTTTCTATCCCAAGAGGCGGAGACAGAAGTCCTGATGCGCCCAGACCAGCTCCTGACTGGAAGTGTAAAAGACCTGTCCTAGTTGGACACCAAATATTTTGGGAAAAATAACCATTCAGAATAGATGCTCTGAGGTGAGGTGACCCAGGAGAACAGACCTGGGGTGTCAGAGTCCTCCTCTGAGGAGCCCACTGGCAGAGCATCCTCAGCTGTGTGGACAAGACACGGTTCCTGCCCACATCCTCAAGTCCTTGGGCCAGCCTGGGACAATTTCTGCTCACGGGCTGTTGGGAGTCCAGTTTGCAGCCTAGCTCACAGCTTGAACCTGTCACTGGGAATCATATCATGGCTGCACTGAGTTTAGGAACAAAATGAATGTTTTTGTGGGTATTATTGAAGTTTTCAAGCCTCCTCTCCTGACTGATTGGTGCCAGAGCTGGGATAAGGACAGGAGCCCCTTGCTCCCAGCCCCAAGATGGACAGCAATGCTGTACATTCAATAAATAACTGGGGTATTTACTCAAATGAATGACTCTGAGCCTGCTCCAAGGAGTTAATTTAGTGCTAACTGACTGGATGAAAATGAAAAGGTCTCATTTTACATTAAGAATGATCACCTGACAGTTTTACTGAATATATTATGACAGGATTTATATGGCTATATAATTTTAGGGTATATTTGGAAGATTATTATCCTGATTTAAATAAACACGATCTCAAGAAAATCAACACGGAGTCAGGAACTTTTCACATAAGAAGAAAGGCAAGAAACTGGCTCGGAAATAAACTTCAATTTTTTTATCTTGTGCCTTCTACGAGATGTTGCTTTGCAAACAGTGGGATCCCACAGTTCATAGGAAGTGGCAAAAATCCACCAGAAGTTCTGGTAACTTACACATAACTAGTGAGTATGACACAAACTTCTCACTCCAAATGTCTTGTCTTTGCACCAGGAAGGGAGCAGCAAGGGAATCTGGCAGATTGTGTGGGCTGGAGGGAGGAGGAGGTGGATGGAGGCAGGAAGGAGAGGCCTGGGTGTCAAAAGTGCCCCTTAAAAAAAAGTGTTGCTTAAAGGGTCTTCTGCAAGGAAAAATTTTTAAAAAAGGGAGGAATCAAAAGCAAATATATTGTTGACTGTGGGAAGGGCATTGCTTTCATGTGTCTTACTTTCCAGGAGATGTTCCCCCATTCTCTGAACAGAAACGGGGCACAAAGGAGACTTTTGGGAACTTTTGTCTCTTCTGCTCAGGGGCAGCTGGCAGGCTGCAGGCTTCTGGCTCACACAAGAACAGCCCTGAAATGAGGCTAAAATGTGCCCCATTGCACATAACTTCTGGGATGGAGAAAAGGCTGCAGCACATACCTATGGCATTCCCAGGGCTGCAATACATCATCACTGCAGCTGGCATTGGTGCAAAACCAAACCCATGCAGGGATGAGCTACTTTCCATGAGCTCATCTCCCTTCCAGCTTCCACAAGCTATGGAGGCTTGCTTGAGGGACCTTAGCGCAAGTAAGTTCAAGGACACAACCAGCTGCCTCTTTCAGCCTCCCCAGGTTCTGAATCCCTTCTCATCCTGTGTCTCTAACTGTAATTGTATACAAGAAAAACCCTCTCCAGGCTTGTTCTGTTTTACAGACTGCCTGATGGGATTATCTTTCCTGTCATTTTGAAGCTTGTATAAGCATGCAACTTACACCACTCAAGCTAAATCACACTCAAGACACTCTGTCTGTCTAAATTGTTTTCAGGATCAAGTAATTTATTTACAGATCATGTTATTTATTTAGGAAAAAATTAATTTAAAACCAGAATTTTAAAATAAATGTAAGACATAGGTAATAAGGACGTTGCAGACAAGTACCAATAGCCTGTGGAGCAGGTAAGTGCCAAATAGCAGTGATCTTAAATACTGAAAACTGCACTCTGTGGTCTCAAACCACACAAAGAAAAGGCAACTTATTTGGTCAGGCACAGACTTCCTGGGAGGTAACACTCACTTAGACACTGCAGTGATGATAGGCAGCCCAGACATATCCAAGACAGGTAGATCGATTATTCCTGTAGCAGTAACCTTGGGGAAATATTTGTCTGTCATAACCCCAAAGCAGATCAACTAACATTTAGGGACTAATCTGATGCCCAGTCCAGTCAGTGCAAATTTTTACATTTATTTACTTCCATGGCTGCTGGATCAGACCTTTTGGGACTGCAAAATATCATACAAGCTTCTCTTTCCACTGGAAGAGCTATAAATGTGCAAAGAGCTGAAGTCAGGAACAGCCAGGTGGAATTTGGCTGTGGGTTTATTAAGTAACAGAACATCTCCCGAAGCTGAAGGGTGTCAGTGCCCAGACAAGAGTCAGGGGCACACCCAGGTTCCTTCATGCACTTGCTCCAAGCACAGTGAGTTCATAATTCCTATGGGAATGCATCTAGAAGCAAGTCAGGTGTGGGGGCAGATCTCCACCTCCACGCTGGGAAACTGGTGGCAGTCCCAGGGGTCACTTGGAGCATCACCACCCCACACCTAAGGGCAGGGACGCCCTTCAAAGAGCAACCAGATGAAGCCAAAGCCCGCGTGCATTTTCTCCAGTGTAGTCTGAAGCCCAGAGCTGACTTTCTAGGGTTTATTCTTGATTTTAAGTGGTTGTTAAAAAAAAAAAGAAAGGCTCATCACGGAGGGGACTGTGTGCTTTAAAGTGCTTCAGCAGGCTCTCAGAGTCCACTTATTTCTGAGTGAAGATGGATACCTCAAGAGGTTCTCCTCACCAGTAAATAATTCATAAAAGACAAACAAGCCCAGGTCTGTTTGAATTAGAACAAAATATTTCTTTAGAAAAGTGAAGTGATTAAGCACAGGAGGAGCTGGAGATGACAGCTGGTGTCTGCAGCTCCGGATGAGTCACCTTCACTCGACAAGGCCCCTCTCTCCGGGAAGTGCTGCTGCTTTTTTTTTAACCCTTTGAGATTCCCAGGAATGATTTGTCACCGGGGTTATTAGCATTTCTCCCTTGATATCGACAGCTTGTCTTTCCTTCTTCTAACCGGTGAGTGATTTCTTCACACGCTCACCAAATATAGCCAAATCACCATGGTAAACTTATCGACAGAATCATATTAACAGCTGCTGAGCATTTACAGGGCTGTAAGTTATACAAAAAAAAGAAGGAAGAAAAACACACATGGAAATAAACCAACTCTGATCAGCAGTGACAAGCATTTATTTAGGAGCCACTCGACGGAAATATTTTTTATGTTTTAATTGCTAATTATAGGCTACTACAAAAGGATGGCTTTGGCCAAAATTATCCTTTAAACTGGAGCATTAAGCCAGAAGTGAGCACACCCTACCTGGATGTATCTTAGGACATCAGGAGATTTATTTTTAAAGTGCTGTCCTTGTTTAAATCAAGCCTGGAATTTGCCAGTCAGAGTTGCATCTCTCCTGACTTACCAAGCAAGGATCTCTTAAGTGTAAAGTCTAGGTAAGAGCTGAAAACACATATATATAAAGACAGGCCTTTTCAAAACCATTTACTGAGGATGCTCTGGTCCTCCTCTTGCATACTGGGCATCAGAAAAGGGCCCAAAGAGGCCACCAGGTAGTGGGCAGCAGCTAGCAGCATCCTTGCTTCTCCACTGTGAAGCGCAGCATCACCCCACTGCCTGCTCTAAATCAGATTGGACCCAGAGGGAGAGAACAACTTTTCTTCTGCTCCCCTTTCTCTGCATGTTCAGGACACACTCAGCATCCCCTCCCCACCTGCCCCCACATGTGGAGGTATATTTTTATTAGGGACACACAGAGCAGGTTATGTGCATGATTCTCAGTACTTACTTTGAGGCACCCAAGTTCCAGGGTTGTTTCTGACCAGGTGTTTTTTTAACCCTTTGGGATTCCCACAAATTCCTCAGGAGCCAAAGCATTTCATTCCAAACAGCTGGCGACCAGTGGGAACTACTGATGAGAAACCAGCACCCCTAAAGCTGTCTCTGCATCACCCTGCACAGGACACAGGACCTGCTCTACTCCCAGAAACTTGTAAACATAAAACTGACTTTCTGTACAAGGTGAAACACATAAGGACAGCTGCTTGTATTGAGCAAAGAGACCTACAGTGAACTCGCTCTCAATAAATTTAGATGTAGAATAAAAAGACTGCTCTAGCCAGGCCCTCAAACAACCCAGCTGGGCCATGAACCTATGACCACAAGAGGGAAAGGAAGAGAAGATGAAGTGTTTCTGCTGCATGGAGACATCCATAGTTGGTACCTCAGGCATTTCACCAAGGTTTTTGCAAGAGTTTATATCTAATAGCTGCTGCTTCAGGATTTCTGAGGGTTGGGGTTAGAAAGCTGAATTTTGTAGGAGCTGTACTCAACTGAGTGGCTTCCTCCTGCTGAAGGCAGAAATGGGATGGGGAGGGGCCTGGGCACTACTGACATGCAAATACATTTGCTGAGATCCCAAAGCTGGCTGTGCTGACTCACTTGGCTCACTCTTCTGCAGCATCCCCTAATCTTGTTAGAGGTCCAAGGGAGACAGCCTTGCATGTAACAGCTTCCCATAATCTCCTCGTGCCAACTCAGAGAAGGGCACCATGGAGGCTCAGGTATGGTTTGCTGGGTAGCAAAGCAAGGATGGAAGGGGAAAGGGGAAGGAATGGCCATCATCTGAGACACAGAGACAAGAAGTCACCCCCAAGAAAAGTGCTTATTCTAATCCTACTCACTTTCTTCCGGCATTTTTCAAGTCAAATTGGGGGTATGAACACAAGTAACCTCTCCTGCCTCTGCTGCTCACACTTCTTGCCTGCTCTAGAAAAAACACAGGCCAGACTACAAACTGAAAGCCCACAAAATGTTAGTGCAAAACCTTCCTTTAAAAATTAGATGTAAAAGGTGGTTTAGTTTTCAATTTCTTCCCTTCAGCCACCTTCCCCATTCAGCTCCCTACCCTCACACACACCCTTTCCTTCCCCAAACTCCTTTGTTCAACAGAACAAAACAAAACAAAACAAAACAAAACAAAACAAAACAAAAAAAAAAAAAAGAAGAAAAAAGAAAAAAAAAGGAAGAAATATAGAAAAGCACCCACAGAGAAATGGTGCTATCTCACCCCATCTGTCCTTAATTTCCCTCCCAGATTTGCTTCTTTGCAATCCTCTTTTAAAGCAGCCCAGCCACCAGACAGTGGGGCTGCAGAAGGATCACAAGCCAGGTATTGGAAAGGTTGGACCCAGCCTCCTTGGGACCTGGACTGCTTAGGAATGGGATGGAGGAATAGGGCAGCATCACCACTTTCAAGCCCTCCAGCTTGACCCTTGTACCATGAAGTTGTTCTTTTGGGCCCCCCATTCCCAGAGAGCAGCTTTCTGGACCCAGGAAAGAATGGCACCATCCTGCTTTGCAGGCAGTCCTCTGTTTTTTAAGAGCTGTCAGGCACTCTGGGCTCTCTAAGACCTCTGCCCCAGCACTTCAGCAAGTTTCTCTTTCACTTTGTTAAGTCAGTGGGTGGCCTAGAGGTGCAGAGCTACACCTGCTGCCTCAGGAGAGCCACATTCCCTCTGTCCTGCTGCTGTGGGTACAGCAGGCTGTGAGCTCCCTGTCAGCTCAATCATGCCCCTCAATGATGTTTTGCAGTGTCCAGAGACAGACTGTCTTGGAGCTTGGAGCTCCTGCGCCCACTGGGAGCAGGACTGGTGGGATTTCAAGGACTTGCAACTGGTCAGAGCCAGATCTGCCTGTGCACTGGGGAAGCACCCTGGCATCATCCATCTCTGTAACCTCCAGCATCTCCCAGCTTCCAGGGCAGGAAAACCAGTTCATCTAAATCCAAAACATAATGGATTCCTATTCAAGCAGATGAACCTACCCCGAGGAGGGTGAGGGGACATGATGCCATTTAACAGAAGAGACCCAAAGGGAAAAACTGAGCCACACCGTGCCGTAAGTATCTCCAGTTGCTGGATTCAGGCTGCCAGCAAAAGACTCTTCCTCACCAAGGAGGCCTTCCTCCTCCCACCAGAGCAGGGAGAAGGTGCCTGGCACCCCAAAAGCCATAACTTATCTGTGAGGTGTGATGGTACTACTGCGAGAAGGAAAGTTAGAAGCAACTTCTATTGCCAGAAGAAATCTCCATCAACTTCTACAAGAAGCAAACTCTGAAGAACGAGTGAGGCTCTGGCTCTGGCTCCTGCAGAGCTGGGACCACAGGAGTTACACACAGGACTTCTCCAACCCCCTGTACATCACTCAGGGAAATACAGTACCTGGCAGTGTGAGCTCAGAATACAGGAAGCAGAAGCTTGCTGAAAATACAGACGCTAAAAGCTGTTCAGGCAGGCAGTGCCAAGTCTCATTCTCCATGTAAGAGAGCTCCCTCTAGGTCAAACACTCGGGTATTTCAGAGCCCTCGCTCGTTTGGGATCCCATGCTCGGACCTGATCCCTTTCTCTGAAGTCAGTCAGAAAGCCCACAGGCGCCCCAGAAAATCTGTGGTTTGCTTTCCCCTTGCAACACGGCCTTCCTGCCGCGGGCACTGGCCACCCGTGCTATGTGTGTGACATGCACACGTGTGTGACACATGTGCCCCACATGTGCCCGGAGCCACCAATCATCGGAACTTCACCCATCAGGGCGGCCCTGACCCCTGGTTGTGTTTAGAGCACATTGAGATGTGGCACTTGGGGACATACTTCAGTGGCGGATGTGGCACTGCTGAGTAAATCGTTGGACTCGATGATCTTACAGGTCTTTTCCAACCTAAGTGATTCTGTGACTCCATGATTCCGGTATGTTCAGCTGGAGGTACACCAGGGAAGGAGCCAACCCGTAATTTCTCCAGCCCCAAACCCAATCTTTACCCTGCTTTGAAACACTGATGAATTATTCCACAAACTGATGAGCAGGGGGAGTTCGGAAGAGGCTTTCAAATTCACAGAGCTAGAAAAATCAGACGGAAAAGACTTAATGCTGGAAAATGCCGGACTGTTCCCTGCAGTGGCATCCCAGGAGCTTTGCACAAACTAGTTTTAAACCTTGAAGTCTTTAATACAACTTCCTGTTTTATTTTTCTTTTACCTAGACTGGTATTTACTAATAAATATGCAGCTGGCTGTATACAGAACAGCAGGCAGCTCCCATTTACAGCTGTATATAACTGACTGCAGCATTCAACACCCTCACTCTGCTATGCAGTATAATACTCACAATAAAACACACATCGTATTTGCAACAGTGTTCATGCTACTATTCTGGTACGTGACACACATTAAGAAACATATTCAGAACATAGAAAAGAATTTACCATTTACATAAAAAAGATGCACTGGGATTTTCAATAAGTTCCAGCATAATACAGTATCATTTTATATCTTGTCTGCTGCCTTGGTCTTGCTGATTTAATACATTTTTTCTCTTTGTAACCTGAAACCTATAGGTTGTATATAGATTTTCTTAAGCATAATATATGGTGTCAGTGTGTATTTATAAAACTTTATCATAGAAATGTAACAATTGTCAGAATGACTTAATCCAAGGGCCGTCCAGGCCAATATCCTGTCTGCAGCAGTTTTTGCCATTAATATGGATTAGGGTGACAATACAGTTTACTACAACCTAGTTCTTAAACCACATTAGTGGTAATACTACTACCTTGTGTATAAATGGTTATAGAGCACAGAGTGCAGAGAAATAGCATCATCCCTACAGGGCAGGGAGGGAAACTGAGGCAGGAGATATGGAGATTCCTTTCACACGTACAAAGCGATATTATATTTACATATACATAAAACTTGATGGAGATTATGTATAATGAGAGCCCCAGACAGCAGCACTACCCACTCCAGCCCTTGCATCCCACCATGTGTCCCTGGCTGGCACCAAAAGAAGGGCCACAAGCCTGGGGGATGTTGCCCTGGAAGAGTTAATGGCGGAGGTCTCAAATCCAAGCGCTGCAGGTGTCTGCTTTTAATTCTTTGCTGCTCTTCTCCCAAACAGCCCAAGGATTTCCACCCTCCCTCTTTCTCCTTTACAAATGAGTGTTTAACATAAGAAGAGAGGCAAGAGGAGCCAGGGCAGCCAGGAGATCTCCTACAGCCCTTTCTAGGCAACCTGAGCAGGCGGGAAAAGGCAGCTGGCTGGAGCCCAGCGAGAGAGCAGGGACCATGGGAAGAGTCTTCTCACATCTGGTTAAGTACTGCTAAACCCTCCGACGAGCTGCCTAATTATTACAACACTTCTGCCGAAAAATTAATGTGCTTGGCTGTCTGCACTGGGGCAGAAAGGGTAGGAAAGCAGCTGTCAGGATGCAGGCAGCGATGGGAGGAGCACCAAGGAAAGAGGTTTGCGGCACAAGAGAACAAGAGAAGGGCAGGGAAGCTCTGCCTGCAGGGACCCTGCTGGGAAAACAGCCTTCTCCCTGCTTTTTTTTGCTGCACAGCCCCCAGGAGAGGACAGTGGCAACAGAGTTGTTAATCTAGCAAGAACAGCCCTTGCAAAGAGCTCAACAGTGATGCCCTGCCTACCAAAATCAACAGAACGACCTGCCAGCAGCCCAAAACATAGATAATCATCCCAAGGACCCAACAGCAGGGCCAGGAAGGAGACTCAGGACACTGAGGTCCCTTCTGCCTTGCCGCTGTTCACTTTTCCTTCTTGCTGAGCCCTCATTTCAGTAACTTCCAGAAAATCCAAGTGTGGCATTTTATTTCTGTAGGTCTCTACAAGTGCTGTAGGTACAGTACCACCGAGGTGGCATGATTCATATGCACGTCCATATTCATGTGTCTCTGCCACAACCACTCAAAAAAGGCTGCAGAGAAGACAGCAGGGTCCTGCCTCCCCCCCAAGATCAGCTGTCTCTGTGTCAGGTTAGGGGGAAAGCCTCTTTCTGCTACAGCTGTAGTGGGATTAATCTCTCTCCCTAGACAAAAAGGTGGGCTTATTTCCCAAGAGGTGTCCAAGTACACCCAGAGAGCTCAGCGAAAGCAGCAGCCTGCTGAGTGCCTTTTACCCACAGACATTTGATGAAATTAATGACACAAAAGTAAGTATAAAGGCTAAGACAAACAGAACTGGCAACAACTTGAACCTTTGGCCTGTCCTTTGAAAGTCTCTGGCAAGTCTCAAATCTTCTTGATCTGCTCACTAAAAGGATGACTGTCCCACAATTATTTTCCAAGCATTTGTTGGCAAGTTGTAGGAGGAAAAAGGCATTTCACTGAAGCTGTTAGTACAAAAGCTCAGCTCCAGCCAGGGGCTGGACTCCACTTCAAATTATAATATTTTAAGTACCTGAAAATAAATATTTTGTCAGCTGCTGAGAATTAAGAAGTAGCTTCGACCTTTCAGAGAGGGGAACCCTGCAGAGAGCGGCGAGGCTCAGAGAGTTAGTTGCAAAACAAGATCTGCCTGAGCCATTCAACCTGTCTAGTGCACACACAGCCTCCCCTCCCATACTCCCAGCTCCCTGCAAGCTGCCCAGAGCCTCTGGGGCACAACAGGCTACCCTGCACCCAGCAGCTCCTTCCCAGCCAGGAAACATGCTGACAAAAGGGACTGGAGCAGCACTTTACTATAAACTGGGTGCCACAAGTAAACTGAGCATCCTCGAGATGCCACCAGTCCACTCCCCTGTTGCGCACTGGTGCTGTTGTGTCGTATTGTACCACCCACAGAACTAGGAATTTTGTCCACAAGGATTAAAAATATTCACTTTTGTTTTGTAAAATCTGACTATGACCAAGCACCTGGGTAGATGTACCCATCACTCTGTCACCCCATCACCTGTCAGACCTCTGTGCCACAGTGAACACTCTTCGTACTCCAGCAACGGCAAAAGGAACCCACACAAAGCAGGAGATCTCTGTTTTTCCAGCAGAGCTCAAGGAGTTAAATCCCTCTCCCTTCCCCCCCATCTTTCTGCCTTTGGCCTTTAGATCAGCCCTGGTTGCCAATGAGGACTCATCGAAACACCACCAGGCTGGGCCTGTCAGGAAGGAAACCAGCGCGTCCAGAGTTTTGTTGTTCTATAGACTTTTTTTTAAATTTTATTTTACTGCTCAGGAAGGAAGCCAGAGCTTGCGCTTCACTCCAAGAATGTTGATTACTCATCCTTCCCTGCATTATTTCTTTTATCTCTCACTTTTATCTACCTTACTCCAAATTTTTACCCCAAATTCTTTCTCTACCATTCCTAGCCACTGCTTTCAGCTGTTCATCCAAGTTTCATTAAAAAAAAAACATATTTGGCAACTGTTTCCTCAGAAAAAAATCCCGTTTGTCATGTTTATTAAACAAGCCTCCATCCCTCCCCCTACGCAGCCTTTTCAATCCAGGCACCACGGTTATGACCACTGCTCGAGGATCTGGGCACTGCAAAATATGACCACAACCACCCTCAGCTGGAGAATATCATAATCCCTGCTTTAGAGACAGACAATGAGAAATCACTCTGCTTGTCCAAGGTCAATAGAGTCCCCAGCACAAGCACAACCTATGCTCAGGGCTTTGCCCAGCAGCCCTTCCCTCTTCCTGCTCCGCATGGCTGCGAGGATTAGGCACGCTCAGCTCTGCCAATAACCGTGTCCTTCATCTTCAATACCCCCCAGCAGCCAAGCTAGAAACGAGCAACACAAGTAAGACAATCGGTATGTGACAAGTTGATGACACATTTCCTCAGACGCAGAAAAATGTGGGTCCTGGATCACCCAAATGTCAGTGAGCCACCTGAGTACATAGCAGAGGGACTATCAGCAAGTGGTGTCTAACTGCCTTCTCCTCCCAGGCTCTGCAAAATCCATCACACCACCCGGGGGTTTCCTTTTCTTCTTTGCCCAGGTGCAGCTAACAAGCCAGACACAACTGGCAACATCTGGAAGAACACACACACAGATGTTTCTCATTGACACCATAACCTTCCCCAGCCTTCTCCAGCACGTGCCCACAGCCCAGGGTGGGCGCCCAGGTGGGAGACACGCATTGGGTCCTCACAGTGCTCCCAAAGAGATGACCAAAGGTGAAGCTTTTTTTTTTTTGTTTAAGTTTCTTTCTTCCTTGAGATGTGCCACAAAACCTGGGGGCTGATCTGGACCACACCATACACAGCTTCCCCAGGCTCCTACACCCACAATATCTCTGTTACACACAAGTAAAGCCAATGCAAGCTTGTTCTGCCCAGCTCTGTCTTGCTCTAATACAATCCTCCCCTGTTTCCACAGTTAACGCATTGTTTTCATTTTAAGAGGGGAAAATAACGAGATGGTGGGAACATTACTTCTGGCTAATGGAGACAGAGATCTGCAGACTTTCATAGCTTACTTTTTCCAGTATATTGTAGTCCTGATCCAAGTATCATCATACTTATTTCAGTCCTGGACCAAATGTGGGACTGGACACAACACATTGGCCAAATTAAGACAGAAATAACTTGTAGCATTTTTCTACTTCACACTCTCTCTAACACCTCTTGCTGACATTAAATTTCTGGTCTGCAGATGCCCTGCTTCCCGCAATACTGAATGTCCCAGCACCTTCAACACAGCTTCCCTGAACACGTTAGTCCCAAATTTCAAGTGAAGGCAGGCTGCCCATCACCTCCCCCCTTCCATAATCAAAACAGCTCTTTGACAGCAACACTTTTGTGCACGAACCTAAATATGCAGAAAGGAAGGAGCAGCACAGACAGCAGCAACCAGTCCCGAGGAGTAGAGCTGGCAGGAGCAATGCCAGCTGTCCTGTACAGGCTGCATGCTGAGCAAAGTGCAAACCTGAAGGCAAATAAGCAGGGCTGTAAGAGTTTGACTGCCCATTCTCCCCTTCCCTCGTATAAGGGGCACCTCCTGATGTATGAATCCACTCAGGCTGGCAACTTTTTGATTGTAACCATTAAGTTCCTCTGCTCCTTTTCAGCACAGGGTTATCCAGGTCACTGATTGCTCCTTCATCTCCCCAGCAAAAAAAAAAAGCGTCAGTGGTCAAGCTGCCTCCTCAGGGAGGCTGAAGACAAGTGCTCAGGAGGTAAAAGCTGTCACCCTGGCTAAAGCCTTTGCTAGAGGCTTATCTCCCACCTATAGTGCTGGAAATATGAAGTGAGGCTGGTTTGCAACCAGAAGAATAAACAAGGGAAGGAAGTGAGCTTCTGCAGCCCTGATAGTGCTGCAGAGTTGGGATCCCTCTGACCTGCACTGATATCCAACTCCCAGGATTTCCACCCATCCACAGCCATCGCAAGATGGCCCTTGTGAGATTCCCCATGCTGCAAACAGTGACAAGGAGACAAGGTTCCCTCTAGCCTGCACAGGCCAAAGGTTGGGCTGGGTGCGGGGCAGCTCTGCTGCAGCACGGCCAGGCCACCCTGATAAGGCTTTCACTCACCCAGCCAGAGGTGCAGCACCCAGGGTGCCGTTCACCCTCCTCCTCTCTCACTCACAAACACCCTTGCATCACCTCCTAAACAACATGGGAGCTCACGTGGAGCCTCCGGTAGGGAATTTTGTGGAGCACCCTCCCGAACAGGACTGACTCCTAAAGAAATCTTCAATATTGAAAGCCAGGTTGAAGAACAAGGCAGAGCTGTGATCTGGTACCAGGTGTCCTCCCATCCCTGCAGAACGGCCAGAGCAGGCTCTCTGCAATGAGGGATGATTATCCTATGCCTCCTGATAGCGAGGGATGCTACAGGACAGGCAATTGCACATTCTAAATGGCTTTGCAAGTTGTTTCCTAAAGCGCAGGAAAACAATATAAAAATCAGATTAAAAGGTTGAGTCCTTTTTAATTAAAAATACCTTAATTTAAATCAAAGTCCCAAAAATCCCAGTAGAAAGAAATTGTGTCCTTCAGGGCAGTGCCCTTTTACATGTGGCTCTGTTTACAAAACCAATTGCTTTTGGGGAGGCTTCACCCCAGCTGCTCTTCCCACTGCTTTCTGATTTTGTTTTCGTACAAGAGCCAGGAAGCATTCACCTGCCTCCCAAAGAACAAGCCCATGCTTACGGAGCCAGCTGTGCCAGCCAGCCCAGCAGCTGCAGCTGGATGTGTCCTGCCAGCCTCACCCCGTCCAGGACTGTGGCACTGCCCGTCTAGAAAGCCCAGGTAACGCTGAAGGATTGCACCTGAAAAAAGCTGATGAGCAAAAGCTCTTAGGTTCTTCTAAATTGAAAACTTAATATGGTTACTCTGGTGAGATACAGTTAAGATTCATTGCTGCTGTGGGATACCAAGGACACAGTTTCCAGCTCTTTTAGCAGTATCCAGAGACACTTGGTGCCTTCCTTTTCCCACTTCAGAGCAGCCCAGGATTCACAAGAAAAAGCACAAAACACATTCTTGCTCTGCAGTTCAGTGAGAAAGCTGTTCTCAGCCTGAAGGCAGCAAAAAAGGAAGGTTTTAAAGCAATACTGATTAGAAACTATACCCCAAGTGAGGAAAAATACGATGGAAGTGTCCCACACCTGAACTCCACAAGCAGTTTTGCTTTCAGCAGGACTCCCTCCCATGTTATCTGTGTTTAGGATAATAAATCTCTCCTTGCTTTGCTCCTCCCCAACATTGTTTTTCCCCCTCTTCTGTTAGTTCAGGCCACTGCTGCAATTCAAAACCCCAACAAATGGTCAAAGGAGGGAAGAAAGTGATGGCTAAGAAGAACTCCCAGATTACCACAACCACCTTCATGTTTTTAAAAGACAGAACAAAACCGAAATGGACAGATACAGGTAGTACCAAACCCAGCAGTACTTTTTCAGCCAGAGCTTTCACTGATTTGAGGGCTGGGTCATTCTGGCCACCAGATACCCAATACCCAACCAACAACAGGAGAATTCAGTTGTAAGAAAACCTGAATTCATGGTGATGAATTTGTCCCAAATGTTTGTTACCCATGGGTTTCTATACTCAGGCCAGCAAAGTCAAGCAGGCAAACAGTGATGTTGCATGAAAGGGGAGAAAGACACATATACAGCTTACATGTGTAGATTTACAAAGGTGCACATGCCCTTTTTCAGAGGACGCTGTAAAGGAATCTGACCCTATATTAAATTTCCCAAATAGAAAACCATTATTTCTGAAGAATTTCAATTGCTCTGCATAGCTGAAAAATGTCCTCAAAAGTCTCCAAATCTGCTATTCCACCCTGAAGAAGAGAGGTGAAATATTCACAGGCTATCAGGCACATTGACATGATAGAAGACCACCAGTGACATGAAGCAGAGGATAAAAATCATCACAATTTGCTATCAATGGCTGCTTTGCTTGGAATATGGTATTAAAAGGAAACAACTACATTCCCGCTATGAATTTGCATTAGAAATCCATAATAAAAATAAAGCTTAATATTATACAAACGGGCACAGTTCTCTATAGTGCTCCTGATGCAGATTAAGGTTAGACAGATTTTAGATGACAGTTATTTACCTCAGTCTAGCACCATGTATGCACAAAAAGAATTTATTTTATAGCTGCAGATATTAGCCAGAAAAAAGAGATGAGAGGAAATCTTACAGTCTCACATAAAATGTAATTATGTCTGTTTTCTACTCCTTGGAAGGCAAACAAAGAAAAAAAAATGAATCTGCTGCTAGCATTTAATGGGACTTGTCTAAATGATATCAAACAAATAACAACCAGCAGCAATTCACTAACATCTTCACTTCTATTTTTTCACTGGGAAATTCCCGAAACATTGAGACCTTGTTGCCTTGAACACTTTCAGTCCTACAGAGCAGGATTAGGCCCATGCCTGCGTATGCCTCTTTCTTTCAAGACCTTCAAAGTATCAAGGAAAAAAATAAATCACAGAGGCACTAATACTTATTCTCTCCCTCCTGAAATGTTCGCCTTCCCCCCTGCTTCTCCCAATTCCTTATGCAATCACCACCAATCAACCAGGAAACTGTTGCTAACTCTTGAATTTTGCAAGTTAGCAAGTAAAATAATAAAACAATGTTTTAACTGTCAGAGATCCTGGCTCGCAAAGTGCACTTTGGTCATTTCCTTTAATAACTGTAGTTTAGTAGTAATGATTTATAATAGTTCATAATATTCTACTAACTGTACTATATTAATAATACTAATACTTTGCCCTTGCCTAGTGTCTTCTGTCAGAAGATATCAAAGCGGCACGCTCCGTTGTGAGGGAGGTATTGCTGTTCCCGCCTTAGGGATCGGGAAACCGTGACTCCAAGCCATGCCCGAGGTCAGGATTCCCAATCCCCAGCACAGCACGGCAGCCACCAAGTCTGCCTGCACTTCTCCTGCCGCAATCCTCCGCCAGCAGTCGAGTCTGATTGATGGGGCTGAAGATTTAATGTGATTCATTCCTTCTCGAAAAGCAAGGTTTGGCCAGTGGTTTGGGGGCCGTGGTTTTGATGGGAAATACTGAGTAAGGTGGGGGGGTTTCCTTGCAATTGTACAGTAAGTACCCTCCTGCCAGCATCCAGGCACACGGGTCAAAAGAGGAGTGATAAATATTTACTGCATCCATGCCCATCTCTCCAGCAGGAGATGGATAAATGTAACATTTCTGTGTTGCTCAGCACTCCGAAGACAGTGGTTACACCAGCTCCCGGGGAGTCCAAAAAGGAAGAGAGAGGGCACGAGGCATCTCTGGCATGGCAGAGATGACAAGAAGGCCGGCCGGATGGCAGCGGCTGCACGGGGAAACATTTTGGAGGAGAAAACGGCCCCAGCCCTCCCCCTCAAACGATCAATTAAAAGCCATCCTTCTGCCGAGAGCGGGCGAGGACAGCAAATGAGGGCTGCGAGGAGCAGCGCCCGGCCGGGGTCTGCATGACAATTGATGGGAAGGGGAGGCAGGGGGAGGCAGCCCTATCCCTCCTCTCACCATGGTGATTAGGTATTCCGAGTGCGCCAGATAGCCCCAAATAACAGAAAGAGAAATATAAACTGGAGACCGGCAGATCCAAGGGAGGCCAGATGGCCCCGCAGCCGGCAGGGGCTGCTCCCATCCAGCCCTTCCCCACTTTTAACTGTTCAAACATTTCTTTATCCCGACAAGACAATTAAGCCGAACAGCATGGAAAGGAGTCTCGGCAACAGTTTGCAGAGGGAGAGGGAAGGCTGTTGCCAGAAAAGCAGGAAAAGGAGGTGATTGCTATGTGCTCCAAGACCTCCCTGCAACACGCTTTACTCCACAAGGATGGTGTGTATTTGGTGGAGTAACAGGGATGGATACATGGCCGTCATCCCTGCTACTGCCCATCTGCCTGCCCAGCCCTTCCAAAATTCCACTGTTGCTTCTTCACTCCTACATCACGCAGGGCACTGCATGACAGAAAGAAACATTCCACTCGATTTATTTCATTATTTCACAAGCAGAGTTAAGCTTGCGATTTCCCAAGATCGTGGCTGATTATGATTAGCAACAAAACATCACTTCACATTAGACCCCAAATTTTACCAGCCTTGGAAATGGTGCATCCCAGAGGGAAGAGTTGTGAGCAATGGATGTGTGGACATGTGCATTCCCCCTCCAATCCATTGTTCTGCCACAAAAAAATAAAACCTTCTTCCCCTCAGCACATGTACACAGACACACACAGCTCTCTACACAGGTCATAACTCAAATCCCAACACATGTCTGAGCGGGTGGGTGGCTGCACAGACAGCCCTCGATCTGATTTCCAAAGCACCACATTATTCAGAAATTCATGCTGTGGTCATCATAGCCCTGAAGTCCATCACCTGAAGTGCAATTTACATTTGATCAGTAACAAACCAGTTGTTTCAAAAGGAAAACTAACTCCATGCTAGAGCTGTTCTTTAAAACCCCAAAGTGGAACAAAGAGCTCACAAATACATCACAGAACTTCTGCACACAAGAAATCAGTTGCAGCACAAACTATGTCCAAGGTGAAAAATTATTATCAAAAACAATAATAATCAAAATAATGTTAATATAATCACTCCTACTACCCTCAGCAGACCCAAGGAATGAGCAAGGATCCAAGCCTGCTTGCAACTCAAGTGTTCATCCCCTGGGCACAGCAGGAGCACAGAAACTGAGACCTGGAGAGCCAGACTCTGGCCAGAGGATGTGAATCAGTGGCCAGGATGTAAAAGATCACCTTCACCCGTTGGTCTGTGCTCCACCACTAGTCACAGACAACACGTGATGGAGACCAAGCAACAGAGAGTAATGGGAAAGCATCTTCTGTGGTCCCAGGGAGGCTGGGGCCACGAGCTGCCCTGCAGGGATGGCAGAGGTCTCTGCTCTGACAAGGTCCAGCTCTTTGCCAGGAGGTCCTGGCTTTGGCACCAACCTCTGCCTGTCACTTGGATGGAAAGCAATGCCACAGAAACTGGGTGCTATGATTGAAGGACACTGAGACAGATTTTATTAGAAGTAAAAAAACAGGAATCTTTCTTTTCTTCCTCTGATTTTAAAATAGGGCTATAGATCTCTTCTGCAGAAAGGAACATGCCATTTATTTCCACTCCTTCTAGGAATCTCAATTATTGTACGCTTATTAAAGCAAACCCATAAAATATGTCTTCCAGTGCCTTTAACACATGCTTTACAAGAAGCTCCTAAACTCTAACAAATGGTATTATTTTTCTCAGTAAGCACCTAAGGGAATGGGCCCATCCAGTACAAGGTACGTCTGCTTATCACTGGAAAGGCTCCACTTTTCCACATGTTCCCTGTATACTCCACCACTCTGGACGTCCTGAGTACTGACATTTTACAGCAAGAGACAACTTACCTAAATGCAGACATCTCAGCCCAATCTGCTGATTAACAAAGAGTGCAGTCCCACCCCAAAGCACCCAAAAGATGTTGTCCCTTTGTGGGATGCAGGGTATGGGTCAAAGCACCATCCTGCTTTAAAAGTAAGGAAAGGTTTGTGCAAAGGGCTGAGCAACCTCTGCTGCATAAACATATCTCTTATGGGGCCGGGTGCTAATCTGGAGTACACCAGAACATATCACAAATAATTTTACTGAATTCTGCGGATTTCTTCCACTGGTGAAAGCAGGCTGAGACTTTCTTTCCATGCTACAGCGGACTAAATAAGCACCTTCCAAACACTCCTTGATGTGCAAATGTCTCACTTTGATCCTTGTTTTCTTGTGAAGTCTTCCAAGCAAAAACCTATTTTTCAGGGAAATGAAAACTCAGTGATTACATTTTATTTTAAAAAAAGGGGAGGGGGGGGAGGAGTTTCTCTAGAAAATCACCATTTAAGATATGAGGTGAAACAAATATTTTAATGATCTGTTCAAGAAAGGCTCCTGTGCAGTGGAACAGAAGACCACACAGGGCAATCATAGTAATTCAACTTCCATGTAACACAAATCCTTTCAGCAATCTGAAAAATACACCGAAACAGTGAAGCTCTGCAAACCTGAAAGGCACCCATTAGATATAGGAAGGTGTTGCTGATCTAAGAAAATTTTACAATTTTTCCTTGCAGTTGTAGAAAAGCCTAATTACATTTTTACCTTGAAGCTACAGCCACCTACCTGCTCCATAAAGAGCACAAGTAGGCAGCTTTTACAAAGGGTTATATGTAACAGTTACACACGGAATCCACAAAACTTCTCAGAGACAACAAACCCCTAAAGTACACATTTCTACAGAAACTTCAAAAATATATCTGCAAATGCTAATGCAAAAGAGGATCACCAATCTATCTGCAAACTGTGATCTCTCGAATTCTTCACTTCAGAAGTTTCTCTTTTCTGATGGCCAGCATCAAAGACCATTAGGATCCTCTAAAAGCTCCACAACTTGGTCTCAGCCTTCAGCAAACACACCCATACGTGTGTATGCACACACCAAATAAACTCGCCATCTTAATGGAGCTAAGTTTCCATCGTGCAGTATCTATATGTGATGGGAATATGATACAGAGCCAACAGACATATTTAGTGTACATCATCCTGGTAGCTACAGAAAAATTTTAATGTTGATGAAGTATCAGGGATGTTGCATTTGCTCAGCTCTACCGTGCAGAAAAACATCTTAAAGAAATTTAACATGGTAACAAAAACAATACAACAAAACACCTTCCACTTCTGCCCAAGTTTTCCAAGCTGCCTGCGAAGTTTTTACTCCGCTTCCTTTCCCTGGCGAGTCCCTGCCACGGCACTGGCAGCAGCACTGGCACTCGGTGTCAACCTGCCTGCGTCTGTGCAAAGCCCCGTCTGCTCCCAGAAGGAGCGGACCCGCGTTCGGCACACGCTCTTGGCAAAGGCGAGGCACGGCGATGGATGCGGATGCGTCTGTCTGTCCGCAGCTGTGCTCCATGTGGTCTAATTCATTTAACAGATTTACTTCTTTAAATAGGGTATCTGACAGGATTTTGCCAGCAAGATCCATAGCAGCTGATGCGCTCTAAATTCATTTAGCCAGCAGCCCCTCTCCTCTGCTGCTATCTTTCGGAGTACTCTTTCGAGCAAGCTTCATTTTCCCAGCCAGGTTATATCGATAAGGGAAAGAGCATCAACAAAGATGTCTCTAAGCCTTGCCATCTCACCTGCCTCTCCCATGGATAATTATATTACCAGCTTCCACACATCCACACGCGCTCCCACCTACAGCCCCTTTTCCTACAGACCCAAAAGGAGAGAGAGGAGATTCTGAACAATAAAAGGAGCTTACGGCACAAAAAGTAGCACGGTCGGGGGTGGATCAGAAGGAGAAGGGGGAGAGACACAAGAGATCACACTGGTACTGCAAGAAATACACGGTTCCTGCCATCAGTGGGAATTGTCCTACCCTCGCAAATGTCGACAATAAAAGGCACACTTGCAGCATATTTCAAAACCAAAGAGCGATGGATTTAAAAGGCAGGTTGATTTTATGATGACTTTTATTGAAAAGGTACGCTGGGTTTAGGCAGATGCCTTTTAGCGCTGGTAAGTTAGCACAGTGCCTAATTCAAGGAGACAGCCTGAGGAAGCAGCGCCGACAGGGGAGAGAGAGCCACAATGTCTCTATTACTCTCCTTGGTATCATAAAGGGGAGAAGAAAAATCACATCTGAAAGGGAGAGGAAGCAACGGTGCTGCAGGTTTTTGTTTTAAAGAAAAAAGTAATAATAATAACAATAATAATAAAATTGTTTTCTATTAATAAAATTCAACAGAACAAAGGAGCCCATGTGAAAAGCAAACCACTCACTCCTTGATTACATGTCTGGGTTTACAGGAAAACTCTAATCATAAGTTAGCGCTCTTCCTTGGGGTACCACGCTCTGTTGCCCACAGACCACTCCCCATTGTGGGTCACCTCCCAGCTCTGCAAACCTGGAAGCCTGCCCTTCATGAAGGACAGCTCTGCTCCTCTGTGTAGGCAACTCCACAAGGGACAAGGTGATGGGGGAACAGGGAGTTACAGTCATGAACAAGTGGACTGGGTTCCTTCAGTCCAACAACTGGCCTGCAAAAGCGCACATCACCTTTCAACAGGCACCCAAATGGTGGAAACACTCAGAGAAAGCAGATGATGCAACAACTTACTGAATTGTAAAAACAATTTGTATTTGTCTTAAAGAGGGAGCCCAGTGGCCAACAATATTCTAAAGTCAACCAGAGGAAGAGGTACTTTTGTCCTAAGCTGAGGCATGAATCATGACGGTCGGTAACGCATTTGCTCTAAGAATGGTGTGCATGAAGAAAAGGTCAGAAAGAAACACCTGAAGAAGCAGGGGGCACATACTTGCTGCAAGCTTTGGGAAAGTTCCTGACTACACATTCCAGCTGCATCCCTGTTTACATGTACCAGCACCTATAGCCTCACACTGGTGCATGGACAGCTTTCTGCAAGGTCAACATCACCTCTCCAGCTATGTGCTGGATGGCGAGTTTCCTTCAAGAGCACCTCACCTTAAAATCTGTCAATATCCTTTTGGAAGAACAAGGCAATATTGCATGGCTGAGCTCAGCAAGCAGGAAAGGCTGCTTGGCCTCTGCCTCCAGCAGGTCTCACAGCACTGTGGGGCAATCACCTGTTGCATACCTCAACAAGGCAAAATTAAAGAACCACCAAGTCAACAGAGGTACTTACATCTGTCACTTCGGTCTTCGGGACTGGATGAGGTCTCACGGTCAGAAATGAGGCCAGAAACAGCAAATATCTTCTTCCCTGTATCGTCAACTTTGAGGGAGCCAGGGGAGCTGGAGGGGAGCTGGGTGCCAAACTCGTACTCCTTCCCATCAGTGTCCGAGAAGCGCAGATGGGGTGAGTCAGTGTCATGGCAGTTTTTCAGGCGCTTGGCCGGCGTAAAGGCTGACTGGTAGCTCTCCCGGTCTTCAGTGGATGCAAAGGGGCGGAAAGCCCCGACGCCGCTGTGGTTCAACATACTGATCGGGGTGCAGTCCAGGTTGGGGGGTGCAAACTGGGGGTGAAGGTGAAGCAAGGATGGAGGAAAGTCACGGTTTGCAAATGCTCCCGGCACCCCGCCTTGGCGGTGATACATGGAGGCAAAAGTATATGAGCCATTGGTAAAGGGAATGTGCACGTCCTTATCTGCTGACACAGGGACCCCAAAAGGCCTCGGCTGCTGGCAGGGAATGGAAGCATCACGGCTGGCTTCAGCAGTAGAGGCGAGAACCATCAGTGCTGGGGAGGCCAGTGGGTTGGGGAGATAGGGTGAGTTCTCCATCTTGAATGCTGCCCGGTGTAAGTCCATCGGAGTCTCTTTCCTCAGCAGGATCACAAGCAGAACGATCTTTCCCGGAAGGAAAGCAAAGCGATGCCTAGGAATGGAGCGGGGAAAATTACTGGAGCATCATCACCCTTTGAACACTGCAAGGAAACAGAAAGGGAAAGAAAATACAACCAATTAGGTTTCTGCACTCATTTCTCTGGGATGCTCCAGCAGCAGAGTGGCCACATGTGTTACAAGCCACCGGCCGGAGATGCGCCACTGTTCTCATTCGAGAAAATCAATAGACAACTTCACACACTAGTGGAGTCAGCCCTGGCCCTCCAGGTTAAAGGGTATCATCCAGTGCAGATGAATGAAAGGCAAACCAAACATAATAACATGCAGATTTAATAATGTACTAATAAAAAATATTCAGTCTAAATTTAACATAGTAACTCCAAATTACATGTGGAATTTTATATGGCAAGTGGCACGCATATATAACCGCAATAAACTTAAGAAAACCCCCACATACACACACACCCTGCTATATGCTTGGGGGCTGGGGGTATAGAACCAACATAAAAATATCCTTTAGCACACAGTTACCCAAATCAGACAGCAGACAGGGTTAGAACTGTACACGATGCTTGAGACGTACGTAACTGACAGGTATTTCCTCTCGCTCTCACAGTACCTATGGATAGATGTGTGCTTGTGCACCATCATATGTATACACACCACTGGAATGTAGGAATGTGGCTGTCCCGGCGCGTGTGTAAGACACAAAACACCCACGCTTGCACACACGGTCCCTGTGAGCAAAAGGAGAAGAGACTTCCCCAGTAAAATGCCTGGCGTCTCTGACAATATTTTAAATCGTAATGGGTGCTTCTGCCATCTGATCTCTGCAAGCGTCTGCCTTTCGGGTTGGGGACCAGAGAGGATGGATCAGTAATTTTAGTTCCTAATGCACTCACTCCTAAGTAGATTTGTAAACTGCCCTGGATGTGCCATTAACATTTAGAGGAAAATGTTAACAAAATTTCTGCCTCACATCTTGCTGAGCCTCCCAGGTTGGCTGCAACCACCCACCCAGCCACAACCCCCATCCCAGGGTTAAAGAAGGGAAAATCCTTCTTTCTCTATCTCCCCCAGTTAGCAGTGCCTTTTTGTGTTGTTATTTTCTCCCCCAATCAATCTCATGCCTTTCCTTTTAAGCTTCCGCCGCCTGCCATTCAGGCCCCACAACCCAGCTTAAAATACAAGGACTGTAACTTTGAAACAATATACTAGCCGCTGGAGCTCAAAGGGCCAGAAAAATCATATAATAATAAAAAGCTGTTACAAATTGTGCCTCTTAAATCCAGAGGGTCAAACATCTCAAATAAAACTTAGTGAAAGAGTGTCTCCCTAATGGAGTGCCTTTTGTACTCCATGAATGAGGGAGCCTAGGTTAACAAAGTGTATGAAATCCAGTCTGGGGCTTTAATGCAGTTCAGTGATAGCATTTCCTCTCTCCCATCCTGTACCAAGCCGCTCCACTGACTGTTATGAATTGTGAAGATGAGTGGACATCATCTCTCTGCTTCCTCATTTGGCACTCATCCTTACAGACATCATTGCTAAATTACCAGATTATGTATCTCGCATTAACGGATTTGCTCTCTTCCAAATTTTAAATAACTTTCTCGTTGAGTTCTTGCCACAGACAGCGAGGGGGAGAGGAAGAGTGAGGGATGCCAAGGGCAGCCTGGTCAGCACTGCAGTCCTGGGTACACTTGCTCTGCTGCTTCACATGAGACTGATCAAAATCTGGAGGTTAGAAAACCACAGCCACTGGCAAATTTAGAGGTTTTGGGGGCTTATATAACCATGTAAATATAAATATAAATATATATATACACACACACACACACAATTATATATTCAAAGAGATGCATGCAAATAAGCCACTGTTCTCAGAAAAAAACAATCATTCACATGGAAGCAAAACTGATCAATCACAGAAAAACACAGATTTCCAGGTGAAAAAAAAAAGGCAACCACCTCTGCCTGCTTTTCTATTTTTACTTGTGCTTTCACACCATTACGTTAAATGTATTTCATAAATTAGTAATCTGGCCGCAACACTTGACACTCCTGTAGGATACTGTGAATCACTGTGGCCGTTTATTCGTTTGCAAACTTCATTACACCAGGAATAAATCAACACATTACAATATCTCAGCCAGCCAAATTTAATTTTTTTTCAGCTCCCACTTCCTTTTTCGTTCTCTCTTGCTCCCTTCTCCCCCAGCACCTCCCCACCCCCCAGCAACATGGACAGATTAGGCTGCGGCGGACCAGTCATTATGAAAATCTATCGTTAATACACTCCCAATGTCAAAATGTCATAGCTTTAAATACAGAACCCAAAAATAAGAAAACTAGCTGACCTCCTTAATTAAAAAAATATGGATTGCAGGGTAATCAGCTGGAGGGAACATTTGGGTGCTGGGAAGGCAGTGGGCACAGGTGGAGTGAGGAGCTGCTACTTTTCTGCCTCTATGCTGATTTTTTTTAATTTAGCACCTCGTGCAAATCCAGATTAAAATAACTCCAGCTATTGATCTGAGCAGTGGAATTGACATTAATTTTAGTTCACTTCTCACTTTGCAAAGGGATCAATAGGAAGTAATAACAGCTGACATCCCCGCTGAAAGGAGGAGAAAAGACGGGCTAGAGACAGAAATCGAAAAGCAACCAAATAAATCAGCAGCTACTTTTCCACGGCATCAGACAAACTCCAAACAGATTGCAAAAAGTCTTTGTTGAATTAACTAAACAAGGAGTAGAGGGAGGGAGGGTGGAGATCAATCTAGGAAGCTATATAAACTGCCTACCAAGTATGAAGGTTAGATGGACATACTGAAAACTAACTCCGATTTTTTTTTAGTATTATATTTTTATGGCTACCTATATGCACACTTGTTGGCTTTTAGAGCTACGCTGTTTAAGGTGTACACAAATTACCTGCGTAATCGTGTATGTTCCTAATAACGAGGCTAAACATGCCACGACCAAGGCAAATTGTATCAAGAGCCTTTAGCTCTGAACCATAAAAAAAAAAAATCTCCCACCAAGAAACAAGTAGTAATCAGTTCTCTCTGGCTTAGTTTTGAATCCTCTGCTTACAAAGGTTGTAGCATGGTGCTGCATAAGTTAAAAGGAAAGTCTGATAAAAGTAGGAGAAGCCATGACAGAGCTGCATTTATCAGGCATCACAAATACCCACCAAGTGGAGAAAACAGCAGTGACCATTGGTTCGAAGTGTAAAACTCACTTGCTAATCAGCCTGCAAAGAAACGCGCTCACATGCAAGCACATGCACACCCCGCACACAGCCACCAGATCTGCAAATCTTTTACTAAATGTTACTCTGAGTTCCTATTACTAAATCACCTCTCTGCTATCGATTAAAATAAATAAAACACACCACTCTGGTTTCTACAACAGGTTGCATTTTTGTGGTCTCTCAACCATTTCCAAATGCCAGAGATTAAAGTAATGGGGCAAATTAACGTCTTTCTCCCTCCAGGAAAGAAAAGAAAAGTTTTCTTGGGGAAAAAAAATTAATTAACAAGCTATAGGGGAGGAAAAAAGATTAAAACATTAGGAAATCCAGGAAAATTGATGATGCATGTAAATTAGGAAATACACAGGAAAAAAAAATCACAGTATCCATTTACATTAAAAAGTTTTTCCCCATAAATGTCAAGTAGGAATTTAGAAATATGCTCTGTGCAGAAAAGCCAAAGATTATAAAACAAAATAATGCCAGCTGTTTGGGGATTTAAGTGCTCAAATGGATTATATATTTGAACCAAACTGGATTTCCTTATAATAAATAAAACAAATGCAAGCTCGAAAGCCAACAAAGGAGAGCTCTCATCACTGGATTAAGATACAAAGGAAAAACAGTTAATTTTTTTTTTCCAAAGCGTGAAATATGCCAACTGCAGCCGCACACCCGGACAGCTGCCGTGGAAACCGGTTTAAGGGGGAAAGGAAAAAAATTAGGAGCGCTGTGAGCGGAGGAGGCGGCGGCGGGGCCGGGCGGAGTGGCCCCGGTCCCGGTCCCGGTCCGGGTCCTGGTCCCGGTCCTGGACTGCGCCCCGCTTCTGTTTGGTTGTAAACTTCTTCTTCAAAAATTAAAAAAAAAAAAAATTGTTTTATTTTTTTTTTTTTTTTTTTCGAAAAAAACGCGGGGAAAAACCCCCGGGCCTGGAGGGCGCTCCCGCGGCGGCGGCGGCGGCTGCCGGAGGGAGAGGAAGCGCCGGGGGTTTGGGAAGAGGAAAACAGAGAAAGAAGAAGAAAAACCCAACCCGCAGCCTACCCATGGGTNCCCCGGCCCCGGGCACCGGCCCCTCACGGCCCCTCACGGCCCCCGCGGGCGTCCAAGCGGGCTGGCACCCGCCCGCCGCCCCCGGTTTTTCTCTCTCGCCCGAGGAGATTGTTCAATAAACCCAAATAAAATAAAATCCGTCGGGGGTGAGCCCCGGGCTGGAGCCTACCAACACGGCCAAGCCCCGCCGCTCCGCGCTGCTCGCCGGCGCATTAAACAGGTGTTTGCGGGGCCAGGGCTGAGGGCCCGGCCCGACCCGACCCGGCCCG
>VXAX01007276.1:232950-253725 GCA_013399835.1 Leptocoma aspasia
GCTCCCGCCCGGCCCCGCAGGTCCCGCCGGGAAGCGGCGATCGGGACGTAGCCGGGGCCGCTCCTCTCCTGCCGCCTCGGGAATTATTGACTCCCGGGGAGGGCAGCGGGAGGGGGCACCGCCAGCCCTGTCCGTACAGCCCGTTAAGTCGCCTTTCCACCCCTCCACTTTTTCTTCCTTTTTAAAACCCGAGTTACAAAGATCATCAAACGCGAAGATGCCCAGAGTTGTTTGGATTTATTGCAACAATCACTTACCATACACATTTCCTGTGTGGAAGGATAAGCATTCAATACAACTCTTTAAGTAGACAGTTCCTAATGATTTCATTGTGGTCAACCAGATGTTTTTTATGTATTTAGATCTGAAGGTGAAGAATTATTTTCCATGCTTCCAACCTATTTACAGACTTCCCTGGTCTAGAGCTGGGGTTGTTGGTTAAAAGAAAGAAAATCCTGCAATTTCTCGATCGCATCGCTGGATGATCCAGAAAGTTTTCTAAAGAACCTAAAGCAAAAACAGGGATAATTCCTTTCACCTCTTCTGGCTTTCCAAGCTACGCCATTCACACGTGGAGTAATTTTAGCTCATTCGTTGAATAATGCTGCCAATTTAAACCGCCTCTCTACCTTTGTTTTATCTGCAATAATAAAACCAGAACAACACCGCATGTGAGATCCAGGCACTTGGTTCCTACCTGGAAGCAGCCAGGGGCAAGGGCGGCAATCTTTTAGAGATGAAGGACCCGAAGAGGGGCGAGGATGTTGGACAAACTTCAGCCGCGTCCAAAATTAAGCTAAGTGCGACTTAACAACGAGTGGTCAAAAAAAAATATTATCGGTCTTTGAGCGGGGATCGCGCATTTTGGGGACGGCTTAAAACTAAAGTTCACCCGGGGACCGCGCGATCGCAAAAATGAAAGCTTCGGAGTAAATAAAATTACTGTCTGGGCAGTGTTGCTTGAACGCACAGAAACCCTGGCGGGTGTTTTGGTTGGTTTTTGTATTTTGTATCCCCCCCCCCCCGATACTTTTATTGCAAAATAAAAAACTAAGTTTGTATATTTTAAAGGGAAAAAAACCCCCACAAACAACAACAAAAAAAATCCCGAACCAACAAACCCCTGGGTGGGTGCGTGGATCTGCTTATTTCCTTTGAAAAAAGTTTTTGTTTTGCAGCTGCTGTGAAATGAAATTGTCGCTGCCCAGAGTGACCGCGGAGAGCGAGCGCCGGGAGCAGCGGAGGGAAGCGAGGAAATAACTGCCCGGCTTGCCCCACCGAAAAACACGGAAGAAAAANGGGGCAGTCCCGGGCGTGCTGGCCCCGCTGCCCGCCCGCCGCTCGCATGTAGCAGCGCGGGAGGCGGCGGGGGTGCGAGGGAAGGAGCAGTGCTGCCTCTCAGTGCCGGCTCTCATCAGTGAATGAGCCTCCACTCTCCGAGGGGCTCCCGCCGCACACACACACGCACACACACGCGCGCACACACACACGCACACATACACTCTCACACACACGGAGCCGGGCTGAGCACTGCATACATTAGGGCACTCGGGCAGTATGGGAAATGCAGTCCAGGACCGGCGCCCACCCGCCGGCCGCCCGCCCGCCAGCCGTGGCCCCCGGAGTTGCCCAAACGGGGCGTCGGGGGCTGCTCCTCTCGCAGGGGCGCCGCTTCTCCTCCCAGCCCCGTCGTGCTGGCTTCGCCCACCCGCCTGGCACCGGTCATATTTTCCACCGCGCAGCTCCCTCCCAAATTGCAGCGGGACGCTGCTGGGCCCCCTGGGCGGCAGCTTCCCCGCTTCGGGGCAGCCCCGTACCCTTCCGGCCCTGAGGCAGCCGACTCCCCTCGGGATGCCCGTGGGGACGAAGCCTTCCCTCACGTACCCTGCGGCATCTTCTGGCATGGGATGGGCATGATTTCCAGAGGTGGGCATCATCCGCAAACTTGCCTTAGACAGCAGAGCCAGACAGCAAATTAAGGACTTAACACTCCCAATGTTTCCCAACTGCGGCACGCACGCACGACACTCGCACTGCTATTTTAATGTTTCCTGGATGCACGTCGCAGCTCTGCACAAACCCTTCTGCACACACGCTCCACCTCGGCCACAGGCAACTTCCCTGCCAGTCCTAGGAGTGTCCCGAGCAAAAACTGCCCGTCATAGGAAATGGAAGAGCCAGTTTTAGATGGGGACTCAAAAGAAACACTTGTCTTACTGTTTCTTGTGAAGTACACCAAACATTGATCCAAGAGACTTATTTATTTTGCTCGAGGGCAAAACGTTTTGTGTTTTTTCTTCAACTGCTAAATAATTTCAAGTTGTTCTTAAAAATAGTATTAGCAGCATTTTATGGCTCTTCTCTAACTCTGCACTGGCATTCTCAAAATACGATTGTGCTATGTGACATACACTGAAAAAAAGAAGTCCTCTCCATCAGCATCATCAACCACTTGGGCTATATTCTGTGTATGACAGCAAGAGGGATCACATGCTTGGGTCATCCAACAACTTTTGTGTAAGCAGTGACTCATCACTAAAGTATACAGGCTGGCTTTACCTGATACTCCAGGATCACTGAGTGTTCCAGCCCCTATAAAACTGTCCACAGGCACAGCATGAAGTGTGTCCTCAGGCCTTAACTGGGTGCAGATCGTGATGGTTTGCTTCTTGCTGGACTGAAACTCACCCATCCTTCCTGCAGCATTTCAGAGACAGATCTTATACAGAGTGCGTGCATGACTTCTGAATGATAAAATCTTTGGAAATGTTAATGATAATAATAATAAAAAGAATAAACAACTTCCTCATTTTCACACTTAAATTTCAAAATAAAACAATGTGCATTTCAAGCTTCTCAACTCAGGAAGAAAGCACCTGGGTGAAGGAGCTTCATGTACTTTCTTGACACAACCACCAGAAGCCCTCATCTGCAGCTCAGCCACTCAGAGACTGATGACACCCACCAAAAAGAGCCTGCTTCCCTTCAAGGCATCTGCTCTGCTGTTGCTTTCCTGCACACCATGTGCAAGAGCAAGGAGGATGTCAAAGCAGGCAGCAAGGGCTGCCTTCTCCCATGGATCAGCCATGGCACAATGGTAAATGTGGGCTCAGATTCCAGAACTCCTTTTCTGCTTTGTGTAAAAACTGGCATTTGGATAGTCCAGGTAAAAATCTCTCACAAATTGGAGCAAACATTATTGTACATGTATTTTGCTCATCAACAACACCGTGTAGTTACCCTCTGATTGACCAAAGTTATAATTTTTTTGCACTGGTGATTTCAAACACCTCTCTGGAAACAGCTACCCCACAGACTGTGCACAGAGACATGTCTCAACACCTGAGTCCTGCCATTTTGTCCAGGGACCCTGAATTAGTTGGCACCACACACATTTCCAAGGCATTTATCCTGCAGCATGCTCCTCACCAAAAGCATCAACAGTTCAGGACTTCAGTAAATAATTCCACAGGGTAGTGTAGATGAGCCACATTTTAAATAACATCAGAGTTTGACACACTTCAGGAAGCCACATTAAAAACCATCCCTTATCTTCCAGGGATCCTGGGGAAAACATTCAGTCACAGCCCAGCTTGTGCTACAGCTTCACCATCAAAATTACAGAATTCCAGGGGAAAAGAAGTGGTCTTATTATAAAGCTGCATTTTCAGTACTTACAACATCACAAAAAATGATCCCTCAGATTTAAACTTCTTTCTTTTGTTCTTAGCCAAAAAGCAATTTTTTTTACTCTTTCAGTTTCTTAGTATGGAAAAAAGGATGTGAATCCTGCGCCAGGATTTCCAATTTGTGCTAGCTGAGAACCAAGCTCCGTGTTTTGAGGCTTGAAAAAAAAAGGCAGCTTTATTTAACTTTATGTTACTGCATCGTCACACACAAACTTAATACAGCTTGGATTCAGGGAACAAATCTGGCATTTAGCTAGCTTCTGTGAGCAATGTCTTCTGAGGAAAATAAGAAGATACACTCAAGTTATTTATATTTGTAATTACCATTAATCTGTATTACTAATGAGGATTTTGATCCTGAAAATGGATCCATAAACATGGATTCCTGCACACTATGGAGCTGTGATATGCACAGAGGCCCATAGGAAAATTTTCCACTGAAATATATATGCTACACTGATTATTTGGACCTTAAAATAACTTTGAACATCTGAATTAACTTTTACTGTATTGCTCATCTCTAAGAGTAATAGGGTACACCTCCAGTTGTGGGGTTTTTTTCACTTAATATTAGAACAAAATTTGAGATTGTTACAGGCTATCACAGTGCTGTCCCTTCCCATTGCAAACACTGTTCTAAATGCTGAAATCTAAATTAATATATACAACCCTGAACGTACAAGGTTGATTGGATGCACTTAACTTTATGCATACAGATTTCAATAGGATTACTAATAATACATAAAGTCAAGTACACATGTAAATTCCACCATGAACAGTGCCTTGACTGGAAGCCTGCTGTATTCTTACAGTAGCAATGTGCATTCTTAAAACAAGAGACCCCCCTCACCCATCATTATGTCCTCTAGCTGCTGTTGTATAAAATAAGATTGAGAAATGCTATAAACTGCAGCAGCAACTGCAGAAAGCAACGGGCAGACTGTGTTGCATGTGTACCTGCAGCACACTGGGATCCTACGACAGGCAGTTGCATTTGTTGGGAGCTGCCCTGTTGTGTGCCCTATTCGGTCCCCCAAAAAGTGACACCCCAAGAAAGTGCTAAATTCTCCAGATATATGGAACCACGTCCTGCAGTCACTGGCACCATCCCCACCTATAGCTAGACCCAGGCCGTTCCTTGCATCACTTCATCTGCAGTATGGGTGGAGGGTGGAAAGATGGCAAACGGGTTACTTGACTACTTAAAACTAAACTTTTTCTCGCAATTGGTCTCCGAGGCGGCAGTCGCTCCCAGCGGGGTGTGGGTGCCTGGCTGCCGTGTGTAATGTCCATGCCCTCTGCTGGCTACAGCCAGCGCGTCTCAGCTGCGTGCCACCGCCACCCTGCCCTCGCCGCTGCGACAGCGGCCACTCCGGGGAGGAGGTGCTGGCCGGGGCTGCCAGTGCCAGAAGTCCCTGCTGTCCAAATGATTTTATCCCCTGGTTTTGTGAGAGCTGTGGTCCTGGTTTAAGCATCCCTAAGCTGGTGGCTACACTCCAGGAGGACAGGAGCTTGGAGGCTCTGCAGTTAGCCATGTCTCATGCCGATGCTATTAGCAAGGACATCTGAGATGAAGGTTGACCTATGAGTTTGGGAGCATTATTCTGGTCTTAGCAGCTGATCTGGGTTTTACTCTAGTGGTTGGTGTAAGGATTGTCCCGGAGCTCAGGAGAGCTAATATGGGATCTCTTCATCTTCTGAGCCATCTGTGGCTGCCCTCTGCCAGAACCCTCTCTCTTCATAGGAAGAATCTGGCAGAGGCAGGGCTGAAATCATACAGTCTGCCAGAAAATTGAAATTTAGAGTTGGCGCACTCTCAGTGACTAGTCTTCCCAGAATGAGAAAACAGTCCTTTAAATGACTTGTTGACTCATATGACTAGTAAGAAAATTTTCTTCAGCCTACAAAAATTTTCTATGTCTGAGAGATAAACTAATTTTCTTCTTCTTAATCATCATCATCACCATTGTCATTATCAGCATCACTATCATCACCATCACCTAGATCTCTTCCAAAGTCTGCTGACTAACACAGAAGAACCTCTTGGTTTTGCTTTTCATAACACGCTGCAAGATGCCAGTATAATTTTAAAATTTGCTCATCACTGAATCTCTACAGCAGAATGGAGACCATGCCTGGGATTTTGCAAACAAGTACTATGTATTCTTTATATATCATTGTCCTGCAGTATCATTTCCTATACGACCTTCCCCTTGGAAAATCCCTTCTTCAAAGAAGAGGTTTTACACTGGATGGCAGATGTCGGACAAGTAACTATCAACTGTTTTAGGAAGACTGCTCTTACGCGAACATCAACCACATTGCCATTTCTACAGCCAAAGCCTAACACAGCTAGAGCCCTAAAACAGGCATTTCTGGGACATGGGCTCCTGAGGAAAGTTCTCTCCAAAACTCTGGTAGCCACAGTGTGCGATTTGAGCACGTGCATACAGCAACACCCTTTTCTATCAACTGTTTCTAAAATTTGATTACAGCACTGGACACTTGTTTTTTGTACAAGCATCCACTCTGTTTTCAGGGCTTTTTTAAATCCCTCTCTGAGCAATATCCTGTTGCTAGGAGTTCCACAGGCTAATGGTGTGGAAAAATATTTCCCTGTGAGAAGAGCTACACCTGTCCAACCCCCCTTCTGTGCACCATCCATCACGCTGACAGCATAGGTAACTTGCCCGGGATCATGTCAAAGCGTGAAATAGCTATAAAGGCAATGCATATGTGTTTGTCATTTTTATCATTAATGGGATCAAGTAAAACTAAGGCAGCGCTATTGAACTGTGCCACAGAAGCCAGGGGAAGCTGGAGCCATGTCCGAGAGCAGTTCAGAGTGGTGGCTCCTGCTTTGGCCCACAGAAAGTGCACGGGGTGAGCAACACTTCAGTCTTCTTATTTATTTGTGTTTGATGTGACTGTACTCCAGGGAAAATGTTGGGCTCGTTTTTGGGGCCCAAACAAGCTGCATAGCCTGGGGCAGGGGAGCACTACCGCCACAGCCTGAACCTGTGGCTCCAGGCTCCTCCTCCTCCCTTCCCAGTTCAGTGGGGAAACCCAGTCCAACAGAGGATGGGAAAAAATACCCACCTCCCCTTTAACCAGGCAAGCAAACCTGAGCAGGACAGATCTAGTGAGCTTTTAAGGCAGCTCTCTGGTGTGATTAGTTAGAGCTTAACATGAGATAAAATCAATTGGAAACTTGTGTGAGTTAGGGCTGCTCTCATCAGTCAGAGTTTGCAGCAGCCAAGTGCAGCATGATTGTTATTAATATCTACTACAGATATATAAGCTGAAATGGGGCTTTACAGTAAAAAGGAAGACAAGTTGCTCTTTCCCGAGAACATACAGATTGTGCATGTAATTCAGGGCCATGCTGAGCACCCTGCACATCTGTAGTGGTGGGAACAGCCTGTTCTTAGGAGAAAATACACTGGTGTCTTATATGCATGTGCATTTTCTCATGATACTGCATAACACACAAGGATGTTGTTTAGGAGTTTAAAGTGCTGAGTGTTATGATGTTTGTGGTCCATCCCAGGAGCTGCATTAGATGTGAGGCAGCCCACACACCATGGGTGACTTCAATCCTATGCTTTGTGCCTGCCTTCTTTCAAAGGAAAAATGCTTTCTGCCAATGCAGTAAGTAATTCTGTATAGGGCTGGACCTCAGCATCAGCTGTAGTGCTCACTACTGTGACTGCTGTGATAATTCCCATGCTGTCACATGAATGGGATTGCACCATAAACTCACACACCTTAGCCGTGCTGATGGCCAAGCCTACATAATGGCCCAATGCATTGGTGCTAATGATCCAGTGTTTATGGTGGCCCACAGCACCGTTGTCATGCCAACGAGATGGTATTCCTCTCTAGAAAAAATAGTAATAACCAAATAAATAAATACTTTCTTTCTCTAGACTGATCTGTCTGTTTAATAGGAGTTGGAGATTAAAGCTGAAGGGAGAAAAATCCCAGCTGAAATACAAACCAGTCTCTGTTCAGATGAGAGCAGAGCAAAACATCTTTCTCCCTCTCCATCCCCTCTGTGCTGTGCAGGACACTCTGTGCAAAGCTTCCCCTCCAGTGAAGCAAACCCCTCCTGTGGCAGGACTGGGGAGCAGGAATTTCTCCCTAACCAGGCCCTCCCTGGGGATTTGGGTCAGGCTCGGGACTTCCCTGCTGAACCCCCCATCCTGGTCCCATGGCAGTGTGGCCCCAGCAGGGACATGGCACAAGGAAAGCCTATCCCCATGGCTGCCACACTGTCCCTGAGCACCCAACATGCCTAACCTGCCTTCCACTCTGCCCCAGCACATGTGGTGCCCCAGCAGAGAGTTCAGCTCTGAAGCACCCATCAGGGAACTCGCTGGGAAGGGTGTGCTACAGACCCAACTGAGAGCTGCTCCTCAGGATCATCTCTTCCCTTTCTGAGAGGCTGATGTGCTTCAGAGCTTCAGCTCTTCCTTACCTCAGTCACCAAACCTGATTCCAGCACCCATTTTCATAATCTCTTCTTAAAATTTTGGAATTTTTTAAAAATTTCATACAGAAATAAACTCCTGCTGCTGAATTCCAGGACTTGGTGCCTGGCTGTCACTATTCCCCTCCCAGGAAATTACCCATCTTCCTCTGAGAAATATCTATCTTCTTTCTGCCAGGCTTTCTCACAAGTCACCTCTCACATGCATTTCCCATTCTGTTTTCTTGCCCCTCTCTTGTCCTTTAATCCAGCTCACATTACTCTAGCAGTAAATTATTTAAAGCAGGCAAATACGTGCAACAAGCCAGCTTTCTGTCAGACACAAGCCTGTTCAGAAACTGATACACTCAAAATTTCTTTATCTTGGCCCAGCTTTGTCTTGAGTTAGCCTTTGCTGCTATCCAGTTCAAATGCCTCATATCCCACCATACAGTCCCAGTGCCCTACATAGGATGGCCCTTCAGATTCCTGCCTTGATTGTTGGAGGAACATCTTATTGCTTCTGCAGTTTTCCTGTAGGCTCAGCCCCTCCATGGGATAAGGTAGAATTTACTGTAATTCAGAAAATTATTCAGATAACAAGAATAGCTTGAATTTTAAGAGTAAATAACAACATCAAAACTTGGAAGAGGCATAAGCCCTTACAGTACAGGTTGGACCAGCAGCTGGCATGAAGAGGAAACTGGCACAGGGAATGTCTTGTCCTGCCAGTGTAGTTTTCCCTTGCAAAGTTTCTTGCATGCCTGCTCTGCCCTCTGGCACCAGGGGCAAGACATGGATTAGGCGAGCTCCAGGTTTGGTCCATCTCTACACTCCTGCATTTTTGACTCTAGTCAAAATTCAAAAATGTCATGGCAACACCCCAAATTGGGCATCTCACAGCTGAGAGCCTTCACCTGCACTCACCATGACTGCCACATTCCTTTGTTAGCAGTGAGACACTGAGTTGGTTAAGGCAAATGCACAAATTCCCAGGTGCCTGCAATGCATCATGTATATCCAGTCAGGCTGCATGTATTAATTTCTCCCTATTGTATGTGAAGTATGTGAAAGGTCACTTCTTCCAGTCCTGTGTTCTAGGCTGGTTTTCAGGAGACTCCTTTGCATCCATCTTTCTAGCAGTTCACCAAGCCACCCATGCACAGAACTCCCTCCACAGGATGTGACAGTGAGAGACAGTGGTAAAGTTTGTTAAGAGGTGTTAAATAGACCTGACAATTTGTGTGCTCTTGTAGGAAATCTTGAACTTCAGTAGCATCTGGGTCTTTCTCCCAGTGATGTTCTTGAAGCTGTCAGGCTTGAATTGTCCTGGAGATGTTCAGTGTCTCTCTCATATGTCTTCAGAGCGTGTGGGTAGTTGACCCTGTTGAGTAATGTCATCCCATTAGACAGAAACACATGTTCATTGAGGTAAGGATGAGCTGTCTCCCATAAGGTTTGGAATCAGATCTCAGTTGGTCTTTCTGTTACACATTCAAGTGGTGTGATTCCCCCCTCCACTGAAATCCTGCAGGGATATATTTCAGTGGGCTAATTATAAATTCCTTCTGTCTTGCAATAGCTGGATACAGCATGCCTGGTGGCATGAACCTCCCTTCCTTCATTCGTGTTGTGCACCTCTCTTGCTGCAGGCAAAAGTAATTTCCCCAGCCTGGAAATGTGATTTAATTTGACCTTGTTCACACAGGTTCTGCATCTTTTACATTCCCACCCCCAATGATAAAACAGGATCAGAGGAAATTGCAATGATTCACAGTGATGCTCTGCCTCAGCCTCCAATTCTTCTTGTTCCCTCCTCTCCCTGCCATCTCTGCTCTGCCTACCCATTACAATAAAGGGTACTTCTGACTGTAGGTGGGGGATGTAAGAGGGATGTAAAGATGTGAAACCACATGCTTATGTCATATCTCCTCTGCCAGGAGAGGCAAATTGCGTGTCCTTCCTTAGGCGACACTTCAGGAGTGAAAGGAAAAGAAATGGAGAGCAAGAGTGAAGAGGGAATATTAGCAGAAACAAGGGGAGTGCTCTACACCCTGTTTGTCAACTGTTTCTGTAGCAGATCCTTACTTGCAGTCCCTGCCTGCCTGGATCCACTCCTTCAGCCATCCACTGCCTGCCCCAAGGCTGCTGTCCTAAACTGCACAGTTCTTCTGTCCAGTGGCCACTGTCCCCAGTCTTCCCACTTACTCTTCCTTGAGATGGTAAGAATAAATTGTCCAACTTAAATACCTCAGCCCTGGACTCCTAGTGAGTCCTGTTTACAGGAACATCTGTGGAAATCCTTGTGCTCCCCGTGTGCAGGTTCAGAAGGTCTTGTTCGTGGGATTCTCTCTCCCTTGTCTGGTATTTGATGCTCAGCAGTGAGACACAATGGTGAGCTTCTCTAGAAGACAGTCTCTCTAGCTATGCCAAGGAGTGTTAATAATACAGTTGCTACTTTGCAGAATCCCAAAGCATACAAGATGGTTGGAGAGGCACATTCTGGCTGTGCAGTGACTGCCTCCACCAGTAAACTCGGGGACAGCAAGCCTTTTTACACCAGCTCACAGAAGCTGTAAGCCATGACAAGAAACTGGCTATCCAAAGCAATAAGCTGCTGAGCACTAGGGAAGCATGCTTACAGGATTTTTCCAGCAACAGGGATGGCATCAATTGTCAGCAAAGCAGACAATCTGGCTGCATGTGTCATTCAGACTTGCTAATGCTCTGATTCTCACCTGCTGGCTTTCACTTTTGTGCTGAACTGTTACCAGAGCCTTGGGAAACCTGCTGGATCCAGTGCCAAATTGTGTGGATCCCATCCCTGCAAATGCTGAAGATTTTTGTCTCATTTTAGGTGTGTGACACTGCTATTCTTACAGGAAGTTTCTGAAGGGGATGAGAAATGTTTGAGATCCCTTAAGAGATCAGGGCTATATTTAATATTGCAATAGCTTTATCTAGAGAAGCTCATACTTGCTCTTTCTGTTTATACCTCACTTCAGCAATTCACATCAAATGGAATATGGTCTAAAGAGATAATTTCTAACCCTAGGTTGTAGTGGTGTATCTTGGGCCAGACAGGAAGGACCACAAGTGGTCTCTAAACTGCTGATAGCTGCAAGTGTTGAATATTGAGCTTTTGCACTAAGAAGAGACTGGGTAGGGGCAGGATGGAGAAGAAGGAGAGTATGTCCTCTCATCAGCTCTCTATGAAGTTGGGAAACAGCTGCCAGAGCTGGACAGCACAGTGGATAAAGGACAAAGCACTTGCATGTTTTGCACCCAATTGGTACAGACTGATAAAGGGTAGGAGGATTTTGACCTGGAGTGAGTTCCTCCAGGGTGTAGATTTTAAGGCCCAAAGGTTCAATTCTGAGCATATGCTGGGTTGTCTGCATGTTGACAGGCTGACCAGTGAATCAGTCCAGGGGATGGAGCAGTTTCATTGCTCTCCATCAGCTCTGTCAACCAAAGCAAGATGCCTTGTTCCCTGGAGCCACCAAAATGATGGCTTGTGCCTTTTTACATGAAGAAAAACGTCCACACAGAGCAGCCTGGTCTAAAAACCCACAGCCTGTCTTTAAGAAGTGGCAGTAGGAGCTCATTCCCAGTGAACTGGATGTTTGCAGGACACAGTGCAAGACTCAGTGAGATCCAAGCACAGCCCACTGCCGAGTAATGCTGCTGTAAGAGACTCATATCTGCCATCCATGGTTTCTACTAATTTTCTGCCACCCCCCCAGGCAGCTTGTGTGAGGCTGAGCAAGTCACTTGCTCTCTTTGGCTGCAACTAAACTTATCTTCATTATTGCACATTTTGGCTCGCTTTCATGCTCTTCTATCGTGAGGAGTTTGCCTCCAACCCTGATCTTCAAGCAGGGATGAGCATGCTGATGCTCCTTTCATCCTCTCACAGACTCGTGTCTATTTAAACTGTAATGTTTTAGGAGCAGGGACATTAACCCTCATCTGGATTAGCATTGCTCTAATGTAAATAATATTAGTTACATTATAGATGTTTCTGTAATTAGAGTTCCTGTTTCTATAGGCATTTAAACACCCTGTCTCCTCATTTGACAGTTATGTTATTTGATTTGTGTTCTCCTGATGTGGAGATCAGTACAGAAACCCTTTTATCTCTTCTGATGAGCAAGTTTAGACTATGATTGGATTTGATTTTTTTAGAACTGTGTGTAGGGAGGACCCCACAGATACCAGGTATGATATGTGTAAGGTGGGATACAGCCACGGAATTTAAATGGAGGTTAAATAACATGGCAAGAAGCAGGGCTTTAATCAGTAGGGTTTTTTCAAGGAGCATGAAGTAAGGACAAACCTTTTCAAAAGGAGGGGGGGAAAAAAGAGCTGGCCTAACGGGCAAACCCTTGGAAAAATTGGCCTCCCTGTCTCCATTTGCCTGCATTTTAAGTGGGACACAGTATTTGCTGGTTCTATGAGGGAAGCCCACTCATGAAAAGGTTTACCAGAGATGATTTTATCAGAGATGCTTGCTTCGGCAGATGGCTGTATGCTTTAAATTTAAACAGAGAGGCATAAATAGTAGAAAAGAAAAGAGGGTAATAAGAAAAATATTAAACTGCCCAGTGCAAATCCTTGGGGAACTTCTATTGCAATAACTGACCTCCCATATAGCACCATTTATTTCATACGCTGGCAGCTTTATAGGTGCTTGTACAGCTACAGACGAACACCAATTTGCCAGTGCAGTTTGTTTTGATAACTGTTGTTTTCAATAAATCTATATTAAAATCAAAGGGAAAATTAAATAGACTGAAGTCAGTGGCACTAGAGATAAGGTAGCACATTACTACACTGGCCTCTTCAGCTAGAGGAGCTTTCCCCACCATCCAGGGTGGGTCACAGGTGTGATAAATTTCAGTGGTCTCAGCTGTGCTTTCTGATACAGCCAATGCGAGTGAGAATTTTGGTGGGGGAAAGGAATTTTGACATTTCCAAGGTCAGTTACTTTCAGGGCTGTAACAAAGGAGGAGGTTGGGGGAGGATGCACCACTCATTTTCACAGGCTCTTTCTCTTGGGTTTCAAAGGACAATTGCAAGCACAGAGGTCAAGGTCTCCAGCCTTTGAACTCTGCTGTGTCTCCCAGGACCCCTTAGGTGTTCCCACTCCTATGTTACAATCCACACAGCTGGTACCTGTGGACTGAAAGCAGCAGGAGAAGCAGGATCTGTGAATGGTCCCCTGGCAAGTGGGATGTCTGTATCTCAGATTTTCCTGGACATGGCAATGTCCTTCTCCTCTCCACCCCTGTCAGACTAGGTACCACCTGCAGCATTAGGGGAAGTCCTGATGGAAGAGAGGGAGGAGAGAAGAGAGAATAGAAACTCCAGGGAGAGTGCAGAGAAGGAAGGAAAGAAGAAAGAAAGGAAGGAAGGAGTGAGCTAGAGGAAATGATGGGAGGAAGAGAGAGGCTGGAAAAGGAAAGAGGGTCTCCAAACACTGGAGACAAAAGACAAAGAGGCAGAAAATAGAATAAACAGAGAGGGAGATAGTGGGGAAATTAAAGCAGTGTAGGCAGAAGGTATGTGAGAGCAAGGCTCTGCCTCCCAGGCCAGGCAGCAACCCTCTACTCCCCTCCCCGGTGAATTTAGCTATCCATTGGAGGTGTGTGTTTCTGGAGATAAAAGTGAGACTTAAGTTTGGTGAAAGGAGCTGCTTTGGTCAGGAGTTTAGGATCTACTTCATAGACTTAGCCTCTGGACATGTGGAGCAGGGGGGACTAGAGCTATCCAAGCAATTATTTAGTGTCAGTGGGGCAGTTTAGAGGAATGCTGAATCCAGGAAGTTTTCCATAGCACAAAGCATCACAACTGAGTCCAAACAAATAACGAACCTAAGAGATTTCATGGTAGAGTAAGTAATTTTTTTTCCAGTTCCCAGTTACTCCAATCAGTGTTTTCTGGTACAAAAAGACCAATTTTCTACCAGAAAACACTGATTGGAGTAACTGGGAACATTTACTAGAGTGTATCAACATTATCCAAGCTTTTGCTGAGAAATTATTATAAATATTAATATGTGGGGGTTTCTCTTTTTTTTTTTTTTTCCTCATCTCCTTCTGACAGTATTGTTTTATTCCTGTTTTACATTTATACCCGATTTGGTCCAAGCATTTGGCCTAAAACATGGGATCGCCTGAGCTGGGGGGAAACCAGGTGCTCTCTGGGTAAAATATTTTTCCTTTGTGAAGTTTTGCTTCCCTGCCCACAGCAAAAATATCAAACCATCAGTGATGACAGGCTTGTGCCAGGCCCTTTGCCTGCCAGCCATCAGACCAAGAACTAGTTCAGGTTTTTCAGGAACAGTCAGGTTCCTTGGGGTTGTTCAGACTGTGATAGGCACTTCTCCCCCTGCTCTAGTCTCTTATGTCCATCTTTTAAAGGCACATTTGAAAAATAATTGTTAAAACCCAATTGTTGCCTCAGCTTAGGGCAGGGATCCTTGTTGTTCCTGATATTGAGTTTCACAAACACATTTAGCTGGTTTAATAGGAATCTTAAAAAAGGGTGGGGATTATGCCTGTCAATGTAATGTACAGTATGAGCAAAGGAAACAGTGTGGTGTAATGGATGGTTTGGGCTTCTAGAATGATGTAATAATAAAACAAAAGAAATGTCACAGTGGTAAAGTGAAAAGAAATACACTTTTTTTATTTGGGAATATGTCATTAAACAACAACAAAAAAAATCTGAGCACTAAACTTTTTGTCCCAACTTAGGTCAAAAATCATATTTTTTGAAACCTCAGAATTTCCCAAGGGACACAAATTCCTCTGTTATTATTTTTGGCCAGCTGTCTTCCATATGACTGCCCGTGGAAAGTATTTTATCTCAAGTTAAAATCCCACACATAAAAATGTCTCTCTACCTTCCAGCAGGTGTGCTTTTCCTATGGGTTGATTTGCTTTATCAGCAATGTGTTCCTCCAGGAGAAATGCTTAATTTTAGATGTTTTTTCCATTTACACTTAAAGTTCAAGACACTTGAGGAGCAGCTCAGTATTGGGTGGCCTCTGCAGGCGTCAGAACCCTTTATACACTGCAACCCTTTTAGCTAAAATACTGGCAAAGAGATTTTGGTGAAGTGTTTTTTTTTTTAAATGTTGCAGTAAAAATGTTTAAAATGTTTAAAAATTTCCCATTTCACTGCTGTTGATGCCATCACTTTGAAATACAGCTTTCCCATGACGACATAGCTGTAAAACACATTCAACTTCTTCTTTTTTTTTCCTTTTTTTCTTTTTCTTTTTTTACTAGTTAGCAGTGGAGTTTTGCTATAGCTATTAAAATATAAAGAATAAACTGCACCCAATTGCACAATATTTTTTAGCAGGGTTAAGCCTGAATTTCTTTGTGGATGGCATTGGAATATCAAGATTAAGTATACAGTGTGAGCACAAGGGTTTTACGACATACAATAATGTAGAAAAGCTTGTATTTCTTTAGCAAATTGACATCACTGTTTGCCTTCTTTCTTTGTACTTCTTGGGTCTGATTTTTAGGAGCAAGAGTTGGAAAAGGCATGGTAGATGATTCAGTGCAGCTCCCTTGAACTGAAATCACACTGGCACCAATGGGACATTTTACAGTGCTGTAAGTGGCTGGTTTCATGGTTCCCACCACTCCTCTCAGAAGGTGATCCCATAGTTTAATGCATCATAGCCTCAGGAAATTTCTCCTGATGTTCGGCCTGTGTTTTCCTTTGGTCAAATATCTTGGGGAAATCCTTTGCTGATGGGTCATTTTATTTTGTGTTTTGGTGCTGATGCCTTCCTGACACATGAAGTTTTTCTGCTCATCCCACATACAAAATGGGAGTGAGGGGCAAAAGCTGGATTCACTGGGACCCACACAAAGGGGAAGAGAACTGATCTACAGCCCAAGCAACACAGTTGTTTATGTTTGCTTTGCATTTCACTGCATCCTCTTACACTTGTGATTAAAGTGGGATTTTTTTGGAGACATGACTAGCCTGACTAGCTTTGTGTGCTCAGTCAATATAAGGTCCAGCAGGGACCATTCTGACCATTCCAGCAAAGCACAGACTAGAGAAATAAAATGCTCCCATGCATCAAATCCCAGAAGTTTGCTCAAATCCAAGCAGATCTCCTATGGAGACATCCCATCCTGATGTGAAATGTCCAAGACTCCCTTGTCCTCTGTTAACATAGCCCAGTCGATAGCCACTTTCTGATGTCCTGCAATGTTTTTCTAATGCACTTTATTTCCTAGCCTGCCAAAGGCTGTCCCTCTCACCTCTGTTTTAACTGGAAAAGGATTTCCACCCCATGGCCCTGATTCTGGCTGAATTAATGGTTTTTGAACTGAATCAGCACATTTGAAGTTAAAACAGATCCCCACTGAGTCTGTACATTTTTATTACTGCGCAAGGAGTGCTTAGGAAAATAAAAGGAACGAGAAAGCCCTGAGAGTGGACCACCCTGTTGAGGGGGGAAATGTAGAAATCAAGCATGTTTATATGAGTGATATTTATAGGGTCAAGTGACATATATTGTACGAGGCCTTGGAGCCCAGCTCAGGAATACCACATACCAGTCTGGGCACTCATGCTCAAGAAAATTTAATTGAACCTGGAGCAGGTGCAGAGGAGGTCTACTAAGATGGAGTGGGAAATGGAAAGATAAGATGCTAAGGAGACACAAGAAAAAATGGCTTTTTAGGCCACCAAAGCAAAGATGGCAAAAGTGGTTGGGGTCTGAGAGCTGCCTATGAATACACCAGGAGAGGGAAAGAAACCAACAAGTTAAATCAAAGGATCATTTTTCCAGAATAAATTATATTAAACTAGCTACAAATACATTTTATCTGGGAATTAGAGGTTTTTCTATCTATCAGGTAGAGAAAAACTGAAGAAGCCTTCTACTTGGGTTAGCATGGGCAAGTAAAAAGACATATTTGAAGATGGAGGTTGATAAATTGGGACGTTGGAGAGGAAATTATATTACAAGATGGAGAAGAATGGCTCAGTATCCCTGGGACTTCTTTCCTGACCAACACTCCTACCTGTGGATTGCTTTTATCATCTGAAATACTCTTTTGCCTTTTCTTTGCTAAGGACATCAGCACCTTTAAAATCCCCTGTCATTGTCATCCAAGAGCCCTGTGCTGCATCTGCAAAGCTCCGAGCCCCACAGAACTGCTGTTGCTCCCAAATTCATCAAGGGGGTCACTGTCAAACAATGAGACACACTTGCTCCCACGGGGTTTGAATGAGCTGCTTTCTTTCAAAACACCCTTTAATTGACAGCTAGAAATAGCTTTCCATGATGACAGGCTGTCATTAATATCATTCACCAGAATGATACCCCAGTGATAGTCTCTGTGTTTAGAGGAAAAGGGAGAGAGAAATCCTCTGCAAACAAATGTTTCAACAGAATACATGAACTGAGCTGTGGTTTCAAGAATGACAACGTGAATATAAAAATGTACATTGTGAATATTAGTATTCCCTTAAATATGTACTCACGTTGGTTAATGAGTCCCACCGGTGGCGTTAGTAACTGAAGGATTTGGGTTGGCACGTTATTAACTTGTTAAGTAGAAAACAGTGATACAAAACTACTTGTCATGTGTATTATAAGACATTTAAAAGTTTCACTCAGCATAAGCAGCTGAACAGTATTAATGGAGTTGCCTCTAAAATGATCTGATGTTTCTTTGTGCCATAACAATGTAAAATCCTATTGCTTTAAAAGGAGCTGTGCTCCATGGACCCTTGGGAGGGAGGCACTGGGAGAAGGGCTGGGGAATGTCCCTCCTTCTCTGTGCTAACCCAGGAGCAGGCAGAGACCTGATAGTTGATCTTGGGTTAGGATAAGCTCAGCCCTGTCTTCACACAGAGGATCCGTTGCAGCTGCCACATGGGGTCAGGGGGGTTTATTCTGTATTTTCTGCCTTACCCTGCTCCATTGGTTTGCTACTTTCTAATCAAGCTCTGTCCATCCATCAGCCCAGCAGTGGCTTAACATCTGTGCTGAGTGAAATGATGCTTTGTTAAGAAACTGTTGGGGTTTTAAAACAAATAAAACTTCAGGTAACTGAAGACCAGATTGCTGCATCTGCTGGCAGCAGCACAGGGAACCAGCCATAGGAGAGAAGGTCACAGCTGGAATCTGAGCTGATTTCCACCCAAGGTTTGAAGATAGTCCTTCATGTAAATTAGGACAGAGCAGACATTGCCCCAGCATGGACCCTATTTCCTATGGGCTTCTTCTAGACATCTCAAAATCTCTAAAGTAGGACAAGCAATTAAGACACCAGAGTGACTCCTGAAACACGCTCACTTGCTCTCGGATAGAGCTGGTCCTGAGGCAGTGGGGTCACGGGACTGGCATGGGCTGTGCTACCTGGAATAAATAAGGTGGCCCTAATGAGCAACTATCAGCCCTTTTGACCACTGCTCCCCACCTGCATGACCCAGTTTGTCAGTGTTCCTTGCCTAGGGCCCCGTGGCAATTGACCGCCTTTACTGGCAGAGTCCCTTGGGGAGGGGAGCTGCTCCCAGTGAGGATGCTACAGGGGCCATGTGCATTGAAGGGCACGCCACAGGATATCTATTGATCACCCTCATTTATTTGTCCAGAAGCCTGGAGTGAGCCAGATTAATCTGTAGGTGACATTTTCAGTGGCCTGCAGTGTTCATTTGAGGCATGCACGCCCAGATAAGACAGGCTTAGACATGAACAATACAGAAACAGTGACAATGTTTCATAAAACATGGCTCTCTTTGAACTGGTTTGGGTGCTGATAGCTGTGCCAGGAAAAAGGTCCTCTGAAAGTGCAGTTGCTGAAGGGACTCTCATTGCTGTTCTGTAGTTTTTGGTGGACAACTTGCATGAGTCTCACAAGGGTCACAGAGGCTGGCAGAAGCCGAGGTGTGGGCCCTGGTTACTGCAGATAACTCAGTTGGGAAAAGGGGTTTTCCCAAAAAAAACTGGGCAGGGGGTTGGAAGTGATCTGTACTGCCTGGGAAACCTGGGAAACAGACAAGGCTTGGCCGATGAAAAAAGGATATGCACTCATCTATGAGCCATTAATTGTTTCTGTAGACCAAGGAATTACTTTTTACTGCAAGATGCAGAGGTCAGCAGAGGAAAGGCCTCTTCTCTTTCATCCTCTTAGAAACACAGGTAGGCTGTGAGCCCTAAATTTCGAGCTTTGGGGCTGCAGTGTAATTTCAGCCAGTTTCCATCCCTGCTAAGGGAGGGCCAGGGACAGATTGCTCAAGGAACACCACAGTGCAAAGGCCTTCAATTCATTCTCCTGGGCTCCTGGCAAGCCATACATCAGTCACCAAAGACTTGACAAATCACAGCAATATAGCTAAGCTTAGAAGTAAAATTTCCCATTATCCTTGCTTATGTGGGTGGGAAGCTGAGAGATGCCAAATCTAAGAGGGCTTAAAGGAACTCTTACTATTATTAAATGGTTTGCTGTTGGTATTTTTATAGTTCTGACATGATACTTTCATGGTTCAGGCCCCTCAAGTTCAAGGCTGCATACAAACAGAAGAAAGGATAAATCCAGCCTGAAGAGCCAGCAACTCAATTAAAGGCAGGAGAACCACGCAGATTCAGTCAGGCAGCCAGCCCACCCTGCATGGAGCATCAGACAGTGATCTCTGCACTCTGGTACTTATCTTTGTCCAGCATTTTAAGACATGGAGCCAGAGAAAGGCTTAAGGAATGATTTGAAGAGGAGAGCAAGATGACAGGTAGGATTGCTCCTGCCTGCAGGCAAAGGATGGGTGAGGCAGCCTCTAGAATCCCTCACAGTCCTCTTTGCATGAGTCAGTGCTCAGAGTTTGCTCATCACACATATGAGGAGTATCAGGGGTGTGCAAAGGAGCTGCTGGCTTGAAGTGTGGACTTGTGAGTTAATGTGAGAAGCAGGGAAGGAAGCAATGCAGGGAATGGCCCCTATGATAAGCTAGAACACTTGTCATTGCAGCTGAGATTCCGAGAGTTCTGGATGCATCAGTAGGCTAAAGATTGGGTATCACTGCAGGCAAGTTCAGAGAATCACAGAATTGTTAGGGTTGGAAGTGATCTCTGGAGATCATCCAGTCCAATCCCCTTGCCAAGGCAGGGTCACCAGAGCAAGTCACAGAGGAACGTTTCCAGGTGGGTCTTGAATGTCTCCAGAGAGGGACAATCTGTGACCTCCCTGGGCAGCCTGTTCCAGCATTCCTTGCCATGCTGTCGGGTAGCAGCGCAGCCCTGGCTACTGTTCCCTGCGCAGCTGGCAGGGATGGGGCTCAGAACCCTTGCAGTGTGACAGCCAGTGAGATTTGGCACGTCCTGGCTCAGGGTGCCAGCCATGTGAGTGGGGAGGAGGTGCCACAGCTCAGGGGTGTCAAGCAAAGACCAGGCACGGTTCAGACACAGGTTCAGACACAGGTTTAGGCTACGAGAGGTGAGCGAACACAGCAGCGCGGAGCCATCAGGAGTTGGGGGAGGTGTCCTGGCGACACGGTGGGATGGCCCTTGAGGACACAAGGCGGGTAAGTGGTGGTCCCGGGGTAGACGAGGAGTCGGGTCGGCGGGGAGAGGAT